>CM060359.1:188383042-188936967 GCA_030545235.1 Helianthus tuberosus
GTTAAGGGATTGGGTTTGTTAGCAAACTTTGAGGCCTATAAAAAATTTGGGCTACATATATAAAGAAAACATAAAAATTTTGGGCCCTTTAATTATTTGGGCCCTGTTCCCAAGCTCACTCTGAACTTGCTTATAACCGGGCCTGTATCGAAATCAACACAACTAGGGTCATCATTTTATTTCCTTAAAATCTAAAGAAAACTAAACAAACTTAATTCCCACTTTTAAGTATATTTATGATGGATATCCGTGGTAAATGAAAATTTTGAACCGGGTGATATACATACATATATATATATGGTGGGATTCTAGAGTGAACACCAGTGTATCTGCAAACTGCGTGAACAAATCCTGATAATTGATTAACACACATGTATGTCTAGGATTTAATCATCAAGTCGTAAAATACACTAGTGTATTTCATCATCAAATCCTGGACATTGATTTACACACATGTATGGCCAGGATTAGTTCAATCAGTTCGCATGATACACTAGTGTTCACTATTGAACCTAATCATATATGTTTTGGTCAAAAATCAGGCCAAGATAATGTAACCAAATCTTTGTTGTGAGAAATGATGCTTGAATCAATGAACAATGTTAAGGATAATTCAGAAATGTAATGAACAAGTGACACAAGGGTTTATACGAGGAAAAAGCCCTTGATCAATAGTTGATCTCCGGCACAAAAAACCTAGGGTGATGGAAACTACCGATCACCAACTAAGATTAAACAAAAGAAGTTTACAACTCGGGATGATAATAAGCTTGTTACAAGGATCACTAGTGTGCAATGTGCCCAATTGACAGATTGACTAAGAAATTTCATCACCAAGTTGCCAAAGACAAAGAAAGGAAATGATACTATATGGGTGATAGTTGGCAGATTGACTAAGTCAGCACATTTCCTACCCATTAAGGAGACTTTTAGCTCCGACATGTTAGCCCAATTGTACGTAGATAAGATTATATCTCTGCATGGCGTACCAGTGTCTATTATCTCTAACAGAGATACTAGATACACATCACATTTTTGGAAAAGTTTCCAACAATCTTTGGGCACGCGCTTAAATTTTAGTACGGCTTACCATCCTCAGACGGACGGGCAGAGTGAGCGTACAATCCAAACTTTGGAAGACATGCTTTGTGCATGTGTGATTGACTTAGGTGGTAGTTGGGATAAACACCTGCCATTAATCGAGTTCTCCTATAACAATAGCTACCATACCAGCATTAAGGGTGCGCCTTTCGAGGCCTTGTACGGTAGAAAATGCAGAACGCCCGTTTGTTGGGCGGAAGTTGGAGATGTCCAACTGACAGGACCTGAAATAGTCCTGGAGACGACAGATAAGATTGTGCAAATACGCGATCGTCTCAAAGCTGCCAGGGATAGGCAGAAAAGCTACGCAGATTTAAGGCGTAAACCTCTGAAGTTCGAGGTAGGTGATAAAGTTCCACTTAAAGTATCACCCTAGAAAGGGGTAATGCGATTTGGTAAGAAAGGCAAGTTAAGCCCGAGATACATAGGACCATTCGAGATCATCGAATGTGTCGGATCAGTGGCTTATAAGTTAAGGTTGCCTGAGGAGCTCAATGGTATTCATAACGTATTCCACATCTGCAATCTGAAGAAATGTCTAGCTAATGAATCACTAGTCATACCACATACAGATGTGCACATTGACGAGAGCTTAAAGTTTGTTGAAAAACCTTTGTCGATTGAGGATCGACGGGTTAAGAAGCTTCAAAGGAAGCATGTACCGATCGAAAAGGTTAAATGGGATGCCCGTAGAGGTCCCGAGTACACGTGGGAGGTAGAGTCCACAATGAAAGAAAAGTACCCTCATTTATTTCAGTAAATCTTGAGGTTGAGATTTCTTTTAAGGGGGTGAGGATGTAACACCTCGTAATTTCATGTCCAATAATGTATTGACACGTGTCATAAGCTTTGAACGTGTGAAAGAATACTCTAGAGGGACTAAAGTTGACAAACAAGGAAAGTATGTGAATATAAGGGTTCAAAATGTCAACAATGGATAAATATACTTTACAATAACCCTACATGATGTTTATACCCTTAAACGAATGAATCACGGATCATACGAAGCTAATTGTGAAAGAAAGTGAGAGATTACAAACTACAGGGGTTAAATGTGTCAACATGTTTAAGGTATACCTCTGAGTGACCTTTTAGCAAACCCGAAGCTCTGTAACAATTAATTATGCTCACTAGAATGCATGATAAAAATTTCACCAAGTTTCGTTATCGTATGAGAAAGTTATGATAAAATTCGTATACGAGGGGTTAAAAGCGTCAACGATGAAATTTATGACTTTTCGGGTGATCAAAAGTTAACCAAGGACTTAACAAAGTTGGTATAAGTCTTGAAGCCCTTAGAAATCAATTTAGAGGGCTCAAAGTGCAAAACAAGAAGTTAAAACAACTTTTGGAAAGACCAAGGACTAAAAGTGCAAAAGCTGAAACTTGCTTGGTTGGTTCAGGAAGGCCACACGGGGCGCGTAAGGCTTGCCCATGGCCTTACGCGGGGCACCTCAACCTCCCAGATACATAAAACATGGACATGTGTCTGTCCAGCCCATTTAACCGACTTAAATCACTTGTTTGCAATACCATGTGCTGCTCAAAAGGGTTTTTAGGCTCTAGGGACACTTGTGATTGATCAGGGATCCAACATAGACTTGGCACAATCTTGAGCAATCAAACCCACTATATAAAGGTCCACATTATTGCAATTTTGATCATCCTTTCCCAACTCAACTCCTGAAGGTTTCTGGAGCTCAAGGCCACTCCCCAAGCATCATTAGTCGTGCATAAGACCTTGGTAAGCTTCCTTAACCTTCCTTAATCGTGTTTTACTTAGTTAATTAGCTTAAAGTCAAACCGTCGTAATTAAGGTTTGACTTAACGATTAATCACTAATGGTCCAGTGATTAGTCAAACTTAAGGTAGTTATAAGTTTGTAATTATGTGGGCAATAAACCCTTAAAAGGGCACCCACTGATTCCCCGCCTTAACTAGGTCATTTGTCGGGTCAAAGTTTGTTATAAAAAGTCAACAGAAACATAATTTTCGAATTAACGCATAATTAGCAACGTAGAAGACGTGTAACCTGTTTTGCCACTCATATAACTTGGTAATCAATGCAAGAACATGTCTAAGCATGTCCGACCCGACAATTTTCAGTTTAGGACCTGTTCGGAACCGAAAGTCGCATAGTTTGACCATTGCTTTGACTTCCAGTTCTGACCCATGTTAGCATGATTTAGAAATGCCTTAGAGCTTCGTTAGGACCAGCTTGTATGATAGTATAACCCTCTGCGTTTATACTACCTGTCTCGTTGATTGTCTGATGTTTCCGTTAAATGCCTAATGTTGACCAATATGCCCATTTGACCTTAAAACGAGAATTTCGGGAATGTGAGAGGACAATAATCTTTGTCACTGATTTATAAACATGTCCCTAAAATTTCACATCAGTTGGAAGTCTAGATTAGGAGTTATGCTCAATAGCGTAATTAGAAGGTCTTTTATTAATTAAATGGCGTAATTAGCATAAAACCTATCTAAACCCAATTTTTGACACCAAACCTTTTAGCCACTGATGTAATATAATATTTTGGGATTTTTGAAGATTTTTAATTATTTTTAAACTGATCATAACCTAAGGTTATTGCCTTGATTCGGTAATTACCGATTATACCCTTTCCGTTTATAAAATGAGTTTTACACGACATTTTGATACCAAATCTTTTGCCACTGATCTTATATGATAAATGAAGTATTTTGAACTTTATAACCTGATCAGAAAACTAAGATTCCTGTTATAACCCGGAAATCGCTTTAAACGACTCTTTACGCGTATTAAACACATAGTATGGGTTTAAAACCATTTTGTCATATAAGACTTATCACCAACTGATACAACCTATTAAATTAAGTGGTTTTACTGATTATTTCAGACCCGAATCTCAGAATTTTAATTAATCTCTTTTATAATCTTTAAAATGACCAAAATACCCCTACGGGGCTTAATTTGAGAGTAAACTCGTTTTGGGCATAATGGAATGTATCCTACTGATATCACAACATATTTAAAGCATATTAACTTAGGAAACCCGTTCGTGACTCATTCGGTTACCCTTTATGCGTTATTCGCGTACGGTTCGGTTTATGTAACTAGTTTGCATAAATTAGCCGAAACGGGTCGAACCTTATCATTTTTTTTCTCAAAATCCAGAATGTGTTTAGTTTACCCATATTATACAAGTCTTCAAACTTTTCGGGTCTAAATCACATTCTATTCCGGTCTTCGCTTAATCATGCGTTCGAACTGTATCTTCCTTTAAAACTAACCGGTCTAAGTTTAGGCTTAATTAAAGACCCGTTAGGATTCTAATAGGTTATTATAAACCTTCGTTCCAGAATAGGAGACCCGGTAAAAGCTACGTGCACTTGCTTGTTGTGATTATTACTTGCAAAGGTAAATACTTTTAACTTATTTTCCCTATACAGGCTTGGGGTATGGTATATAAAATACCGTTTGGTCGGGCATTGAATCTTTAATCGTATGATGGTTAATTCATTGAAATGACCCGTTTAAATTGTTTTGTTTTCTTAAAGCCTTTGGGGGGTTAATGACCATGTCCCGGATAT
Source organism: Helianthus tuberosus (assembly GCA_030545235.1). NCBI lineage: Eukaryota > Viridiplantae > Streptophyta > Magnoliopsida > Asterales > Asteraceae > Helianthus > Helianthus tuberosus. The sequence goes on from CM060359.1 coordinate 188,387,720, forward strand.
CCTTGGCATCATTTTACGAAATGGCCACGACCTAAGCACGGGGTGTAGGCGTACACCCGACGGTGCATAAATAAATAATAAGGTATAACCGCCGGTTTCGGGAATAAACCGCCGCGGGACTATATCATGTGGTGTGTCTATTAAGCTCTAACCCGGTGTCAACCCGGGCTACTAAACGCATAAGAAACATGTAATTCTTTTACAAGATTATATTCAAATAATTATCCCAAGTTATAAAATGTTTGTGCCACGTGCATTCAAATCAATTTTTAAACCTTTTTAAAATGAGTCAGTTAATTGTATTTACCAGTGTAAACTGACGTATTTTTCCCAAAAAGATTAAGTGCAGGTAGTCAGGTACTACTCGAAATAGGCTGGCTTTCTCCTTAGCATCAATAAGAGTCTCGCAAGCTTGGATGCATTTCAGTCTGTTGAACAAAGTTTCTTTTTATTTGATCCACCTGTGGATTATTTTCAACTATGTTGTGATACTTAATATTACAATTTTATTCGGTTGAAATGAATCTATCTTTTGCTTCCGCTGTGCATTTAAATATTGCGTTGTTTGACTATGATGATATCAACTACATCACCATACTCCCCACCGGGCCCACCGGTAATACGTGGAAATATCGGGGTGTGACAGTGTACCACCTTCTAAACATAAGGTACAACTAATTCATGCACAATCTCCTAATTTCATACATAATTCATCAAATCCTCCTACTAATTAACATATATCATTCACACATAAACATTCAAACATATTATCATCTTATTTCTTTCAATTCTTCTAACAAGACTCCATATTACTCACATAATACATCAATATTCAACAAGAATTAGACATGGATGATGATTCAACTCATCGTTCTCACCATAACTAATGGGTTTCACCTCTAAGCATCAAATTAACTTTAATAATGCATAACCCATGTTCTATATGATGATTCTAACATATCCTCATACTCAATTTCATACGAATTCGCTATTTACAACATAACCCACTTCGTGCATAATCACCAATCTAACTTTTAAGACATACATTATGATCCCCTTGAGTAGGTGATCATTAATCCATGTTTCTTCTTGAATTTGAGCTACAATTACCCCTTCAATTTGGTGATCTTCATGATTAGGGTTCTTGAGCTCTCATGGAGCTCCTGGCTTCTTCCAGAACACACCATCGTGTGTGTGTATGTGTGTATTTTTATTTTATAAATTCAACTTTCATTTACCCCACTTTAGTCCCTCAAGTTTGCCACTAATTATAATTGGCACAACTCTCATCCTTTAATTGTTTCTACCATACTCTTAACTAGGTTAAATAACCTAGTCATTTATTTCTTGATGTACCATATCATAACATTTAATTAATATAAACATTCGGGTTTTGGGGTGTTACATAACAACAATATAACTCTAGAAAGTAACCTAAATTGTTACAAAAAGTGTAACTGAAACGATATCAAAGTTCTAATAAGCATAAAACCTAATAACAATCAGCAATCTCAAATTACGAATGCTAAAAATTCATCTTTTAACTCGAGCTTTATGTAGATGGCGGCGGTTGAGGTAGGCTGACGTGGTTGAGAGCGACGACGGTTGAGAGCGGCGATTGACATGGTTGAGTGCGACGATGCGGGCTGGCTTCCACCGTGGTTGAGCGGTGGCTGAGGTGGTTGAGTGGGACGGCGGGGGCGATGTAAGGTGGTGTTTGTTTTTTGGCCAGAAGCACTTCTGGCCACTTATGTCTGCGTCGCGCAGACACGCGCAGACGTTTGAGGTCTGCAGCTCGTTTGTTTTCCGGAAGAGCTTCTCACCAAAAACGTCTGCCTCACCTCTTCCCCACGCAGACTTGAACTCATGTCTGCACACCTCTGCAGACCTCTTCTCTTCTCTCCCATTTCAAAACACATCCATGATACCTCTTCTCTGCACCACATCTCCACCACCACACCTCCACCACCACATCTCCGCCACCACATCTCCACCACCAAATCCACCACCACGTCTCCGCCACCCGACACCCCCAATCACCTCCTACCAAACCTACCCACCCCACAGCCCCCGTTCTCCCTTAAGTGAACGGCCGGCCACCACCGGTTGGTGGTGGTGTACGGCGGCAACGGTACAGACAGCGAGAGAGAGGGAGATCGGAAGAGAGAAAGAAAGAACCCGATGAGAGAGAGAGAGACTGATTGATGAGAGAGAGACGAAGGAGAATGAGAGACGGCTGAATCCGACGACCAGAAACGCCCTCATGGGGGCGGAACAGCGGCGGTGGTAGGGTATGACGGTGATGATGATGTCGATGATGATGATTCTGGTGGTTGCGACAGTGGATGGTTGTGGTAGGTGGTGGATGGTTGAAGGCAGAGAGAGAGAGAGAGAGAGAGAGAAGAGTGTGGTGTGTAGTGTGTGTTGTCTGTGTGTTTAGAAGAGGTTTTGTAGAAGAAAGAAAAAAAAAACAAACCCTCTTCTCCTTGCAGACTGCAGACCTTTGGTCCACCTCTTCTCCTGCAGATGTGGTCCGCAGACTGAAGACCTTTTCCTGCAGAAAAACAAACACCACCTAAGTGGAGGGAGGAGGCCAAAAACGCTGCTGGGGTGGAGGGAGGAAATGTGGTGGAGGAGAAGGTGTGCTAAGGTTTTGAATATGTGTTTTGTGATATCAGGGTAAAAAGAAAGGGAAGAAGAGGTTTGAAGAGTCTTTCTCACGTCTGCAACATGTTTTTTTTAATGAAAGATCTTCGAAAAAACAAATAGTCTTCAAACCCTAAACTCTGCGCATAAGAGGTGAGAAAGCTCTCCTCTAAAAAATAAATAAATAAGAAACAACCCCCAAGTCTTCTCATTCACATATTTTTTTATATTATTTGTGACTAGTAAAAAAAAAAGTGAAACAAACAAGTAAAAAAAACAAACAAAAAAGTGAAACAAACAAAACAACATCAACAACACATACCTAAAGCTAAAGCTACATCTCTTTTCCTGTCACTCCACTCTCCACATCCAACAACAAACACTTGCAGATCTTCATTCATTCTCTTCAACACTCATCATCAATGAATTTCACGCTTCAAAAACCCTCTCACTTCCTAAATTCACTCCTAACGATCCTATACATTTCGCAGTTATGCGATTCACACTCTACACCCTTAAATTGCACTGAAACATCTCGTGAATGCACTGCGTTTATCGCTTTCAAACCCACACCAAACCAAACCCTAACTGTACTCATGAGCATGTTCGATGTGTCACCGGAAGCCCTCACAGTTGACGCTAACGGTTACGTGTTCGTTAAGAAGAATTGTTCGTGTGCGCCTTCACCAGTAGTTGTTGTTAATAATAATAATACTAATAATACTAATACTAGTAATGTGTATTTGACGAGTACGACGTATACTGTGAGAGAAAACGGTGAGGATCTGTACGGTATGGTGGTGGATGCGTACGGAGGGTTAGGATATTTGGGGAATTTTACGCGATCGGGGCGAATCGGGGCGGTGGTGTCGTTGCGGTTGCTTTGTGGTTGTTCGAGTGGGTTGTGGAATTATTTGATGAGTTATGTGATGGAGGATGGGGATAGTGTCGAGTTGTTGGCGAGTCGGTTTGGTGTTAGTATGGATAGTATTGAGGTTGTTAATGGGATCAGTGATTCGGATAATGTTACCGTTGGCCGGGTTTATTACATACCTTTGAATTCTGGTAGGTGGTTGTATAAGATTTGTTTGATTACATGTTATTATGTTAATTACAGAGTTTGGGGCTGTTTGTTTACCTCTTAATGAGGCTCTTACTGGTTCAGCACTTCAGACTGTTTGTTTCGGGAGCACATGTCTGAATGGTTCAGATATTTGCCTCAGAATGGTTAAGCATTATACTAAGTCTGAATGGTTAATAAGACTTCTAATCTGAATTGGTCAGACATTTGCCTCGAAACGGTTAAGCATTATACCGCATCTTAATGGTTCAGACCTCTTCAACACTTACTTAATTCAGACCTCTTACTGGTTCAGCACTTAACCATTCATGATACCTTTTATCTGAATGTTTTTTTTTTTAATTTGAATAGTTCATGTTTTTTAGCTTTATATGCTTTGAATTTGAGATTGTAGGTCTGAGTGAGGAAGGTAGTTTAGTTTTAGGGGTTGTTTGGTAGCATCTGAATGGTCATTAAGAGGCTACCTCTTAATGGAACCATTAAGAATTTTACCAATGAGAAGGTAGAAGAATGTGACATGTGATGATTTACCATTCAGAGGTTACCTCTTAACCATTCAGACTTGAGGTTACCTCTTATTCATTCAGAGGTTTTAAACCATTAAGAGGTAGCATCTGAATGGTCATTAAGAGGCTACCAAATAGCCCCTTAATGTGCACAAGCTTGTATTCTGATTCAGTGTCGGGATGTCGGCTTGTACCATTTTGACTTGTTATCTAATTTAGCGTCAATTGTTGTAGTTCCCGGTGAGCCATATCCTGTTGAGAACATCACTCCAGCTCCAGCTCCAGCTCCGCTGTTTGTTACCGACGTTGCAGGTAATATTGTAATCTAGGTTTGTATTGTTTACCTGTTATAAATTTTGTCGACTCTAGTAGAAATAGAAGACGTTTGCATTGTCACGAATATATATTGATTTATCCCTATGCACCAAAACATCATAATGATGTGAATCATCTCCAACCAAGACACCTAGATGGTGTAAATTTTTAGTGTTGCCCTGCACATGACCCCCATGTTACACCGAGTTTTTATAATTCACATATTTTATTAAATATGCAATACAAAAGGTAAATATTAATTTATGACATGTATTATTGAAACAATCTCATTGAGATCTATAAAATGAGTACAATATTGAATATAGATTTAATTTGTTTTTTATTCTTTGTTTGTAATTGTTATTAATAAGTTGATTACGTAACTAAGTATATATAACATTTTAAAAAATATTTATATTAAATTTAAGAGTAAAATGCCATTTTCGTCCTTGAGGTTTGGCTAGTTTTGTGACTTTCGTCCAAAGGTTTGTTTTTCCGCATCTGGATCCAATAGGTTCGAAATCTTGCCATTTTCATCCAGCTTGTTAACTTCATCCATTTTTCTCCGTTAAGTCAGGGGTATTTTTGTCTTTTTGGTTGACTTAAAGGGCAATTCAGTCTTTTTCAGGGGTATTGGGTCTTTTTACATAAAGTGAAAAAGACAGTATTGCCCTTTAAGTTAACAAAAACGACGGTAATACCCTTGAATTAACAGAGAAAAATGGATGGAGTTAACGAGCCGGGTGAAAATGGCAAGATTTCAAACCTTTTGGATCCGGATGCAGAAACACAAACCTTTGGACGAAAGTCGCAAAACTCGTCAAACCTTAGGGATGAAAATCGCATTTTACTCTAAGTTTAAAATATAAGAGGTTAATCATACATAATTGTCATGATAATCAAATATATATAATCTCATGTAAAAATATTGATGCAAATATAGCATTTTTCCTTACATATTAGAGCTCTTTCAGTTAGTTAAGTCTTTTTCTGTCATGCTATTACACAATATCATCTGTCTTACAGATTTTACGATACGACAATAAACAATATTGTTCTCCTGTGCAGTAAATCAAGACAAGTATAAGGCTCGTGTACCATACCTATGGATCATAGGAAGCTTGGGGGTTTGTTTGTCACTAATCGTAGCAGTCATAGGTTTTTTTATCTGTTCAAGATCATCGGTTTGCTTTGATGATTCCCCACGGAGTCATGCAAAGGATCCAGAAGGTGAAAAAGTTTCTCATAAGTTTCGTGTCTTAAGGGCAACAAGCTTTTGTTTTAGTTCAAGAAAATTCAGCAGTGAATCGGATAATTGGAGAGAAAATATTGGGGAATCTAGTGGCCGTCATACGAGTATTCCGAAAGGTTGAAAATTCAAACTTCTTTTGACTATCTTTATTTATTGGTAGCTTTCTACAATGGTATTATTGCCTTTTTAAAATAGATAAGGGCAATTTGGTCATTAGACATGTTTTGGCCAGATTTTGGTATAAAATTGCTATAGTGATTTTGTCATTAGACAATTATAGAGTAAAGTACGCCGATGGTTCCTGTGGTTTACCAAAATTTTGGATTTGGTCCCTAGCTTTCCAAAAGTACACAGATGGTCCCTGTGGTTTGCACTTTGTAACGCATTTAGTCCCTAACTTGGACATGCTAAAACCTTTACATTTGTTGGCTAGGGACTAAATGTGTTGCAAAGTGCAAACCATAGGGACCATCCGTGTACTTTTGGAAAGCTAGGGACCAAATCCAAAATTTTGGTCAATCACAGGGACCATCCATGTACTTTTAAAAAGCTTGGGACCAAATTTGGCATTTTTGTCATTAGACATGTTTTGGCCAAATTTGGTATAAAACTGTTATAGTGATTTGTCATTAGACAATTATATGATGTTTACATATAAAGTGATTTTGTCTTATTCTTGCAGTTATCGGGACCAGTGTGTTTGACATTGAAAAGCCTGTTGTCTTTTTATATGAAGAATTATATTCAGCTACAGATTGCTTCTCTGAATCGAATCTTCTTGGACATGGAACATACGGTGTTGTGTACTACGGGTTACTTCGTGATCAGGTTGGCATTATTATTTTTTGCTTCATGTTCCAAATTTACCAAACTACCCCTTAGTCACGACTTTGTTTTTACATAACTATAGGAAGTTGCTATCAAAAGAATGACCGATACAAAAACTAAGGAGTTCATGGCTGAAATGAAAGTTTTGTGCAAGGTTCATCATACAAATTTGGTAAGGCGATGGTACTTATTAGAGTAAAGTACACGGATGGACCTTTTATATAGAGTAAAGTACACTGATGGACCTTGTGGTTTACCAAATTTTGGATTTGGTCCATAGCTTTCCAAAAGTACACAGATGGTCCCTGTGGTTTGCACTTTGTAACGCATTTAGTGTCCTTGGCTTTTTCCAAAAGTACATGGATGGTCCCTATGGTTTGCACTTTGTAACGCATTTAGTCCCTAGCTTTTTCCAAAAGTAAATGGATGGTCTTTGTGGTTTGCACTTTGTAACGCATTTACTCCCTAAATTGGACATGCTAAAACCTTTTAGATTTGTTGGATGGGGACTAAATGCGGTTACAAAGTGCAAACCACAGGGACCATCCGTGTACTTTTGGAAAGCTAGAGACCAAATCCAAAATTTTGGTAAACCACAGGGACCATTCGTGTACTTTATTCTTCAATTTGTTAATGGTTGATGTATGAAAAACTATACTATTATAATAATGTTACTAACGTGCCTTTTTGAATGAAGCAATTGTTAGGAGGTTGTTAACCATTGTATACAGTTCCAGCGACTTTACGCATTTAACCTCTTACATTTTTTAATAAGTTTTAGATTTACCCATTTGATCCGTTGGTGATAAAGTATTACCCGTACGAGTTACGACCCGTCTTTTTAAGCAAATGGGTCAAAATTGCCACCTTTATTCTTTTTTTTTTCAAAGATTGACGTTTGTCTGTTTTTCTTATTACAAGGTAGAACTGATTGGTTATGCTGCTACGGATGATGAGTTGTTCCTCATTTATGAATACGCTCAAAAAGGTTCCCTTAAGAGTCACCTGCATGATCCTCAAAACAAAGGTAATTTTCTTTTGAGTTAAATGTCATTCTAGTCCCTGTGGTTTGGGCCATTTTGCCAGTTTAGTCCAAAGGTTTGAAACGTTGCCATTTTAGTCCAAATAGTTTCAAACGTTGCCATTTTAGTGCACTAGGTTAACTTCATCCATTTTTTCTGTTAACGAGAAGGGCAATTCGGTCATTTTATATGGCCGATTGCCCTTCTAGTTAATAGAATTACATAAAAAATGACCGAATTGCCCTTCTAGTTAACAAAAAAAATGGATGAAGTTAACCCAGTGGACAAAAATGGCAACTTTTGAAACTATTTGAACTAAAATGGCAACGTTTCAAACATTTGGACTAAACTGGCAAATGACCCAAACCACAGGGACTAAAATGGCATTTAACTCTTTTCTTTTTTACCTTAAGATAGACAGTGTTATTCAATAATATGAATTGGAATTTCCTTGTTATAACTTATACTATTTTCTTTAGATTCAAACGGATAAGATAAAATATATATTAGCTAAAAAGGAAGTTGGTCAAATTTGTTAGACATAGGGCTGTAAACGAATCGAACGTTCAGCGAAAATTTCATGAACCATTAGGCGGGAAGTTCGTTTATGTTCGTTCGTTTAGTAAATGAACAAACACAAACAAGAACTCCCGTTCGATAAGTTAAACAAACAAACATGAACAGAGGCTGCGTTCGTTTATGTTGGTGAACGTTCAGTAATGTGTTCATTTATGTTTGTTCGTTTATGTTCATTTGTGTTCGTTCAATTAAATGGTTTTTTTGTTTTATATTATTTTTTATTGGTTTTAGTTTTAAAAACCATAGTTATACTATACACCTCAACATTCTTCGTTTGAGCATTTCAATTTCAGTCTGTGTTAAAGCTTGACAAACCTGTTAATTTTTGTGTTAATAATGTTTATGATATTTATATCAATTATGTTCGGATAGTTACAGTTAGTACTTATTTATTTATTTTTGGTGGATTCTTCGTAATCTTTTTTCTTGTTTCTGATGAAAAATGTAGATTTTATTTTAGAATGAATATATAACATTCATTTGTGTTTATTTATGTTCATGAACATTTGTCTGTGTTCGTTTGCATTCTTTTACGTTCACGTTTGATAAGTGTTCGTCAACAGTTCGTTCATGAACGTGTTCATTTTCTTAATGAACAAACACGAACAAGAAATCTCATTCGGTAAGCGTTCGTGAACCGTTCATGAACATGTTCATTCCTTAATGAACGATTTGTTCGTGTTCGTTCGGTTCGTTTACAACCCTAGATGTTTTAATGCATAGAACCTCTTAAAAAATTTAATTCAATTTTGTAATAAAAAAAAACTTTATTAATTATATTTGACTTCACTCTAGGTCATACAACACTTTCTTGGATCATGAGGGTTCAAATTGCGCTCGACACCGCAAGGGGATTGGAATATATACATGAACATACAAAACCTCATTATGTACATCGTGATGTCAAAACAAGCAATATTTTACTTGATGATGCCTTCAAAGCCAAGGTACTTGATCTAGCTTGCATCATTGCCTAAGATTTAACATTTGAGTTCCCAAATGTTACATTTTCATATATGTGATTATTTTTGGATTATATTAGATATCGGACTTCGGGTTGGCAAAACTTGTTGGAAGAAGCAATGACGGTGAAGCTTCCGTGACAAGAGTGGTGGGAACTTATGGTTACTTAGCTCCAGAGTAAGTTTATTCATATGAGTTTGGGTCCCATATAAATAAGAGTAAAGTACACGAATGGTCCCTGTGGTTTACCAAAATTTTGGATTTGGTTCCTAGCTTTCCAAAAGTATGCAGATAGTCTCTGTGGTTTGCACTTTGTAACGCATTTAATCCCCAACTTTTTGCATAAGTACATGGTTGGTCCCCTGTGGTTTGCACTTTGTAACGCATTTAATCCCTAGTTTTTTTTGCATAAGTACATGGTTGGTCCCTTGCACTTTGTAACACATTTAGTCCCTAACTTGGACATGCTAAAACCTTTAGGTTTGTTGGCTGGGGATTAAATGCGTTACAACTTACACAGTACAAACCACAGGGACTATTTGGTGTACTTTTGGAAAGCTAGGGACCAAATCCAAAATTTCGATAAACCGCAAGGACCATCCGTGTACTTTACTCTATAAATAATTTTGGGTAACTTTGACCCACTTGATCTGTTTCCTCTTTTGGCCAATTTATTTTATATTTCGTTAACTTGTCAAAGACATAATCCATTAAATACGCATAATAACAACATACTTTAAGCCAGTCCCTATTTTTTACTACACCTATGATCTTATTTTATGCGAAATAGAAGCATTTTTTAATTGGTTGATCATCAAATTGTGATACAGCTACAAATCAATATAAAATCATTATGTTGCTTTTTTACATAAACACACGGTCCATTTCAATAAACGAGCTGAAAGTGTTGCCTCTATATGAATTTATTAAATTACTTAACTGACTTGTCACTGATGACTATATATATTGTTACAGATACCTTAGGGATGGTTTAGCGACAGCTAAGAGTGATGTATACGCCTTTGGTGTTATTCTTTTTGAGATAATATCAGGAAAAGATGCCATAATACGAACCGAAGCTGGTGTAACAAAGAATTCTGAAAGACGGACTTTGGCATCTGTTGTAAGTCTACTTCTAATTTGTAAATTAGTTTTTTTCTATATCTTTTTCATATATGCGTTTTCTTGCACACTAGATTGTTGCCATCGGAAGCGCGTTGCGGCGGCGACGCCTTAGTTGTTTATAGCTAGCGGCACGATATGTGATGCGTTAACCATATGAAAACGCGTGTTTCGACGTATCCGATCGAACTCAGTGTAACCTATATAAACATTGCGGTTACACTGTACGATGATGACATTAACGTGTGGTGCCCGTACGTGATTACGCGATTTTTTACTTTTTTACGCACGTTATGTTATGTTCGTGACATTAACGTCACGAGACATAGATAAAAAAAGAGCATGTCTCGTTTGTTGCGGTGTAAAGTCTTAAAAGTAATTTAGATAGCAATTGTCGTAAAAGTAATTTAGGCATTAACGTGTTTAGGCATAGATAAAAAATGTATAATAATGTGTCGGTCGTTGCAGTGTAAAGTCGTAAAAGTAATTCAAAAAAATGAGGTGTCAAGTTATCAAGTAGAAAAGTTTTGGGACCAAAAAAATGAGGTGCAAATAATATTTTTTTGCCCATGGCTTTATAGCCTAGTGGCATACTGGGGGTGAGATAAAATTTTGGGACCAAAAGGTCCTGGCTTCAATTCCCACAAAGGGGGGTTTTTCCCATATTTATTGGGTTTCCCCCTGAATTGGTGTATATGCATTATGCCTAGTGGAGATGGATATGATCGGGTGGTTTCGCTGGTGGCACGGTGATACTCCAGCGGTTCATCAGTGATCCAAATTTGCCGTTCAAAAAAAAAAGTGTAATGTTCATTTGTATTTCCCACATAATAACATAAATCACCAAAAGAAACATCTATGCAAAAAGTACATGAATTTCACAAATTTGTTATTCTTTTGTGTAAAAATTGCAGATGATGGCACTTCTTAAAAATGCTTCTGAGTCAATCAGTACATCAAGCTTAAAAGATCACATCGACCCAAATTTGATGGATTTATATCCTCACGACTGTGTTTTCAAGGTGTTACTTCCATTTATCTTTTGAGCATTGTCTTATCGTTTACAAAAGCATGATTAGCTGGTTACATCTGGCAAGAAACGGGTATGCCTGATACTTGTGGATAGACCCGTGAATCCGATGGGTAATGAGTACGGTGGGAGTTTCGGCCCATTTACTTATGAATGGGTTGATTTATGTTTTGTTTTATATCAAACATGCAAAATAAAATAGCTAAAAAGGAAATGGGTCGAACATGCCAAAAGTTGCCAAGTGTCGTTTTTAGATATAAAACCTTCTAATTTTTTTTACTAAACTATAGATTTGTAGTATAATTTTTGTAATCACATGTGACAATTATTATTAAAAAGGTAAAGTACACTGATGGTCCCTGTGGTTTACCAAAATTTTTGATTTGGTTCCTAGCTTTCCAGAGTACACGGATGGTCCTTGTGATTTACACATTGTAACGCATTTTGTTCCCAACTTTTTCCAAAAATACATTGATGGTCCCCGAGGTTTGCACTTTGTAATACATTTAGTCCTTAACTTGAACCTGTGTAAAAACTTTTAGATTTGTTGGCCGAGGACTAAATGTGTTACAATGTGCAAAACACAGGGACCATCCTTGTACTTTTGAAAAGCTAGGGACTAAATCCAAAATTTTTGGTAGACTGTAGGGACCATCCGTGTACACATCTTTAATATTGATTTTCATAATTTGACTGATGTGTAGATGGCCATGCTGGCAAAGCAATGTGTGGAGGATGATCCGATATTGAGACCCGACATGAAACAAGTGGTTATTACACTTTCACATATTCTTTTGTCATCTGTGGAATGGGAAGCTACTCTTGCTGGAAATAGTCAGGTGTTCAGTGGTCTTGTTCAAGGTAGATAATAATGTTTTTCTCTTATCTAATTATTCGTTTAACCGGATCTATTCTATTACTCGAGTTTGCTTAGATTTTGGCGTTAATATGCTAGTAGAACCGGCATGTATAAGCGTGTGTATAGTTATTTAGATTCTTCACCTGAGTGTTAATAGGATTTCGTAGGCTTTGATACATCATTTGTTTAATAATCTGTTTTTCTAGTTGCTTTTGCATTTTTATGTTGTGGGGTCCGGCCCATAGTACCGGTGCCACCCCGACTTTGGCCTCCTATTAGGAAATGTTTATGATATAAACTCAATAACTCGTATATATAAAAAGTCAATAATACGATGATGAGACCACCCGTAGTGGGTGGTGTCCGGCGTTTTCTACAGCCAAACACGCCCCATCACGCCAAGCACCCCACCCCCGTGGGCGTGTTTGGGCATTTTTTTCGCAAGAAATCCCCCTCTAGCGTGATTTAAAACACGCTCAAATGGAAAATCAATGGCCAATCAGATGTATCCTAATTAGCACCGGAACGGGTACGGGATCGGGGTACGGGGACGATACGGGAACGAGGAACGGCAAAACTCAAAATTCCAAGATACGGGTACGGCAATAAAAAATATAAAAAATAAAAATGCATTAAACAAGTTCAAAAAATACTACATCTTCCAAAGGTAATTAATTATCAATAATCAAATCATTTTCAAATTCCGGTTCATCTAGTGAGAGATCGGCAATCGATAGAGAATTAGAGATGATGAGACTTGAGAGTTTAGAGATTAGAGAAGCCGAATATGATAGGTCTGTTTATTTAATGGCCGGTTGTGGAATTTGAAAGGGTAAAACCCTATAAATAAATGGAAACAGGCTGGATACTTCTACCAGATACGTCCCCGACATTGGAAACGTTTAGGAAACGTCCCCTTACGAGTACCCATGGTTTTTCCGTCCCCGACAAGTACCTGAGACGGGTACGGCCACATAAATGGAGTCCCCGTGCTACATAGGATGTATCCCTCTTTTTCTTGGCCAATTCCCCTTTTTTGGTTAGTTTTTTTTTTATTTAATTAAACCCCTTTTAACATAATACCCACATCCTCACTACACCAATTTTAGAAAAATGTCCAATAATGTCCCTTGCTGACTGGACTGCCGCATGGTCTGAGTGTTATAATAATAATAAACAAAACAAACGTATTGTAGCAAAATGATCTAATTCAATTACTTAAACATGAGGCTCTCCTAACATATTTCGAAGCAAAGTTGTCGATCAACTCTTTATAGTTCATGCTCTCTTATACATGGTTCTCAATAACCTATTAAGTTTTTCTTGGGAAATTGTGGATCGTAAGTAGGACTTTAACAACTTCAATTTTGAAAAGCTTATTTATGCTAATTCCATTGTTACCGGATGAGTCAACTAGACTCTATTAGCAATTCATGCATTAGGAATAAAACCGACCTGCTTCAAGCTAATGGGTGGGTATAGTTGGGTACTTGGGTTAATGGCCAAATGGGTTTAAATATTTAGTGGGCTAAACTATATCAAATGTTAATGGGTTGTTGGGTTTAACAAACAAAATTGGGTTTTAAACTTGATAATTATAGTATTTTTATCTAAAACAACTATATATATAAAAATCGGACCATCTGGCCGATCGCCCACTTCACCCCTCTCCAGGGCCGGCCCTTGGGGTGGGTGGGAGGGGGGGGGGGTGTTGGGGGTCATATATCGTCTTTTTCCCAAGGTATTGCAGCACATCATTTATGAGTCTTGAAGTTGTAAAGGAAAACTTGGAATGATTCTAAAACCGATAAGGATTGATAAGTGGGAGGTTTCAAAGAGGCCAATGCATTCCACGCTTACGTTTGCGGTTTTTTTTTTTTTTTTTTTTTTTTTTTTTTTTTTACGATGAGTAATGTGACATTTTGATGGCGTACTGATGTAGCCTTTTTGAAAGTCACCTTTATCATTTTGGGATGGTTCATCATATAAATAGCACCCGCAACAGCAAATTGTAAGAAATATTTCTAAATGCCTCCCCTTTATGTACCAGAAATACTTATAAAACTTTGTTGCTATCAAAACAAAGTTTTAGTATACTAAAATCCTATAGCAACCATGTGGTTATTAGTTATTACTTATTCCCATTTGGTTCCTATCCCCATTCTCGTCCCTAATGTTTAGGAAAATACAAAAAAAAAGTTCTTTTTCACTCCACATCAGGGTCTCCATCCTCATCCTCATACCTCGGAACTCATTCCTGTAATTTAAAGGGGAAGCTAAAGAGTTCCCTAAATACAGGGATTCACTATTTACTCCCTAATTTTTCACTATATTTTTTTGAATGAAAGAAGAGAAGCATAGTAAAATAAATAAATATTATTTAACTCAATAGGAATTAGGAATGGCAATGGGCCGGGCTTGGGCCGGGTATTGGTAATCCCAGGCCCGTACCCAGTTGTAATTCTTTGTCCCATACCCGGCCCGTTACCCGTCGGGTATTTTTCGGGTAATTACCCGTCGGGTATCGGGCATACCCGCGGGTATCGGGTATACCCGTTAATTTCTTAAAAATACCCGTTGGGACAAATGTGCAATTTTTACTTTGATGTTTATATAATTTACTATTTTAATGACTATAACAAATGAAAATAGGATTAATAAATTGCATATCATATTCAGACCACATATACTAAACTAAATTAAAACGATTACTTAATTAAGTAATTGTATCAGGACCACCTAATTGCATAAAACATCCACGTAATAAAGGGTAATAGCTTCTATATCCAATATACATGCTCAAAAATAAGTTATACGTTCACTAAACACTTGCCAAATACATATCCACATATGACTATAGAGAAGGTAACAAGTACATGTACTAAGTTTATATATATGGAAATCTATAATATGATACTTTCGGGTATTATTCGGGTAAATGGGTCGGGTATCGGGCGGGTATCACTAAATCCCATACCCGTACCTGTACTCGGATTTTTTCTATTTTTATGCCCGTACCCGGCCCATACCCATTGGGCTTCGGGTATACCCGACCCGTATGTTTCGGGTATACCCGTCGGGCTTGGGCTTTTTTGCCATCCCTAATAGGAATAGACATGGGAGATGAGATGCGAAAGGTTTTTAATATATCTTCAAATTTAAAAAAAAGAAAAGAAAGATTCTTAGGGTCTGTTTGGCAACTTTTGAATGGTTAATGGGCTGTTTGTTTACCTCTTAATAAGGCTCTTAATGGTTCAGACCTCTTACTGGTTCAGCACTTAATGGTTCAGACTGTTTGTTTCACGAGCAGATGTCTGAATGGTTCAGACATTTGCCTCTGAATGGTTAAGATTTACACAGAGTCTGAATGGTTAAGACCTCTAATCTGAATTGGTCAAACATTTGCCTCTGAACGGTTAAGCATTATACAGACTCTTAATGGTTCAGACTGTTTGTTTCACGAGCAGATGTCTGAATGGTTCAGACATTTGCCTCTGAATGGTTAAGATTTACACAGAGTCTGAATGGTTAAGACCTATAATCTGAATTGGTCAGACATTTGCCTCTGAACGGTTAAACATTATACAGACTCTTAATGGTTCAATTCTCTTACTGGTTCACCACTTAATGGTTCAGACCTCTTAATGGTTTAGCACTTAACCATTCAGATGTTGCCAAACAGCCCCTAAGTGTCTTACTAAATCATTAAGTGTTGAACCAGTAAGAGGTCTGAACCATTAAGAGCCAGTATAATGCTTAATCGTTCAAAAGCAAATGTCTGACCAATTCATATTAGAGGTCTTAACCATTCAGACTTAGTATAATGCTTAAACATTCAAAGGTAATTGTCTGAACCATTCAGACATCTGCTCGCTAAACAAACAGTCTGAACCAATAAGAAATCTGAATCATTAAGAGTCTCATTAAGAGCTAAACAAACACCCCCTTAGTTCAATTATAATGACAGGGATTTGAAAGCTTCTTTTTTTAAATGAGTCATAAGGTAAGGATCAAATAGGAAGTTGGGTTTCGATAGAAAGGATAGTAATAATAAAAAAAAAATATGGCAAAGAACAAATATCATAAGGAATGACATTTTTGTCAATTACGAATAATAAAAAGATATATGGCAAAAAACAAATATCATAAGGAATTACAGCACATCATTTATGAGTCTTGAAGTTGTAAAGGAAAACTTGGAATGATTCTAAAACCGATAAGGATTTATAAGTGGGAGGTTTCAAAGAGGCCAATGCATTCCACGCTTACGTTTGCGGTTTTTTTTTTTTTTTTTTTTTTTTTTTTTTGCGATGAGTAATGTGACATTTTGATGGCTACAGCAAATTGTAAGAAATATTTCTAAATGCCTCCCCTTTATGTACAAGAAATACTTATAAAACTTTGTTGCTATCAAAACAAAGTTTTAGTATACTGAAATCCTATAGCAACCATGTGGTTATTAGTTATTACTTATTCCCATTTGGTTCCTATCCCCATTCTCGTCCCTAATGTATAGGAAAATACAAAAAAAAAGTTCTTTTTCACTCCACATCAGGGTCTCCATCCTCATCCTCATACCTCGGAACTCATTCCTGTAATTTAAAGGGGAAGCTAAAGAGTTCCCTAAATACAGAGATTCACTATTTACTCCCTGTTTTTTCACTATATTTTTTTGAATGAAAGAAGAAAAGCATAGTAAAATAAATCAAATATTATTTAACTGAATAGGAATAGACATGGGTGATGAGATGCGAAAGGTTTTTAATCAATCAACCGTACCCAGTAAATCCCACAACACAACAAAAGCTATTTGTAGGGTCTGGAGAGGGTGGGATGTAGGCAAACCTTACCTCTATCTTTGTGGATAGAGAGACTGCTTCCAGAGAGACCCCCAGCTCCAAAACAAACGACATGCAAACACATAGAACTGTAAAGATAGAAATAGAAAGTTACCAAATACAAATTAACAGAAGAAAAATTAAGAAAAGAAGTGGTAAGTAACACAGTAAACTTGAAACAAATATATCCAGAAACCACATATACCCAAGTACCCAACTAAGACCTCCTAAACTGTCTAAGAAAGTTCACCCTTGAGACCCAAGTAAGACACTACTGTACCCCCCCCCCCCCTAAAAATCCTTAACCTTAATCTTACGTCTCCACGAACTCCTATCATGAACCATGTCCTTAAAGAGGTGCAACTCTAGTAAATCATGTCTAATCCGCTCATCCCAAGTCAACTTGGGTCTGCCTCTACTCCTCCTTCCCTCCACAGTCAGTGTTTCCACTGCTCTAACTGGCGCTGTTGACTGCCTCCTCTTCACATGCCCAAACCATCTCAATCTCCCCTCTTTTATCTTATCCGAAATCCTAGCCACTCCTAACCTTTCTCTAATTACCTCATTTCTTATTCCATCCAACCTCGTGTGCCCACACATCCACCTTAACATCCTCATCTCCGCTACCTCCATCTTGCGCATTTGTGTCTTTTTGGTCGCCCAACACTCTGTCCCATATAACATAGCAGATCTCACTACAACCCTGTAGAACTTTCCCTTTAACTTAGTTGGGAACCTCTTGTCGCATAAAACCCCAGTTGCAGCTCTCCACTTACACCAGCCAACCTGTATGCGGTGCACTACGTCACTATCTATCTCTCCATCCTTTTAAACAAAAGATCCTAAATACTTAGGGGCTGTTTGGCAACTTCTGAATGGTTAAGTGTTGAACTAGTAAGAGGTCTGAATCATTAAGTGATGAACCATTAAGTAATGCTTAATCGTTCAGAGGCAAATGTCTGACCAATTCAGATTAGAGGTCTTAATCATTCATACTTAGTATAATGCTTAAATATTCAAAGGTAATTGTCTGAACCATTCAGACATCTGCTCGCTAAACAAACAGTCTAAACCAGTAAGAGATCTGAATAATTAAGAACCTCATTAAGAGCTAAACAAACATCCCCTTAGTTCAATTATAATGACAGGGATTAAAAAGCTTCTTTTTTTTAATGAGTCCTAAGGTAAGGATTAAATAGGAAGTTGGGTTTCGATAGAAAAGATAGGAAGCAATAATAAAAACAGGGGCGGACCTACCTCTTTGGTAGGGGTAACCCCCGCTACCCCTTGCTCGGAAAAAATTTGGAAAAATTAGTGTAAATTTTGGAAAATTTTGACGTTTTTTCGATTTTGTTACGGCTTATTTATAACACGTTACCCCTTGGTCGGAATCCTAGATCCGCCACTGAATAAAAAGACATATGAGAAAGAACAAATATCATAAGAAATGACATTTTTGTCAATTACGAATAATAAAAAGACATATGGCAAAAAAACAAATATCATAAGGAATGACATTTTAGTTAGTTATGAATTAGTCTCATTTAACCTAGATCAAAAAAAGACAAAATAAAGTTAGTGCGGAGTTAAGGTGAAAGAACTAAGTGTTTTGGTTTCCACTACATTGTATGGAATATTATTAAATATTTATTATATCATTTGTTATTGTCTTGAATATATTCTGTTAAATATTATTACATCATCTTCTTGTTGTTATTTTGTGGGATGCTTGTGCTCATTATTTTGTTTAATGTGTTTTTAATTGTTCTCTTTGTTTTTTCTAACAATGTAAATGACGGATATATACTTGATCACCTTCATTGCGTTTTATGGAAGTTGTTTTGTTGAATTATGAATATGATGGTGTATTCTAATTTCGGTTTCAGTAGGTGTTTATTTTCAAAAAAAATTAATAAAACACAATGAAAAAACTTATTTTTTGTGTTTTTTTATCCATTGCGTTTTACAAAAAAATTGAAAAAAAACGCATTTTTTGTGTTTTTAGTCCATTGCGTTTTTGAAAAAAAAAAACACATTTTTTATGTTTTTTGTCCATTGTATTTTAAAAATGATTAAATTTTAACACGTTAGTATAAAAGATGACCTAATTCACAAAACACTAGTGAAGACTATCATTTCATAAAAATATTATTTAACATATAATTATCATCGTCGTATTTTAAACTCTCGAAAAAATAACCAAGATCTAGTTTCTAAAAACAGAAAAAGCTTTTTGTTTTTTGTGATAAAAGACTTTGGGTGAATTATTATGAGGCGAGCAGTTTCATACTGGCTCGCAAAAAGTTAGAAACGAGCCGAGCTTGAAATCTCGTACATTAGACAAGCCAAGCCAAACCAAGCCCAGGCTTAGACGAGCTCAGACTCAACTCAAATACGTTTATAAAAGTTGTAAAAAAGAAAAGAAATAATGTATAGAAGTTTAAAAGGAAGTGGAGTATGAAGCACCAAAGCCATCTCATGATGGAAGTGGATTTTGTGATGAAGAGGGAACTCATTTTCCGTGAACACATTTCCGACGACATGTGTACGAATGGTGGTTACGCCAACGTAAGGAACGTTGAAGCTCTAAAAACTTAGGGGCTGTTTGGTAGCCTCTTAATGACCAGTCAGATGCTACCTCTTAATGGTTTAAAACCTCTGAATGAATAAGAGGTAACCTCAAATCTGAATGGTTAAGAGGTAACCTCTGAATGGTAAATCATCCCATGTCACATTCTTCTACCTTCTCATTAGTAAAATTCTTAATGGTTCCATTAAGAGGTAGCCTCTTAATGACCATTCAGAGGCTACCAAACAGCCCCTTACCCAATAAGAAAAACAAAAAAACACTGTTACATCATTATCTTTTTCTTATTTTTAGCCATTAATTTATTACCCTCTTCATATATTTTATAAAAGAAAGTTAACATGTTCCACCACTAATTCTCTCTCCATAATATACTTATATGTTTACAGTACAAAAGAGCCCACCCAAAATTGTTTTTCAACGTTTTTGTAGAAGAACTAATGGCTAAATACACAACCAAAAAAACATATGCCACAATAATAAGAATAACAAAAAAAATGCCACATGGGCAGAAAAAATGAATCAAAAACCCCTTATTGGGATGGTCTTACTATTTTTGGAAAGAGTGCCCCATTGCAAATTTTCTGTTGGGCTACACTTATATCCCTAGAAAAGTTCTCTCCCATCTCTCTCAGACAATCACATTTCCAATAAAAGCAAGCTTTTCCCATTTATAGAACAGAAAAGAATTTTCTGTTGGGCTACACACAATAAGATTTCCATTTTATTTTTATTTTTTTAGAAAGGCACTATAACATTTCTAATGAAAGCAAGCATTTAGTTTACAACAAAATCAATGACAAATTGACAACATAAATAATGTTGTGTTGAATTTTAATGTTGTTTTTTTATGAATAATGGATTTTAATAGTTCAAACTATTGCCTTTTGGTCGACAACGGTCACAACTTCAAAAATTTCCACTTGTGGTCTCATCTATTAACATATTGGCCTCCAATGAACTCTGACTAACAGAATCCTAACGCCGTTAGTCTCCGGTCACTGGAAAACCGTTTTTGGCCGGAAAACTCAACCTTTCCGTCCCAAACTTCTTTGTAACCTTGTTACGGACCTTTAGAAACCTTTTTATAGTAAAAGCCTTATTATTAAGGTCGCCGGAAAAACTCTTTTTTCGCCGGAAAACTTCCTTTTAGCCGGAAAACTCAACTTTTTGACCGGAAAACTCAAAGTTTTCGTCCCAAACCTGTTTCTAACCATAGATCAGACATTTAGGAACCTTTTTTCCGGCAAAAAACGTTTTTCCGGCGACTGGAGGCTAACGACGTTAGGGTTCTGTTAGTCAGAGTCCATTGAAGGCCAATATGTGAAAACATGGGACTGCCAATGGGAAATTTTGAAGTTGGGACCGTTGTCGGCCAAGAGACAATAGTTAGGATTATTAAAATCCATTATTCCTTTTTTTAATAAATGGTGACACACATTACATAATTGTAAGCCACCTAAAATCCACTTAAAGACGCATGATGGGGTTTGAACTCTCACTTGGTTGAGAATAATTAACCAATATCATTGGACTTTGGCGAA
The DNA here is from genome assembly GCA_030545235.1 of Helianthus tuberosus. Classification (NCBI taxonomy): domain Eukaryota; kingdom Viridiplantae; phylum Streptophyta; class Magnoliopsida; order Asterales; family Asteraceae; genus Helianthus; species Helianthus tuberosus. The sequence continues at coordinate 188,408,892 of CM060359.1, forward strand.
TTTTGATGTTAGTGAAACATATTACAAAAGATGGGAGCCATGTAGTGATACATTAATATTACATGTTCTAAAAACATCATTTCACACGCACGCATGGATCACGGAAACCGGTTAAATGCAAAAGAATTCGGTTTTTGAGTTTCCTAAGTTTGTGTAATGAGGCGGTATATCACCTGGGAATCGCTGGGATTGAGCTATAGCGCCCCATAGCGCCGCCAAACACCAAAACAGGGGGCGCTATGAGGGAGAAATATTGAGTCCCCATGATGTGAATCGCGGCGCTAGGGAGGAAGATTTTTGAAATTTATAGAACTTTTAAAACATATAAAATCCCAAATCAAATACCTCACCTTTCTCAATGGCACCATGTTCTTCAAAAACCTTCTGGAGTTCATCAATGGTTGTGGTACGAGGAATGTTACCGACATACAGTCGCCTGGCGGCTTCCGACGACACAAAGAAGTCTTGTGGGTTGTTTAGTGGTTGAAAGAAGGTGATGCTAAGGTGAGGAGATGGTGAATGGTGAATGATTAAACATGAAAAAGGTTTTTCAGATATTTGTAAGTGAACGAAAAAAAATAGAGAAGTGTTTTTTAAATAATTAATAAAAATAAATATAAAAATTAATGATTAGGCAATGATGATTAGGGGCTTTATGACTACGGACTCTAGTGATATAACGTCTCATAAAGCCCATTTATGACGTGGCATGCCACTTGTCGCATAACACCCCCAAATGGGCTTTATGACTACACATGGCCTAATCGAATTTGTGTGTTCATTCAGACGACATGTACAACTTCCACTTATTTCAAATTCCACATACCTGTGATGTATATTCTTTCTTTTTCTGAACTAATTTTTGGCGCCAGATGATCACGTAAGAAAAAACGAAGCATAGTAAAGGAGCATACATGATGTGAAAAAACAGTATTCTTATTTGGCACAAGATAATGCTATGTAAATGTTAATGTTGTTGAATTGAAAACAAAGTTAGGGAAAACTATCTAATAATCTTATATTTACTAAGTTATTGGATGTTTTATGGCATTTATTTCTTAAAGTTGACAATCCTTTATCTTACAATGATCAAATCACTTCTTCCTAATTCCACACATGAGTTGAGATTTGATAAAACATATCAAAATAACCAAGCATCAACATTCCGTCTTAGATTGCCTTTGTCTCTCCAAATCGAAAAATAGGAACCACTTCAAGATAGTAGGCCCCCATCAATGATTCCCAATCACTCGTGTTTTCACCAGTTTTGCGCCAAATCAGAGTTTTTCTCGCAACTTCACATACTTGTTTGTTTGAAATTACATCCCACGCATTGCCACTTGCTAAATTAAGACGAGAAAATCACGGGGGTAGTCATTTTTCAGATTTCTTATACCTTTATAGCCATCTCAAAGAATAATTACGCCTATAGCAATATGTTAGGCAAAGCATACACATATCTGAGTGTATTCCATCAATGTCGGCTAAAGACCCCATCGTACATGAATATAATCCCCATCGTGCATCGCCTTTTTTGTTTTTGAATCACCAATGTACATGCAACACACAAAAACTCTCTTGTATGTGTATGTGTATTTGTCTATTGGTATCCTATTTAATACACAAGAAACAAAGACACATCCAAACACTAGTCAAGATCAGTATACACCATTGGTATTTCATCGATGAAGGTTTTCAACTATCAAATTACCTCAAAGCCACAGTTGTTCATGACGCCGGCTAAAAAGGGGTGGGGATTTTGCCTAGTTTGATGCTCATTTACAAAAGGTTATTTCTTTGGAATTTTGTTGGTTTTAACTAAAAAAATACAAGTCAATTGGATCGACAAATGGACCAAGTCATTTAAAGCATGCTCGATTGCATGACGTCTCCTAAATGGAGGTAGTAAAACCATCATCATTGTAATAAATAATTAATCATATGTCAAGTTGAACAATCTAAAAAGACAGAATGAATGAATGAATGATGGAGTGAATTCTAGAGTAGAGTTGGATAAGTAATTAACCATATTACTATTCTGAAAATATATGGCGCTAGGGTTCGACAAACACAACATTTTTTTAACTCAAAATCAACAGAACTCAGATTTTATGTATGAGCAAACAAGATTCCCGATTCTTCAAAAATAAAATAAACACTTGTGTACAGAAATATGTTAAAGCTTGCAATACATAATCTACATGTTTTCAACATAATAGGGTGTTATAATAAAACGCAACCAGTAAAAAATGGGGAAAAACGATAACAAGTGAGAAAATGACTTACCAGTTACCTCACACTGCAGATTTTGTATATTCTGTTTTCTCATTCCATTTTTGGAGTTTAGCTTCTTTTTTTTCAATTTCCATAACTACCCTTGAAGATGTTAATCGGATAAATAATCCTCGGCTCCACTTGATTGGTCCATATCACCATCATCCATGTCGTTATGATGATGATGATGATGCTGATGTCGATTGACATCATCATCAATTTCCATTCTACCATGATGCCTAGGGTTTGAATTTCTCCCCTTTAAACCACCATAACTCTGCAACAATTTCCCATGTAATAATTTGCCAAAGATGAGAGAATACTAATGTGTGTACAAAACTACACATGCCAATTTACTTAAGAATTGGTCGATTTGAGTTGTGTTTTTATCTTTAACGGGTCAAATAAAGAACTTCAAAAAGAAGACTAGGGGTGCAAACGAGCCGAGAGGCTCGTGAGCTGCTCGAGAAAAAGCTCGAAACGATCCGAGCCGAGCTTGAGCCTAAAATAAAGCTCGCTTATATGTGAAGCTCGTTAGGCTCATCGAGCCTTAGTGAAATATTAGGTTTTATTCATATTTAATAACATTTACCCCTTATTTAAAGTTTTCTAGTAAAGAGCCGAGCCGAGCTTACTTAAACTTGTTTACGAGCCAAGCCCGGACCTAAAAATAAGCTTGTTTAGTAAACGAGCCCAAGCTTCACTTATTGAGCTCGCGAGCCTAAACAAGTCTCTTATTTATATTATTTTTATTTAATATATTTATTAATAGATAATAAACGAGCCGAGCTCGAGCTTGAGAAACTTTCAACAAGCCGTGCTCAAGCTCAAGCTCTCATAAGTTAATCAAGCTCAATCTCGAGCCTGATCTACCTCGGGCTTGTATGTACAGACGATCAAATGGGTCAAATAAAGAATTTTTAAAAGAAGCAATCCATATGTGCAAAAAATACAAATCTTCAAAAATATACGAGCCGGCTAGTTGAGTCGCAGCTCGAGCTTTATCCAAGCCAAGTTCAAGCTCAAATTTCAGCTCATTAATAGTTTTCAAGCTGAGTCGAGCTAGCTCATTTAACTATGAGCCTGAGCACGAGTTCGAGCTTGGCTCGGATAGTTAAGCAACCCTAGGCATCACGAAGCTTGATGAACTTAGCATATTTGTAAAAGGAATTCAGAAAAAGGTAAGTACCTCGGTGTCCTTCATATCAACTGAAACATGTGATCTTTGCCTCACTGTGATACTTGCAGGAACAGGGAAATGTTCAACCTCATCTGTTGTTTTTCCTTCTCGGGCTCGTTTTTTCCTAAGCATGAGCTTTGTTGGCAGAGGCTGAATAAATAACGAAACTTAGCAAAGGTATTTCTATACAGGAAACATTTGGCAATATTGACCTATTTAATTATAAATTTGTTGATTTGGTTTATGTTTGATCATGTCAAACTAGTAAAACCAATAGGTTTAATAAAATGGAAACTGGTCAAATGGGTCAAACAGGTCAAATGCCGCCCCAAGTATTGTTAATAATGCATACAATACAACCTACTAAATCAGCTTATTATAATTAACAAACAAATTATTTACTTTTAGAAAAATGAAAAAAAAAATTGTTTCAAGTCACCCTACCCAAGACCCTTTTTTACCGAAACCAAACACTTACCTGTTTTTTGGTTTGAACAAGTTTAAGTTGTCGAAACTTACTTTTTTAATGCATGCAGCCTACTAAATCATTCTACTAAGAAATTTATATTGTATTTGTAGCGATATAATATTAATCATACTTAATACATAAAGTTACCCGTTTTGACCCGTTTTTGTCTACCTCTACAGAGTAGTGAATTGACACATCTATTTTTTTTTTTCAATTACCATGTAACGAGCCTCTGATTCACCAAATACCACAAGAAAATTTGTAGGATCATCTGCATCTTCACCCCGTACCTGTTTTCAAAAAGAGACTCATAAACACATCATTATGCATTTATGCGCAAACATAACCCTGAGAATCAAAATATTAAAAAAAGGTCGAGAACATACATCCCAGTGATATTCACGAACCCACGTGTAAGAAATATCTTCATTTTCATCATAAATATCCTTTGATAGCTGAAAAAACATTAGTAAACCCACTGCAGGTGTTAGAGAAACCAAATAATAATCTGACAGACAATGTATAAGATAAACCACAAATGATAGCCGCAAGGTTCAGAATATGAATATGTTGAAACTAAAACAGAAGCATCTCGACAATTCGCGGTTTTTGGACAAAAGTAAACTGGTCAGATGCAATAGTAGTTTTTGGACAAAAAAAATTAATACATATATAATAAGGTATCTGAATTATATTTTTTTCTCCAACAGGTCAGATGGGTAAATTAAACAGGTTAGTTAAATGCAAGTCAACTATCGACCAAAACGTATTCAAAATGCAAAAACCTCTAAATTGGTTCAGTTCAAATAAATTAGACTACTATTGAAATGATACAAGTAAAATGTCATTTTCGTCCCTGAGGTTTGGCCAGTTTTGCGACTTTCGTCCAAAGGTTTATCTTTCCACATTTGGATCCAAAAGGTTTGAAATCTTCCCATTTTCATCCGCTCGTTAACTCTACCCATTTTTCTCCGTTATGTCAGGGGTATTTCCGTCTTTTTTGCTAACTTAAAGGGCAATTCGGTTGTTTTCACTTTATGTAAAAAAAACGAAACCCCTGAAAAGGACCGAATTGCCCTTTAAGTTAACAATAAAGACAGATATACCCCTGACTTAGCGGAGAAAAACAGATGGTGTTAACAGACCAAATAAAAATGGCAAAATTTCAAACCTTTTAGATAGATAGATTAAAAAAAAAACAAACCTTTGGACGAAAGTTGCAAATCTGGCCAAACCTCAGGGACGAAAATGGCATTTTACTCTCACGCAGTCATGCCTCACCATAAGAAAATCTTTTAACGAAAATATTACCTCACCAACCGAAGGAACCATGTAAGCCAGAAACTTGTCCGGTTTAGCTGGGTCAGAGGTGTTTGCCACAAAGCTTTTCATAACAGCCTGTATTGAAGAATGAAGTCAAAAGTCAACACCTCAACACAAGAGTACAGGATAAGCACGAAAAGCCTATCACCCTGATGTTTTCAGGTATTAATATTTCGAATACCTTATCTCCTCCAGTTCCCTACTTAACTTTTAAGGCGGTATTCGATACGACAATAAGCTGTTTTTACTTTTTAGAGTATGTGGAACTGCTTATCTAAATTGCTTATTTGTGTTCTCTAAGGCTAAGTACATTTTAACATTGAATAGCAATGAACTTTCACTAATGTTACACAATTACAGCGGGGCCATTGGAGCTAGAAAATGTGTTCCAATTTAACCATGTATTAAAATAAAGTGACCAAAACACCCTTAAAATTATTATTATTATTTTAGATAAATGTTTATAATAATAATGATAATTACATAATAATTATTATTATAATATTAAAAACGCATAAAAAAAGAACACATAACAAACTTCAATGAGCCTAACGGTACCAAAAAAAACTTTGATGACCAAGCACGAAGAAACATATTTAGAAGTTCATTGCTATTTCTTGCAATTCGCCCTTTTGAATAAGCAGTTAAAAGTTGCTTATTCCAAATTAGTTATATCAAAACGCAATAAGTAGATAAGCAGTTTTAATAGGTGGTCTGAATACCTATAAAAAGCTTGTAATTTTGTATGCCTAAAAAACACAAAATGATATTAGCAAATATGAACAGCAATTATACCTGAGATTCATGGGCGTCTCTAACAGATTTATCCATTTTATTGTAGCTTTCTGAATCAACAGTCGGAGGACCATCAAAGGTTGCAACAACAAATTGATCATCCCACCTGCAAAATTCATATAATAACCAAAATAAAAAATATATCGTGTATTAGAATAATACTATTCTTCAGATAATATAAACAAAAGCTATTGTATAACGTTTAATATCATCCAATTAGTACCAAAAGTTCTAAAATAGTGAAGATTCAATTGTAATTCAAAAACTTGAAAGTTCTAAAAGTTCTAAACTGGATCAGAAATCTAGATGAAAGTTGCTTCAAGCGGTATTGTGGAAGCTCATACTGTGGAGAAGAAGATCTATAGTTTTGCATAATATAATAAAATAAAAAACAATATATCGGTATTTAATGCGCCTGGAAAGCTGAAACAAGTTATTCATATTATTGTTTTTGCTTGTAGTATCACAATATCAAAGCCAGATCTAATAAAAAAACTAAGGGTAAAATAACAGAAAAAGTTAAGTAAATACCGATCAAAATCTGGGAATAGAGGTAAAATCTCAACAGGTTGCAGTTTTTTGTTAGTTGCATGAACAGGACGTAATTTGCAAGCCTCAAAGGAGGCCTTAATGTCCTTAATTTTCCTTTCCCTGATTAAAATAAAAGCATTAGATGTAAAAAAACGTCAAATGATGAAAAAGCTTTCAACTTTTTATATAGAGAAGAAAATGAATATTATGTTATTACATACCTACTATTGAGATTGTCCAGTATGGAGTTCCCGCGTTTTTCCCTTAGATCTTTCGCTTGTTTTTCAGTCAAAGACTGCAAATTTAATATAAATAATATGACTTGATCAAATAAACAAAGTCATTTTTAAATAATGTGCTAAATATGATTACAAAATTACATTGACAATAATAACCTGAAGTCTTTTTGATAAAGAATTAAAAGATATAATAAAGATTTTGAAGATTTACGCATTTGAAATAAACCATTTTTGTTTTTGCTAAACCTTTTAGCTTAACCCTTTTGACAATTTCAAGATTGAAAAGCAAGGATAATATATGCTTAAGGCCACTCAACTTTTTCGTTAAGGCCAGCCAAGTACGTATATCGTATTTATACACCCATTCAAGCCAGAAAACATTCTGAATGACGATAATGCCCTTGCAAAATTAAAACAACAAAAATACATTTGATGATGAGACCTGTTCTAGGTTAAGTTGTTTTTTTCAAAAATTAAGAGGGGTTTTGCTATCCAACATGTTTTGGCCGACCTTTATATAAATAAAACCAGTTACATATTTGGGTTGCCTAAATAAAAACAAATTGAATAATATGGTCTCATGCATAATCACTAGATAAGTAAAATAGTAAAGTACACAGTTACTCCCTGTGGTTTTTCAAAATTTTGGATTTGGTCCCTAGTTTTCCAAAAGTACACGGATGATCCCTAAGGTTTGCAATTTGTAACGCATTTCGTCCTCAGCCAACAAATCAAAAGGTTTCAGAAGATCCAAGTTAAGGACTAATTACGTAACAAAGTGCAAGCCACAGGGACCATCTGTGATCTGTGTACTTTTGGCAAAAGTTGGGGACTAAATGCATTACAAAGTGCAAACCACATGGACCATCCATGTACTTTTGGAAAGCTAGGGACTAAATCCAAAATTTTGGAAAACCACAAGGGTCCATCCGTGTACTTTTGCGTGTACTTTTGGAAAGCTAGAGACTAAATCCAAAATTTTGGGAAACCACAAGGACCATCCGTGTACTTTAAGTAAAAATAACCCAAATTGACCCAATTGTGTATAAACGATCCCAAATCGCCACCTCTAGTAATATGCAAACAAGACTTCTAATAACATAATCTTTAAATTAACCTGTCTTGTAGCATCAGTGCTAAGAGGAGATATATATTGTGTTTTGACCAACCAAGACATCCCTTTATCTGTGGGGCGTTCTTTTCTTTTAAGTCCATCTTTTTTTATTGGGGTTGAACTAGTATCCTCTCGCAACAATATCCGGTCTTCAGGGTCAATGTGATGTATTTCATCCTTCGGAGCGCTAATTACAAAAGAAAAAGTTGTAAAAATTAACACAACAGATTATAATTAAAAAGAGCTGGGTGCAAACAAGCCGAGCCCGAGCCTGAGCTCGATTAACTTATCAGAGCTCGAGCTCGGGCTCAGCATATATTGAATAAAAATAATATAAATAATAGTCTCGTTTAGGCTCGCACGCTCGATAAGTGAAACTCGGGCTCGGGCTCGTTTACTAAACAAGCTTATCTTTTGGTTTGGGCTTGGCTCGTAAACAAGTTTAAAAAAGCTCGGCTAGGCTCGTATACTAACAAGTTTATTAAGGGTGTTATTAAATATTAATAAAAAACTAATATTACACGTAAGGCTAGATAAGGCTCAACGAGCCTGGCAAGCTTTACATGCAAGGCTTGAGCTCTAGCTTGATATATAAACGAGCTTTATTTTAGGCTCAAGCTCGGCTCGCTTCGAGCTTTTTCTTGAACCGATCTCAAGCAGCTCGTAAGCCACTAAGCTCGTTTGCATCCCTAGATTTTTCTAACATATGCCCTACAAGGGCACATGTTAAACAACATTAATATTCATAAGCAGCCATTTATAATTGATAGTTTGTATTGATGATCTTTTATCTTTTTCTTTTGCAACCCATTTTACCCTTTAGTTAATTACTCTACTTTCTTGTTTTTTTTTCTTTCCTAATTTCCTATAAAAATCCAAATTTTTTTTTAAATAAAGTAACTAAATACGAAACAGACTTTAGAGAAAATGTGAAAAAACTAAGAAAAGGTGAAAAATACAGATTTTAGGATTATTAAAAAAAACAGAGCAAAAAGCCGTATTAAAAGAACCCGTCTATTAAAGTAAACAAAAGAAGAAAGGTTAATAGGTGGAAAGAGCTATTACTTGTATACACTGAGATCGAGTAGGTCAAGCGGTATCCCAAGGTCGGGCTCAACATGCAATTGAGGCTTATGAACCTTTTCCAGTGAAGTGATCGAGTATTTAGCAGCTCTGCAAAACTTATTTGTAAGATTTCATATTGTAAACGCAAATCACAAGTGTTAAAACGAACCATAAGAAAAAAAAATGTGTCAAGATTACGATGTAGTGAATTACATATAAGATCTAGTGAGTAGTGACTAGTGAGTTTTAAATATATAGATCAACATTGTCGGGTTTTCATGTTATGATATCTATAAGTGATTCTTCAAGAAAATAAACACTTACAAAATGAAAATGGTTTTACTAGTGTAGCAGTAATAACTAATAAGTCGATACTAATGCAATGAACTTGGTCATTTACAACTTATAATACAAAAAGTTAAAAATGCTCATGAAGGATCATAAAATGAGCCTGATGCAGTTAAAGATCATCTAAAATATATAACCAAATACTGGATATATGTGAACCGACTCCAAGTTGAGTTAGAACTTAAAAGGGTACTTTTGCCAAATCACAGTGTAGTTAATAATGTATTTAGTAGTTTACTGCTGCTAGCGTAAATAAGAAGTAACAGAACAGTTAAGCTAAGCAGTTAAAGCGGTAAAATAGCGGATAGCGGTCAAGGTCCGCTATACGATATATAGGTTATAGCGGTGGTATAGCGGTGATATAGCGGTGATTTTTATGCCATGCATAATTTATATATATATATCTTGTTAATCCACCAATAGTTTCAAATAAAAATAAAGTTATTAATATAATTAGACAAAAAAAACCAAAACATACATAGATAAACATACATAATACATCAGTTGAATTAAAAAATATAACATTAATAAACTAATAAATCATCAATTTAATAACATTAAATGTCTTTTAAGAAAATAAAATATGGATATCTCTGATTCTCTAGATATGTGCCATTGATTATCTGGATATGTGCCATTCAAATATTCAAGAATAAAGTAGTCACTAATAGTCTCTTTTCAAAGAAAAAATAAACAACAAAACAATTAAAGGAGTTGGAGAAGAAGATGACTGTCGAAGACTGAAGAATCGAACAGCTCTGATGAACTCGAGTATCAGACCAGCAATCGAATCGAACAGCTTTGATTCGATTTTTATCAGCTTTGAATCTTTGATGAACAGCAATTGAACTCTGATGATGTCGAAGAAGACTGAAGAATCGAACAGCGCTGGTCAAAAAACATAATAAATTGGTCGACTAGGTTTTAATTGGTCGTAATGGGTTTTTATCAAAGATTGGGCCTTTTCTAATGTAATGGGTAATGGGTTTTATCAAAAAAAAAATGGGTTTTTCATCAACTTGGGCTGACCGCTAATATCACTGATCCAGCCGCTATAAAGGTGTAGGCATAGCGGTCAAATAGCGGGCTATAGCGCCGCTATTAGCGGAACCGCTATGCCCAACCGCTATTTGGACCGCTACGATGCCAGAAGACCGCTACACCGCTATAGCCCGCTATAGCGCCGCTATTAACTGCATAGCAGTTAAGTCAGCAGAAGAAGTAAAATCAGTTAAGAAACTAATCTGCTCAACTCTTGTTTCCTGTTCCTCTCCTTTATGTTTTCTAAATTATTTATGATGTGGTATAAATTTCTGCACATTGATTTCTGTTATTAACAAACATGAATATGCTGGCAAAAATTTGCATAAAGCTCAATTTGGTTTCTTGAATAGAAGTAGTACAAAAGAACGATAACGCAGTATTTTTATGCATTACAATTTATATTTAGTACTGATGCGAAATCACTTATCTTTTATACTGCCTTATTTGTGATTAGTGCTGTGTTTCTTAGTTCTGATATCTTTTATGCTGCCTTATTTGTGATTACTGTTGTGTTTCTTAGTTCTGATAGGTTCACATACTACTTCTGACAGTTTAAGAGAGACATTATAAACAACCAATAATTATAACATCAGTTTCGAGTATCTATATAATAATGCAACCAGCATGAGCAGATGGTAAGAGTTCTGAACAGATACATGGTTTCAAGCCTTTATGATTTTGCACACATGTGCGAAAGATAAACTAGAAGCTAAAACACTAACAATGAAAAAAAATCAAAATTAAGAATGCATACCTATCTTTATCTCTCCTTATAGACAAAAGCTTTGGTTGAGCTGTTGTATCTGGCAACTCATCCCGAAATCTTCAGAGAGCACAAATGTGAAAAGAGCATTCAAAATCATATAAATATAATAGGGGTAGAAAAAGCTCATTAAAAAAGAGACGCCTAGCCCAATTCACCAATATTCACAACAAATTAAAATAATAAGTGATATAAAGCACACAGACATACTCACTTCAGCTTGCAAAGAAAAGTAGTTGGCTTCTTCAATCGATTTTCAATCCTTTCACCACTCAAAAACGATGTGGCCCTCCTATCACCCATATGCGACCCAGTAATCGAACCATGTGGCTTACTCCCTGAAGATAACATTTGAGTTTTTTGAAGGATTTTACTTTGAGATTCCTTCAGCTGCTGCCTATGTTTTTCTTCCTGCTTTTGCTTCTCCATTTCTTTCTTTTTCCGCAACCTTCTTTCTTCTTCAGTCTCAACTCTACCCGAAGGGCCATTCGACTTTCTTGCTGGCACAGGCGGTAAATTAGACGGCTTAGAATGCTGTCTAGAAGGACCCGCATGATGCCCTTTATTACTTTCCACATCATTAGAAGGCCTTTTATGCCCATCTTGTCTGATTTCCTTAGTTTGATTACTAGCTGGGGCAGATGAAGGCGGTGGAGGAGGAGGCGGTGATGCTGGCGGAGGCGGCGGGACTGAAGAAGTAGGTGGAGAAGAAGGTGGCGGTGGAGGTGGTTGCACAGGCTGGGAGTATTGAGATGCCGGAAAGTACATTTGTCCTGGCGGTCCTGGTGGTGGTGCAGGCTGGGAAGGAGGCGGTGGTGGCGGATACGAAGACTCTGGAGGCGGCGGTGGTGGCGGATACGACGTAAACTGCTGTTGCTGATTGCCAACAGCGTTTCCAGGTGGAACCGCGTAACCACCTTGTTGAAAATTCGAATTCGGATACCCCCAATTCTGAGCATACTGGTTTCCACTCGGTCGGGGCAGAGGAGCAAGTGGCGGAGGTGGAAGTGAACCGTGGTTCGGTAGCGGAGGCTGTGGCGGTGGAGGGAACGGCCGATACGCCATGCCCTAAGGTATTTTAACTCTACTGAACTAGATATTACTATTCAACTTAACCAACTAAACCCTAGGAAACCAGTAGATATGATAAAACTAATAATCACCAGATCAAAACCTAATTTCTGGAACAAGCTAATAAGATTAAATGTGTTGTATGCAATTCAACTCACAGTTTACGATGATTCAAAACCTAATCTTCTAAAACAATCTTGTTATATCGCAACGAACAAAAACGCCTAATTTCGAAACCCTAGAACGAGAAATTACGTCAAAACTATCGTTTTTTCTTCAAATTAACCGGATCAAAACCCTAGGGAACATGAAACGATATCAAATACGGAGTAAACAACGGATTAATGGAACAAACTCACGGGTATGATTACGATGCTGTTGAAATAGAAGGTGTTGAGTATGAGAAGGTGGGTAGGTGATTTGAGAGGTTGAAGATGAGATGTAAGGGAGAATGGATGAGTGAGATTGAAGAATATGTAGAGAGAGAATTGAGAAAGTGTGTTTAGAGAGAGAAAGTGGCCGGAAAAGTGATCGGAGATGTGAGAGTGAGGGGGAGCTTAAGGTATTATTCAGACGGTGGGGGTAAATGGAGGCGTTCAATTTCTCTAAATCTAATCTTGAAATAATTGATGATTTATATAATATAAAAACATTATGGTATTGTGTTTTGAAGAGGTTAGGGGGTGTTTTTTTTTTTTTTTTTCAAGAAATACTTTTTGGCCTCTTATGTATGTACCGGCGTAGATCTTTTTTTTTTTTTGAAAAGAGAATTTCATTAACATAACTCGAAGCGTCCTCAAAGCAAGGACCTACGAGCAAACAAACAATACAACATCAATCCAAAGGGCAACAACACCATTTTTTCCAATCAACATCTTTGTATCTAGACCTATTACGAAACCAGAAATATGCCATCGATTTAACGCTCTCTACAATCTCTACGGGCCTCCGTCTTTTGTTGTTGAAAATCCGATCATTGCGCTCGTTCCACATAATCCATAGAGTAGTGTAAACAATACCTCTAAAGATGTACCTCTTGTCTTTGGTCGTATGTTGAATCTCCGGCATGTTAACAAGGTCCGAGATGTCAAAAGCATAACTATGTTGCAGCCGACACCAAACTTCAATTATGTGCCAAACCTCCTACGAATACAAGCATCCCATGAAGATGTGTAAGGCTGTTTCCGTCTCCCCTTGACAAAAACCACACTCCGGGTGCTGAACATTAACTCCGCGTTTAATGAGCTCTGCGATAGTAGGAAGCCGATTTCGCACAACTCTCCACACCATGATTTTACACTTAAGCGGCACCCAACTCTTCCACTTAACCAATGGGTTGTTATCTCCCGGAACATTGTTTGCCAGAAGCTTTTTAGCCGAAGAAACTGTGAATAAACCATCCTTCTCCACATTCCACTTCCAATGATCCCTACCTCCCCTCCAAGATAGGTCGTATAAATCACTAAGGAGCTGAAATAGTTCAGCAACCTCTTCGTGCGAAGGAGAAGCACGCCAGTCCCACTGCAGAACTTTCGTATTGTTGACAAACTGGATTCGCTGAGAAACCAACACCCATTTGTTTCTTTCAAGTCTAAAGAGGTTGGGATATAGGACCCGGAGAGGAGCATCTCTTAACCAAGTTGGCCTACAGTTTGTTTATTTTTTGAAAGAGATTTCACTAAAAAACCTCTTCTATGGGTCTTTCTTGCGCAGATCTGGACCATCCTCTTCAAAACACTTCTCTCTTTCCAATCTCAAAACCCTAGCACCCATCTCACTACTCCAGCGACACCTCATTCGCCCGCCCCTCCACCTCCGCCGTCCCTCCACCTCCGCCACCCCTCCATCGTCGTTCACCCCCTCCAGCCGTTCAACCTTCTCACCCCTCAGCCGAGACACAGGTATGTTTTAAGGTTTTTTTTCAAAAAATTGTTCGATGTCTGAACTGATTTTGGCTTTGAATGATTTTGGCTGAACTGATTTTGGCTTTGAAAGATTTTGGCTAAACTGAAATTTTTCTTGATTTTGGCTGTGATTGATGAAACAGACATGAGAAATAGTCACGGGAATGATTTTGGATGTGAATTATTTTGACTGAACTGAAAAAAATTGTTGTTTTTTTCAAAAAATCAACTTAACTTTTTATCTCAGCAATGTTCTAGTTGGTGAAATTGTATCACATAATGGAAATGTGGAATAAGATAATCTTCTAGAGAAACAGACATGAGAAATAGTCACGAGAATGATTTTTGTATTTGGTTGTGTTATGAAGTATATTGAATGAATATGCATACACAACTATATAGATTTCAAGCATTTCTTGCACTCCACTAATTATATGTCGACTAGTGTTTGTTTGAAACTTGTATGTGGTTAAACTTGACATGATTCGAGCCTAGTATGTTAATAGCCTGTTTGTTGATTAGTAGAAATGGGAGAGAAACAACAATGATCAAATGAGCATCTAAAATGTTTATTAGAGACTTGCATTGAAGAGATAAACACGATGGGTAGAAAAGGATTGAGTTTGCATAAAGACTCGTGGAATAATTTAGGAAAAGTTTGGATTTGATTTGACTCAAAAACAAATGAAGAATGCATATGATAATCTTAAAGCCAAATACGTAGGTTGGGTGTATTTGAAAAACAAAATCGGCAACATATACAACTGTAACACCCCGTGTTTCTGAAGTCAAAGTCAAAGTCAAGATTGAAGTCAAAGGAAGAAAAAATTGTTAATTGCGATCTGTCTCTCCTTGCTCAATTCCTGTTTTGACTTCTTTGACTTGTAATTAGTCTATTTTATTTTCGCTTTAGTTATATTATGTGGAGTATCTATTAATAATCGCATAGTAATCGCTATTTATCGTTGTTTAATCGCTTTATCGCTATCCCAATCGCACTCGCAACTAGAATTACGCATTTTGGTTATTGTTATACGTGGTGTGTGCTTTATGTGTTACTTGTGCATGTTTATTTATGTTATGTTTGGCAATCAATCGAAACGCAATCGAACTCAATCGCAATCGAAATGGCATGATAATTGGTGGAAAAGAGATAGTGCGAGATATGAGTAGTTGGGATTAAAAGTAATTTGACTAGGAAACTCTATCGCATCGCAACGCTCGCAATCGAAACATCAAAACTCATCGCGCCGAACACTCGAACGAGGTGACTGATCGACCAGGCGACCAGCCGACCGATCGGACAGCCGTCCGACCGGACTGCCTAACCGAGCGACCAGCCCCTCTCCACCCCTTTCCACTTTGGGTAACCCTATAAATACCCCTTGTCACTTTCATACTTTCTACTTTTGGCAACTGACGTCCGACCCGTGCTCTTGCTCGCTTTTTCCTTCGATTTCTCGCAATTCCGGTAAGATCTCGTCCTAAATCTTGTACTTCCTTAATCTACACGCACTCCTACACCTTTCTATCTTATGAATCTTAACTTTTAGCCGTGAAATCATCAAGATTCAAGATGTTCTAGGATGACGTCATCATGTGTTCTTGAAGAACTTCATGCTTTGGCCTCAATCTACCAAGAACAACTTAGATCTAACCGATTTCCACATGAACAAACAAAGATCTTTCATAGATCTAAACATATTCACAATGAAAAGGAGTGAAAGATGGTTTTCAACTTTCTTTCAACTCTTTTACACTCAATGCACTCAAAAAATGATAGAATCGGGACTTGTACCGGCTTACTACTCATTATTGTGGTTGTGTTGGTTTAAGATCCGTATTCTATCCACGAGATTATCGATTCCGGGTTAAACGTGGAACGACGTCTCGAACCGTCCACTGATCGGGTTTGGGTGATTCCTGTCCGATCAGGAGCACCAAGTATTGACGAGGTTTATGTTGCTTAACACGTTATCAAAATATCTCGACAAAACGACAAACTATCAAAAACAACCAAGTGTAAGACGAATAGGTCAACCAGGACGGAGTGCCGTCCGAACGGACTGCTGTCCGAACGGACAGCCAAACCGTACGACTGGTCACCCGCGCGACTTGCACCTTGGTCCCACACTTAACCATTTTTGCCAACAATTGAAGTCTGAATGTTAAACGACTTGTTTTCCAATCGGACTACCATCCGATCGAACTGCCAATCGAATTTTGAGACATTCGAACTTCAACACAAACAATTTTCAACATGTTCAATGCACAAAGGATGCCACCCGATCGAACAATCGTCCGATCGAGTGACACCCTGCTGTGAACTTGTTCTCACTAAAGTACCAACCTAACGGGTTGCCGTCTGATCGAATGACCGTCCGATCGACCGACCTGAAAGGTAGAGATACTTCAATGTTTTCAAAATGCTACAATGAAAACTTCAAAAGTCAAGCCATCATACACAAACACAACCTTCCCAAAGGAAGAAACAATCCACTCAAACAGTCATCCGACCAGACGATCGTCCGAACGGACTACCACCCGCACGACTGGCTGTCCGATCGGACTACCATCCGAACGGACTGCTGTCCGAACCACTTGTACTTTGCATCGTTTTACGCGTCGCTTATCATTATGCTATCGATCTATCCAGGCTAACCCTACTCTCTAGCGCTCCCTTCAATCCATCAATCGCTGTAAGGTATACTCGATCCCATTTTGCTTTATGCACTTTTGGGTGTTACATACGTTACTTATACAAAATCACATCGAACACACTACGCAATACTTTAAACACTAACCGTTACCGCGTGTATTACGTGACTTTAAACGCTAACCGTTACACATGGAATGCTGTCTACCTGCCTTAGCAACGGTAGTACTATTAGTTTGGACTCAGCACCCGTTCACTCGGGGGTTATTAAGGACAATTACCTACATGGCTCACAGTGGTGAGAATGTATCGCGAACTGCCTTGGGCAGTCAACCCGCAGTCATTGGTATCGATAGGTTCATGTCGATAACTAACATGCCTCATTTCACTCTGTGTACGTGCTGGTTATGCGTTACGCTTTCGAACTCTTTATGCTATTATCAAACTTGTATGCTCACCTTTACACTATGTGTATTGACTGTTACTTTAACGTATGTGACAGGTGCTTAAGTTTTTTATATGCTTAGCTTGCTATGAACTTGAGGCAAGGAAAGGTCTAGGATGCTCTCTGTACTGTGATGAAATCGAAGCTAAGAAAAGAGGTCCTAGAAACCAGTAAATAAACTATCTATGTATAAATCTGAGTTGTCGGAATAGAATTGCTTGACTAGATTTTGTCTGTAATAATTATATTATCACTTATGACATGGTATGGGACGTGTTGCTTAAATATTTGGTAAATATAGTTGTTATGGAAACTTCTGGACAATATGTTTCGCTCAGTGCCATGCCCCGATGTTTCCGCCATCGGTTGGGGTGTGACAGATTGGTATCAGAGCCATAACTATAGGGAATTAGGCAAGATTCGACCTAGTCCGGGCCGATGTCTTAGAGATCTAGTCTATAGCTAGAAATCAACAGACCGACTCATGCACATCCAGCAGAGGTTATGTATGATAGGAATAGCAGTAAGCTTGCACAAAAACAGAGGAATTGCTATTTCTCGCTATTCACACCTACGCTACATTATCTGTGCACTCGAATTTTTCAAATATGAATGAGCGATTGAGTCGAGATTAGGTGTGAAAACCACAAACTCTCGATTAAATTGCTTGTTCAACCCGCATTTCATCTATAAACACAAGAAGTTGCGTCGAATCAGGAGTGAAATCCATACTATGACGCATAATTCTCACTTATTTCATCAAAAACAGGAACGAAGTTGTTAAGCTAGGGGTGAAACCCTAACCTTGACGATTTGTTCCGATCTTTATTTTGATTTACAAAGCCCTCATCAAAGTTTCGACGGACTCCAACGACCGAAGATCATGCGGAGACTGAAAGGATGCGTGTCATACGCCCAGATTCGAGGCGGAAGCACAAGTCCCAAAGGTCAGATGTGCGCTCAGACGGTCCTTGTGAATAGTTGAACCACTTTGGGTAGTCGAAGTCTAATAGTCGCAGCCGATCTATTTCTCGATTTTTATGTGTTTCGATTCTGAGCCCGCAACTGCTGACTCTGATGACTCGTTGATTTATGTATTTGTATGTGTATCTACCTGTTTATATGTTTAAATTTTTGGAGATTTATTCGATTTTTGCTCTCACTTCGATCGACACACACGACTCGCACTGCACTTTTATCTCAAAACGCTGACAAATCGCTAAATTATGGACGACTTTATGCCATGTTGTACGCTTATACTATACTACTCGACAAGTTATTCGCGATCGCTATTCTCGAACGCTCGCAGACTTTGAATGATAGGTTTCTGTATTCTGACTACCTCTGTAATTACATGCTTATGTACTTCTATGCTTCTGTGCTCTACGTGCTTACGTGATTATGTGCTTCTATGTTTATGTGAATATGTGATTATGTGCCTATGTGTTTATATGCTTACATGATTATGCGTGTTCCTGAGCTCTAGAAGTAGTAGACGTGTGAGGTGAGATTCGATTATGACGTGTCTGAGACCTATGACGATGTCTGTTGCAGACATTGTCAACTGGACCATCATCTGGATCCCGTCACCCATGACTTTCTCGCCAAGAACAGAGGTACAAATGCCTTACTGCCATCCTCGCGAAACAAGTGGCCAAGGTTGTGCCCCAGATCGTGAGTGAGATTTACGATAATGTTAGCAAATCATCTGAGGAGTCGAGAACTGAAGCTCCTAAGGTTGCAACCAAGACTGCTTTCAGCTTCAAGCAGTTCAAGGCTTGCGGTCCGAAGGAATTCACTGGAGAAGATGGCCCGACGGCTATGTTTCAATGGTTCGATTCCATCGAAGTCACTCTGCGCCAGAGTGGATGTCCGGAAAATCTCCGCACTCTAAACGCTACCGGCGTCTTCCAGTCCTGCGCATTAGACTAGTGGACGGCCGAGAGGAACAAACGCGGGAACGATGCGGCTTATGAGCTGACATGGGAAGAGTTGATATAACAATCCTCAAGAAAACCGACACCCTCGAATAATTTCCGACACCCTAATATATTTTAAAATATCCCAATATGTCCCAAAATACTCCCCATACATGAAAACGGGCCTCGAATACCTAAAATATTATTAAAATAATAAAAAAATCTGATTTTTTTTTTGGTTTTAGGCGGGCTGCGTAAGGCACTCTTAACCCTTACGCGGGCCGCGAGAGGCCAAGTATGTGGCACGACCCTGGGCAGCCACGTGGCCCAACACCCGGGGGACCTACCTGATGACCCAGCTAAGCTACGACGTTGACCGGGTTTGACGCGGGCCGCGTAGCCCCTTCTTAACATTTACGCGGGCCGCGTAAAAGTCAAGATGAGGCCCTATATAAGCAGGCTATCGGGTTTCATTCAGAAATCGTTCAAATTCAAAATCTCTCTCTCTATTCTGAATAATAGGCTTTATAATCGGGTATTATACCCCCCTAAATAGCGAAGTTCTGCTCCGTTGTAAGTATTATAACCCCTGGATACGTATTAGATACGCTGCCCGATTGATCTAGGGTTCCGTAACGGCTGTCGTGGTTCTGCCCGAAGTAGTCGTTGGAATGCCGTCTCGGGGAGGGTATTACTAATGTTAAAATGAGTTATTATACTAACACACGTGCATTTGTGTAAATTATAGATTGTCACCAGGAAACCCTTACGAAAAATCTAAGACAACAATGTGAGTAATCTCCTTTTTGTAAACAGTTTTTACAAAACCTTAACTATTTTACAATGCAATTTAGTTGTGATTGAGTCTTTGTAATTCTACGATTACTGCCGGTATGTTGGGGTTTTGTATACAAAATGTGAGTAACGTTACCATTGGACGAAGAGTTAGCCAATGTGTAATATGACCCACCAGTCAGGATTGACAGTACTGAATGAGTAATTGGGTAGATATAAACATTGTAATCGCCCACAATACTGTTTAAATTAAATTAATGTTTCTTGGTTAAACTGGGATTCACTCACCAGTATTTCTGTAACACCTCGAAAATTCACGTCCTATAATGTGTTGACACGTGTCATATGGTTGAACGTGTGAAAGAATGTTATAGAGGGATTAAAGTTGACAATCATGGAAAGTATGTGAATATACGAGTTCTAAATGTCAACAGTGAATAAATATATTGTACATTAACCCTACATGATGCTCATACTTTT
Organism: Helianthus tuberosus; assembly: GCA_030545235.1. Lineage (NCBI taxonomy): Eukaryota > Viridiplantae > Streptophyta > Magnoliopsida > Asterales > Asteraceae > Helianthus > Helianthus tuberosus. The sequence goes on from CM060359.1 coordinate 188,429,307, forward strand.
AAACGAATAAATCATGGATCACACGAAGCTAAATATGAAAGAAAGTGAGAGATTACAAACTACAGGGGTTAAATGTGTCAACATGTTTAAGTTATACCTCTGAGTGACCTTTTAACAAACCCGAAGCTTTGTAACGGTTAATTATGCTCACTAGAATACACGATATAAATTTCATAAAGTTTCGTTATCATATCAGAAAGTTATGATCAAATTCGTATGCGAGGGGTTAAAGCGTCAACGTTGAAAGTTATGACCTTTCGGGTAATAACAAAGTGATCAAGGACAAAATAAAGTGGGTATAAGTCATAAAGCCCTTGTAGGTAAATATGAAGGGCTCAAATTGCAATATATAAAGGTTAGTTGCCCTTTCGAAAGGCCAAGGGACAATATGCAAAAACTAGAAAATGCAAAATCTGACTTTCACTCTCAGGCGGGCCGCGTAAAGGTTAACAGGACCTTACGCGGGCCGCGTCAGACCATCAGATGCAGAAAGTGTAGACAGCAGCCTGTATTCGCGCATAACCGACCCAAAACAGATATTTTCACATTGTGGGCGACCCCTAAACAGTTCCTAGGGCACTAGGGACACTTGTGGGTAAGTTATGGTCAGTGGTAGCCTTAGATGTCAACAATCTATGGAGTTTAAATCACTATATAAGGCCATGGTGTTGCAACAAGTTCTTCACACCTTCCATCTGCACTAGCATTTATGGAGCTAAAGACTTCTCTCTAAGCTTCACAACATAGGACTTCAGTAAGTTTGCTTAACCTTTCTTAGTTAAGTTTTTGCTTAGTTTAAGCTTAAAAGTCAAACCGTCGTAATTAACGGTTGACTTAACGATTACTCACTAATGGTCCAGTGATTAGTCGAATTGAAAGTAGTTATAAGTTGGTAATTATGTGGGCAATAAACCCTTAAAAGGGTTCCCCCTGATTCCCACTCTAACTAGATTAAATGTCGGGTCAAACTTGTTATTAAAAAAGTCAACAGAATGCTTAATTTACAATTTATGCATAATTAGCAATGTAGAACCCATATAACCTGTTTGATCATTAATATAACTTGGTAATAAATGTAAGAACATGTCTAAACATGTTCAACCCGACAATTTTCAGTGGAGACCCGGTTCGGAACCAAAAGTCGCAAAGCTTTGACTTTTGCTTTGACTTCAGTTCTGACCCGTTATGGTATGTTTTAGAAATGCCTTAGAGCTTTATTTGGACCAGGTTACATGCTAGTATAATCCTCTGTGATTATACACCTCGGATCATTAGTTATCCAATTAATATGCATGATTCCGTTAATTGCTCATATGTTGACCATTATGCCCTTTTCACCTTAAAACGTGATTTTTGAAAATGTAAAAGAGTAGAAACCTTAGTTACTGATATATAAACTTGCACCCAAAATTTGACATCAGTTTGAGGTGTAGATTGAGAGTTATGCTCATTAGCGTAATTAGAAGCTTATTTAGCGATTAAACGACATAATTAGCGTATAGCCTATTTAAACCTACTTTTTGGTATCAAACTTATTACCCACTGATGTAATATATTATATTGGGATTTTTGAAGATTTTTAATTAATTTTAGGCTGAGCATAACTTATAGTCGTTGGCTTAATCCGGTAATTGTCGGTTTTGCCGTTACGCGCTATAAAATGAGTTTTACATATCTAATCGACTCCAAACCTTTTGCTACTGATTTTAAATGATAAATAAATTATTTTAAACCTTCTGGAATAATAAAAATATCATATTTCTATATAGAACCCGGAAACGGCTTCTAATCGCCTTATTAAGCGTTTTTAACGCATAGTATGTACTAAAACTATTTTAAACGTACAAAGGGTGATACCTACTGATATTTGAGGTAAATTATAATATTTTAACAGTAAGCAAAAGTTGTTTAACTCAGACTTCAGTTTTGAGCTTTTCGGCTTATGTGAAATTACCAAAATGCCCCTACGGTGCATAGTTTGGTTATAATTGATAAATTTCACATATATACAATACCCTACTAATATAACTTAGCAAATTGATTATCTTTGCTGATTACATCAGACCTGTAACTCAGGATATTACTTAAACTCTTTTATCACCTTATAAATGACCAAACTACCCCTACGGGGCATAGTTTGTGTTTAAATTCATTTCGGGCATAATAAATGATATCTTACTGATGTTACAACATATTTGGAGCATATTAACTTAGGAAACCTGTAAATGGCTCTCATTATTACCCGTTACGCTTATTACGCGTTCGGTTCGGTTTATGTAACTAGTTTACATAAATTAGCCGAAACGGGTCAAACCTTATCGGTTTTATCTCAAAATCCAGAATGTGTATAATATACCCATATTAAACAAGTCTTCAAACTTGTTGGGTCCAAATCACATTCTATCCGGTCATCGCTTAATCGCGCGTACGAACCGTATCTTTGAAACTAACCAGTCTAAGCTTTAGCTTAATTAAAGACCCATTAGGATTCTAATAGGTATTATAAACCTTCGTTCCAGATTAGGAGTACCAGTAAAAGCTACTTGCATTTGCTTATTGTGATTATTACTTTGCTCAGGTAAATACTTTTAACTTATTTTCCCTATACGGGCTTGGGTTACGGTATATAAAATACCGCTTGGTCGGGCATTAAATCTTCCATCGTTTGGTGGTTAATTGAATAATTTAATCTGCCCGTTTAAATATGTTTTGTTTGCTTAAAGCCTTTGGGGGGTTAATAACCATGTCCCGGATATCCCTGGCATCATTTTACGAAATGGCCACGACCTAAGCGCGGAGTGTAGGCGTACACTCGTCAGTGCATAAATAGTTGATGTGGTGTGTCTATTGATCTTTAACCCGGCACGCTCCGGGCTACTGAACGCATAAGGAACATGTAATTCTTTTACAAGATTATATATTTAAATAATTATCCCAAGTTATAAAATGTTTATGCCACGTGCATCCAAATCAATTTTCAATCATTTTCTAAAATGAGTCAATTGATTGTATTTACCAGTGTAAACTGACGTATTTTCCCAAAAAGATTAAATGTAGGTACTAAGCGTAATAGGCTGGATTTCTCCTTAGCATCAATAGAAGTCTCGCAAGCTTAAGATGCCTACAGTCTGTTGAACTACTATTTATTTTTGATCCTTCTGTGGACAAACCTTCAACTGTTGTGATACACGATATTACAATATTATTAAAGTTGAATTATATTTTTCATTTGCTTCCGCTGTGCATATTTATATATTGTGTTGTTTGACTATTATGTTGCCAACCACGTCACGATACTCCCCCACCGGGCCCACCGGTGACACGTGGAAATTGGGGTGTGACAGGTTGGTATCAGAGCCAACATTGAGTGAATTAAACACTAGCCTTTTGTGTTTAATCTCAATGACACAATTGCACATTTCTAAACTTTCGAGTCTAGACATATAACATAGGACAAATTCCATTTTGTTTTGTGTTGTCCTTTATTTTATATATATTCTTGTTGTTATCTCATGTTATATTGACAGGATTGAAAATGCCGCCAAGATTCTTTCGACGCAGAGGACGAGGTAAAGGGCCAATCACCGCCCCCAATGACGACGAGGCAGGACCTTCGCATATGCGAGCTCCTTCTGCCACCGCAAGTGCTGACCCTAGAGAAAACCGGAGGAACCTTTTTGAACCAGCTTGGCGATCTGTTTCACACAGTTCGAAACCTCTCATTCACAACTCTTATGGGCCACAATCGGAGAACGAGCCCAACAACCCTCAACCTTCCTACATACCTTTACAGTGATCCTTATCGCACCACTCTTTTGGAGACCCTACACCTGTCTTCAGGGGCCGGTTTAACCCGGCGAACTACCTACAAGAACCGGTGGGTTTTAACCCACTGGGGCCAGATGATCATTTCTCCGGAGATCATGCAGAGGATATGGACGAGGACACGGATCCCGTCGAACCGGCGAGTGGTACACCGAACCATCCCATCGAGATCTCGGATGGATCTTCTTTCCACGGATCACCCTATGGTGGTCCAGACAGCTTTCAGGCGAGGTTTACTCAGCACTAGTGGTACTTCACACCTCCTCGTCATTTGCCACCGCACCAGCAGCAGCAGCAGGAGGATCCCTCTGTGGATTCACGCTTTGTGGCAGTCACGCCACCACCTCCACTACCACCAGTTAATCAGGCACCTCCACAACCGCCGAGGCGTAGGAGGACAGGCACACGTATGTCTGCGCGAGCGGGGGATTTCCATTTTAGCTCCCAACGCCAATCAAGTGGTAGCCATTACCCGCCACTTCAGGGGGACCCACAAATGGGTGGACCTTCGCACCCAGTTACACCGCAACCACCACCGATGGGTTTTGATAACCCGATTCCAGCATACACAGGTTCCATGGCGTATAACCCGTTTGAGCAGCCGGTGCACACCAACTACAACTACGCCGAAGCCGACCCATACTTGGTAGAGGCTAACTATAACACCCAAGGACCGTATGGGGATCCATGGGGAGTAGGGTACCCAACTCATGGGTACCAAATACCTGCAAGACCTATTATCCGGCAACAATCGCAGCCACCAAGGTTCTCCCCACCAGAGCGTGAAGAAATTCTGCAAAGGTTGGACCAAGTGGAGCGAGACTTTCACAGGGAACGAAGGGAGCGACAAACTTTCTTCCAAGGATTGACAAGCCTAATAAAGGGGAAGAGCAAGAAGGACCACTGAATCCTTCCATTTGTTGTTGTAATTTCCTTGTATCAGTTGAGCCCTTGCGTGGGCCAGTCTTGCTGTATAAACCCCTGCGTGGGTATGCTTGTTTGTTTTGACCCCTGCGTGGGTCTATATTTTTGTTAACCCCTTCGAGGGTATGTTGTTAGTGTAAGTCCCTACGTGGACTATTATGTTGTTTGTTTTGACCCCTGCGTGGGTATGTTTGTTATTTAGCCCCTGCGTGGGTAAGTCCTTGTTTAAACCCCTGCGTGGGTAAGTTTGTTTATTGAAAAGTCCCGTTTAGGGCGACATGTAATCTATTAATGATTAATGGAATGTTTAATTTATAAATTTCATTTTGCTATTATAAATCACACACGTCATTTTTATATAAGGATCTTTCCACAGATTCCTAACCCAACTTAATGATCTCTGAATCATGGGTTAAATCATCAGATACGATGATCATATTTTTACCATACGTGGTAATATGGTGCCTTCGGGCCCTTCTCATTTCCATATGAGCCAAAAGACAGTGGTAGCTATGACTCCCTGTCAGAAAAAGGTAACGAACTATGATTCAAACCTTCATGCCTTGATTCTCTGAAATCATGGCTTATAATTTAAATTTGTCCTTGTGACTAGGCCTTATGTGCTAAAATATATTGTTATTGTTTATAATTAGGATAAATTATAATAGAAATCCTAATTTAATACGATTAATAAATTAACCAAATATGGTCTCTGTTCACCATGGTTAATGAATTACCCTAAGGGGCAATTCCATAATAAACTCCCAAATAAACTGTTGTCATTGTTTTATGTAACAGTTCAATTAAAATGATTGACTCGGATGAAATTAATAGTCACCCAGTGGAGAATAATGATAACGCCCGAATTAATTTAACGGGTGCTGAACTGAAAGCGTTAGTAGACGACGCAGTTACAAAGGCCTTGGAGCGACAGTATGAAGAGTATAGTGGGACTCGAAGTAGGACCCTATCTACACCGCATTCGAAGCCACCTTCCAAGAAGGAAGAACCCAAGAAAAGTGATGATAGACTCTCCTCAAACCACCACATTGCTCCATCTCAGCAGATTGTACTAAATCAAGAACCCCGTAACAAGGGTTGCTCCTATAAATATTTTGTTTCGTGTAAACCCCGGGATTTCAATGGGGAAAAAGGAGCCATTGACTGCATGACGTGGTTAGATGAGATGGACACGGTAGTGGATATCAGCGGGTGCGCTGAGAGAGATATAGTCAAGTTTGTGTCACAATCATTTAAAGGCGAAGCCTTAGCCTGGTGGAGATCACTGATTCAAGCCACCGGGAAGATCCCATTGTACAACATGTCATGGGAACAATTTGTTGCCCTAATCAGGGAAAATTACTGCCCTCAGCATGAGGTTGAGAAAATCGAGTCTGATTTCCTATCGTTGGTTATACAGAACCTTGACTGCCAAGCTTACCTCACGAGCTTCAACACAATGTCCAGATTGGTTCCGTATTTGGTGAGACCGGAACCCAAGCGAATAGCTCGTTTCATTAGGGGTTTAGCCCCCGAGATAAAGGCAAGCGTTAAGGCCTCTCGGCCAGCTACTTTCAGATCAGTAGCAGATATATCCTTGTCACTCACTCTTGATGCGGTCAGACAAAGATCGCTGAGGAATAAGGATGCTGAGAAGAGAAAACGTGAAGATGATAATTCACGTAGGTCAAGCAAGAAGCATCGAGGGAGCAACGACCACAAGAAAGGGTCGGAATCAAAGAAGGATGGGCATCAGTCTGGTGAAAAGCCCAAGTGCAAGATTTGCAAGAAACAACACTTTGGGAAGTGCAGGTTAGAGTCGAACTCGCAGACTCAGTCAAGAACTTTTGCTTGCGGGATATGCAAGTCCAAGGACCATAAGACATTGGATTGCAAAAAGCTGAAGGATGCAACGTGCTACAGTTGCAATGAGAAAGGGCACATTAAAACCAACTGCCCTAAATACGCCAAAAAGCCTGAAGAGGCCAAGAAGACCAATGCTAGGGTCTTTAGGATGGATGCGAAGGAGGCTGTGCAAGATGATAACGTGATCACAGGTACCTTTCTCATAAATGATGTCTATGCAAGAGTACTTTTTGATTCAGGCGCTGATAAGTCTTTCGTAGATAACAAATTTTGTGAATTGTTGAAATTGCCTGTTAAAACCTTAAGCGTAAAGTATGAGGTTGAGTTAGCCGATGGCACCATAGAAACCGCCTCAACCATACTAGATGGATGTTTCATATCCATTAAGAACCACTATTTTCCTTTGTCCTTACTTCCTCTGAAGTTAGCTGGTTTCGACATTGTGTTAGGCATGGACTGTTTATCTCATAACCAGACCCAAATTGTCTGCAATAAGAAGCAAGTGATGATCAAGACTCCGTCTGGTGAATCATTTACCATTCAGGGAGATACCTGGTATGGACTGCCTGAGCAAGTGACTATGCTCAAGGCCTCGAGATGTTTGAAGAAGGGTTGTGTTATCTACATGGCACAGGTTACTATTGATGAGCCGAAACCCAAGATGGAAGACATCCCTGTCATTTCTGAATACCCTGATGTGTTTCCTGAAGAACTACCTGGTTTACCACCAGATAGGCAAGTGGAATTCAGGATTGACATCATCCCTGGAGCAGCACCGGTTGCTAGAGCACCCTACAGGTTGGCACCAACAGAGATGAAGGAATTGAGAGCACAGCTGGATGAATTGCTAGCTAAAGGTTTCATTAAACCTACTTCGTCTCCTTGGGGAGCGCCAGTCCTGTTTGTCAAGAAGAAGGACGGATCGATGCGTCTGTGCATCGATTACCGTGAGCTTAATAAAGTCACAATAAAGAATAGGTATCCTTTGCCCAGGATCGATGATTTGTTCGATCAATTGCAAGGGGCAAGTTATTTCTCGAAGATTGACTTGAGGTCAGGCTACCACCAACTGACGATTAGAGATGGAGACGTGCATAAAATTGCATTTAGGACTCGTTATGGTCACTACGAGTTCCTAGTGATGACTTTTGGGCTCACTAATGCACCGGCCGCGTTCATGGATCTCATGAATCGCGTTTGCAAGCCGTACTTAGATAAATTCATCATCGTCTTCATTGACGACATTCTCATTTACTCTAAGAACCAAGCTGACCATGAGAAACACCTTCGCTGTATTCTTAAGCTCCTACATCATGAGAAACTCTACGCCAAATTTTTCAAGTGTGAATTTTGGCTTCGAGAAGTCCAGTTCCTTGGACATGTGGTCAGTGAGCGTGGTATCCAAGTGGATCCCGCTAAGGTAGAAGTTGTTATGAACTGGCAAGAGCCGAAGACGCCTACGGAGATTCGTAGCTTCCTAGGCTTAGCAGGATATTACAGGCGTTTTATCAAAAACTTCTCAAGGATTGCTGCACCCCTGACTTCGCTGACACGCAAGAAGATTAAGTTTGATTGGGGTCCTAAGCAGCAGGAATCCTTTGATATTCTGAAGCAGAAGTTGAGCAATGCTCCTGTACTGACATTGCCTGAAGGTACCGAAGAATTCGTAGTTTACTGCGATACATCACACACTGGCATGGGGTGTGTGCTTATGCCGAAAGGCAAGGTTATTGCCTATGCTTCAAGACAATTAAAGGTGCATGAAAAGAATTACACCACCCATGACTTGGAGTTGGGTGCCGTTGTATTTGCACTGAAGCTATGGAGGCATTATTTATATGGTATCAAATGTGTGATCTATTCTGATCACAAGAGCCTCCAGCACCTGTTTAATCAGAAGGATTTAAACATGAGGCAACGCCGATGGATGGAGACGTTAAATGACTATGATTGTGAAATCAGATACCATCCCGGCAAGGCAAATGTAGTCGCCGATGCCTTGAGTAGAAAAGAAAGGGTGAAACCCATCCGAATCAATGCCAAGAGCATTGAAATAAAGAACAGTTTGAACGAAAGGTTGTTAGCTGCACAGAAGGAAGCTGTGTTGGAAGCTAACTATCCTAACGAGAAACTAGGAGTAACTGAGGAGCAGTTATCTCTTAGCAAGGACGGAATCCTAAGATTAAATGGACGAATATGGGTTCCAATCTATGGAGGACTTTGGGATGTTATCCTCCAGGAAGCCCATAGTTCTAAATATTCCGTTCATCCTGGAGCTGATAAGATGTACCAGGATCTAAGGGCAAATTATTGGTGGATAGGCTTGAAGAAGTCTGTAGCCACCTATTTAGCTAAATGCTTGACTTGTGCACAAGTAAAAGCTGAACATCAAAAGCCGTCAGGTTTGCTACAACAGCCTGAACTTCCCACTTGGAAATGGGAGATGGTAACTATGGATTTTATCACCAAGTTACCTAAGACGAGGAAAGGAAATGATACCATTTGGGTGATCGTAGACAGACAGACTAAGTCAGCACATTTCCTGCCCATTAAGGAGACTTACAGCTCCGACATGTTAGTCCAATTATACGTCGATAAGATTGTAGCTTTACATGGCATACCTGTGTCTATTATCTCCGACAGGGATACTAGATACACGTCACATTTTTGGAAGAGTTTCCAGCAATCTTTGGGCACACGTTTGAATTTTAGTACGGCTTACCATCCGCAGACGGACGGCCAGAGTGAGCATACTATTCAAGCGTTGGAAGACATGCTACGCGCATGTGTGATCGATTTAGGTGGTAGTTGGGATAAGAACCTACCGTTAATTGAATTCTCCTACAACAATAGCTACCATACCAGCATTAAGGTTGCGCCTTTCGAGGCATTATACGGTAGAAAGTGTAGAACGCCCGTTTGTTGGGCGGAAGTTGGAGATGTCCAATTATCAGGACCAGAGATAGTCTTTGAAACGACGGACAAGATTGTCCAGATTCGTGACCGTCTCAAAGCTGCCCGGGATAGGCAGAAGAGTTACGCAGATCCAAAGCGTAAACCTATGAAATTTGAAGTTGGTGACAAAGTGTTGCTAAAAGTATCACCCTGGAAGGGAGTGATGCGATTTGGTAAGAAAGGCAAGCTAAGCCCGAGATACATAGGACCCTTCGAGGTCATCGAACGTGTCGGATCAGTTGCCTATAAATTAAACTTACCTGAAGAGCTCAGTGGAAATCACTATGTGTTCCACATCTGCAATCTGAAAAAGTGTTTCGCTGACGAATCACTGGTAATACCGCATACATATGTGCATATAGAAGAGAGCTTAAAGTTTGTTGAAAAACCTGTGTCGATCGAGGATCGACAGGTTAAAAAGCTTCGAAGGAAGCATGTGCCTATTGTAAAGGTCAAGTGGGATGCCCGTAGAGGTCCCGAGTATAGGTGGGAGGTTGAGTCCACCATGAAAGAAAAGTACCCTCATTTGTTTCAATAAATCTTGAGGTCGAGATTCTTTTAAGGGGGTGAGGATGTAACACCTCGAAAATTCACGTTCTATAATGTGTTGACACGTGTCATATGGTTGAACGTGTGAAAGAATGTTATAGAGGGATTAAAGTTGACAATCATGGAAAGTATGTGAATATACGAGTTCTAAATGTCAACAGTGAATAAATATATTGTACATTAACCCTACATGATGCTCATACTTTCAAACGAATAAATCATGGATCATACGAAGCTAAATATGAAAGAAAGTGAGAGATTACAAACTACAGGGGTTAAATGTGTCAACATGTTTAAGTTATACCTCTGAGTGACCTTTTGACAAACCCGAAGCTTTGTAACGGTTAATTATGCTCACTAGAATACACGATATAAATTTCATAAAGTTTCGTTATCATATGAGAAAGTGATCAAATTCGTATGCGAGGGGTTAAAGCGTCAACGTTGAAAGTTATGACCTTTCGGGTAATAACAAAGTGATCAAGGACTAAATAAAGTGGGTATAAGTCCTAAAGCCCTTGTAGGTAAATATGAAGGGCTCAAATTGCAATATATAAAGGTTAGTTGCCCTTTCGAAATGCCAAGGGACAATATGCAAAAACTAGAAAATGCAAAATCTGACTTTCACTCTCAGGCGGGCCGTGTAAAGGTTAACAGGACCTTACGCGGGCCGCGTCAGACCATCAGATGCAGAAAGTGTAGACAGCAGCCTGTATTCGCACATAACCGACCCAAAACAGATATTTTCACATTGTGGGCGACCCCTAAACAGTTCCTAGGGCACTAGGGACACTTGTGGGTAAGTTATGGTCAGTGGTAGCCTTAGATGTCAACAATCTATGGAGTTTAAATCACTATATAAGGCCATGATGTTGCAACAAGTTCTTCACACCTTCCATCTGCACTTTGGAGCATTTATGGAGCTAAAGACTTCTCTCTAAGCTTCACAAATCATGCATAGGACTTCAGTAAGTTTTCTTAACCTTTCTTAGTTAAGTTTTTGCTTAGTTTAAGCTTAAAAGTCAAACCGTCGTAATTAACGGTTGACTTAACGATTACCCACTAATGGTCCAGTGATTAGTCGAATTGAAAGTAGTTATAAGTTGGTAATTATGTGGGCAATAAACCCTTAAAAGGGTTCCCCCTGATTCCCACTCTAACTAGGTCAAATGTCGGGTCAAACTTGTTATTAAAAAAGTCAACATAATGCTTAATTTACAATTTATGCATAATTAGAAATGTAGAACCCATATAACCTGTTTGATCATTAATATAACTTGGTAATAAATGTAAGAACATGTCTAAACATGTTCAACCCGACAATTTTCAGTGGAGACCCGGTTCGGAACCAAAAGTCGCAAAGCTTTGACTTTTGCTTTGACTTCAGTTCTGACCCGTTATGTTATGTTTTAGAAATGCCTTAGAGCTTTATTTGGACCAGGTTACATGCTAGTATAACCCTCTGTGATTATACACCTCGGATCATTAGTTATCCAATTAATATGCATGATTCCGTTAATTGCTCATATGTTGACCATTATGCCCTTTTCACCTTAAAACGTGATTTTTGAAAATGTAAAAGATTAGAAACCTTAGTTACTGATATATAAACTTACACCCAAAATTTGACATCAGTTTGAGGTGTAGATTGAGAGTTATGCTCATTAGCGTAATTAGAAGCTTATTTAGCGATTAAACGACATAATTAGCGTATAGCCTATTTAAACCTACTTTTTGGTATCAAACTTATTACCCACTGATGTAATATATTATATTGGGATTTTTGACGATTTTTAATTAATTTTAGGCTGAGCATAACTTATAGTCGTAGGCTTAATCCGGTAATTGTCGGTTTTGCCCTTACGGGCTATAAAATGAGTTTTACATATCTAATCGACTCCAAACCTTTTGCTACTAATTTTAAATGATAAATAAATTATTTTAAACCTTCTGGAATAATAAAAATATCAGATTTCTATATAGAACCCGGAAACGGCTTCTAATCGCCTTATTAAGCGTTTTTAACGCATAGTATGTACTAAAACTATTTTAAACATACAAAGGGTGATACCTACTGATATTTGAGGTAAATTATAATATTTTAAGAGTAAGCAAAAGTTGTTTAACTCAGACTTCAGTTTTGAGCTTTTCGGCTTATGTGAAATTACCAAAATGCCCCTACGGTGCATAGTTTGGTTATAATTGATAAATTTCACATATATACAATACCCTACTGATATAACTTAGCAAATTGATTATCTTTGCTGATTACATCAGACCTGTAACTCAGGATATTACTTAAACTCTTTTGTCACCTTATAAATGACCAAACTACCCCTACGGGGCATTGTTTGTGTTTAAATTCATTTCGGGCATAATAAATGATATCTTACTGATGTCACAACATATTTGGAGCATATTAACTTAGGAAACCTGTAAATGGCTCTCATTATTACCCGTTACGCTTATTACGCGTTCGGTTCGGTTTATGTAACTAGTTTACATAAATTAACCGAAACGGGTCAAACCTTATCGGTTTTATCTCAAAATCCAGAATGTGTATAATATACCCATATTAAACAAGTCTTCAAACTTGTTGGGTCCAAATCACATTCTATCCGGTCATCGCTTAATCGTGCGTACGAACCGTATCTTTGAAACTAACCGGTCTAAGCTTTAGCTTAATTAAAGACCCGTTAGGATTCTAATATGTATTATAAACCTTCGTTCCAGATTAGGAGTACCAGTAAAAGCTACTTGCATTTGCTTATTGTGATTATTACTTTGCTCAGGTAAATACTTTTAACTTATTTTCCCTATACGGGCTTGGGTTACGGTATATAAAATACCGCTTGGTCGGGCATTAAATCTTCCATCGTTTGGTGGTTAATTGAATAATTTAATCGGCCCGTTTAAATATGTTTTGTTTGCTTAAAGCCTTTGGGGGGTTAATGACCATGTCCCGGATATCCCTGGCATCATTTTACGAAATGGCCACGACCTAAGCACGGAGTGTAGGCGTACACTCGTCAGTGCATAAATAGTTGATGTGGTGTGTCTATTGATCTTTAACCCGGCACGGTCCGGGCTACTGAACGCATAAGGAACATGTAATTCTTTTACAAGATTATATATTTAAATAATTATCCCAAGTTATAAAATGTTTATGCCACGTGCATCCAAATCAATTTTCAATCTTTTTCTAAAATGAGTCAGTTGATTGTATTTACCAGTGTAAACTGACGTATTTTCCCAAAAAGATTAAATGCAGGTACTAAGCGTAATAGGCTAGATTTCTCTTTAGCATCAATAGAAGTCTCGCAAGCTTAAGATGCCTACAGTCTGTTGAACTACTATTTATTTTTTATCCTTCTGTGGACAAACCTTCAACTGTTGTGATACACGATATTACAATATTATTAAAGTTGAATTATATTTTTCATTTGCTTCCGCTGTGTATATTTATATATTGTGTTGTTTGACTATTATGTTGCAAACCACGTCACGATACTCCCCCACCGGGCCCACCGGTGACACGTGGAAATCGGGGTGTGACAATTTCCCACTGACAAATGTTTTTAAAACGCGGTTCAGGTAACACAATGTGAAAGCCAAATAGAAGCCAGCTGGAAAGCACTGAAGGCTTGGAAAAGTGGCTATAAAAGTTACCTAAATAAAGAAGTCGTTTTAATTCAAATAAAAATGGGATATATCCCTACAAATCAGTTTGTAATAAAAACTTGGATTTCATCCCATTATGAGTATTTATATAAAATGTGGTGTTTTACTCTGATAACATATTTCCTAACTGTTGGTGCATTCATCTGTCGTCTTCGTCTTATGTCGAGTCTCGGGTTCGTTGCAGAATTAATCAAGCATTACATCATCACTGAAAAGAACATGCAAATATGAAACAGATTTGTGAGTTCGCTTGAAGACAAAACAGAATATTTGGTTTCGCTTGAAAGTCAAAGTCACATGTTTCGCTTGAATCAATTTGGTAGGTTTCGCTTGAACAGGAACATATGTTTTCAAGCGAAAGCAAGAGTACTATAAATAGGATAGAGAGCATTTCATTTGAAACAGATCCTTGTATTCCATACCGAGGTGCTGCCGGTGTGAAGACTGATTGTAATTGCTATTATATCAATCAAATCAGTGTTTAAAGTGATAAGCAAGCTGTTTCAAAATCAGTTTCTTATTTTCCGCATCTGAAACTGATAAAATCTCTTCTGAATGACTCGTTTGGGTCACAAACCGATCCTACAAGTGGTATCAGAGCTCGGGAGGAAGAGATCTTGCCAAAACAGCCTGTTTTCATCACTTTTTCTGATTTCTACACCATTCTTTTTCAAATTTAAAAATTTTCACGGTTAAAAACGGCTCAAACTTTCACATATTGTGCGCAATCATGAATTAACAAATCCTGGAAAGTTTCAGCTTTAAAATCGACTTAAAACTGGTTAAAATCAGTGTTTCGCTTGAAATTTGTTCGATTTTTGCTGATGTCATCATCTTTCGCTTGAAACTACATCGACCTTTCGCTTGAAATTTGGTGGTGTTTGAAGCGAAACACCGGCTTTCGCTTGAAATTGAACTATTTCGCTTGAGTTTATATTGTGAGTCTCGCTTGAAACGACCGCTTGAATCACCAGTTCACTTGAGTGTGTACGTCGAGTTGTGTGTAACATTTCACAAGTTGGTCAGTTGTGCATGTGAATTGTGTCAACTAGAATTAATCTGGTACATATATACATCTCGGTCCAATCAGAAATGGTCTTGACTTGAAGTTGTCGGCTAAGTGGGATTGAAATTTGCAATCACATGTGATCATCATCGGCCTATGTATTGATATTTGAGTTGTGTGATTTGAAATTGTTGGACAAAGTGAACACATAAATCGTTTTGGCAGAATCCATGTGACTTTAGTTTGCGGCCCAATCATATCATATTGATACTTGTTTTGTCGGCTAAGTGGATTTGTGTCAGTCCATGTGATTAATATCTTTGTTCAAAGTTTCAGCCTAATCAATATCATTTATTAAAAGAGCCCATGTTGAACATTTAAAGGTTGTCGGCCATTGGGTTTAACTACCGATATAATTCATGTGTTGAACAAGTTCTCGGCCCAGCCCAATTAAGTGTTGTGTGATTAAAGTTCTCGACCCAATCAGTTTTAAGTGTTTGAACAGATTGTTTTGGACAAGATGTTTGATGAGAATGAAAATTATTATTTTGAAAGATTTAACAATTGGAATCGAGGGTTTATAGATGATAGTTATAGAGATGTGAAAAAGGATAGTTGGGTCAAAAGGTTTAAATATTTTGTGTGTTTGAAAAATGAAACCTTGGATGATCTAGTAAACCGATATAATGTTTTACTTGGTTATCTAAAAGATCATGAGATATTCTTGACAGATGCTGAAAAAATAGCAAAGTTTGCAGATGCATTACCTATTGAATGGAGTGAATGTTTGAAAAATTTAAGAAAGGTTTCAAAATTTTCAAAATTACATCTAAAAGGATTCATCAGCAAACTTAAAACTCATGATTATGAAAGTGAAAAGAAAAGGAAAGAATTGATAAAAGTCTTGGAAACACATTTGGTGGATATGAGTTTAGATGTGATTGACGAAATGAACAAAATGATTGTTGAATGTGTTAAGGCAAAATATGTTATGAAATACGATAACAAGAGGGGTTGTTATATTGATGAGAATGCGAATCCTATTAATTTCGTTAAAATTTTTTGTGCAGGATCATTCAAGACAAGAACAAAGGAAGTTCCAAAAAATGAAGAATTTGTGAAGAATGAATCTTCAAGTTCTGCATCAGTGTGCTCTAAATGTGATAAACTTGAAGCTGACAATGGCAAACTCTTGAAAGATGTGGAAAGTTTGACATTGGAAGTCAAAAAGTTGAAGGATGAGAATCAAACTGATGTTAAACAGATTTTTATTTTGCAGGAAATTTGTGAGAAGCAAAAATCTGAAAATGTTAAACTGTTAAATGACTTGAACAGTTTGACATCAGAAAACAAGAAGTTGAAAGAAAATGGAAAAATTTTTGAAGATAAAATTAAAAGTTTTGGAAATGAAAAATCAAAAATTGAAAAAGAATTTCAAAGTCAAATAAAAATTCTTGAAGATGGGAGATCTGTTTTTAGCAAGAATAACATTGAAAAGCAAAAAAATGATAAATTCTCATCTTCAGACGATTATTCGACTTGAAAAAGAAGCTGAATGTGCTCAAAAGAAAATCAAAGAGTTAGAATGTAAAATCAGTGAATGGGAAGAAAAGTTGAAGGTTTTTGTGAATACTTCAACTATTCCTTGCCCAAAACCTTTAAATTCTGTTCCAATAAGTGACGATGTCACAAACTATGACAGAGTCATAGTTGAAGATTGCGATGAGAAATCTGATGATGAAAATGAAAAAATGAAGAAAAAGAATTTATTTTTGAAGTTAAAAGAAAAGTTTCAAGAAACTGTTCCGCAATCAACTGAAAAGGGAGAATGTTCTAAGAAAAAACCTTTGAAGAAGAAAGTGGAACAAAAACAAAAAGATAAAAAACCGAAAATTGTTCAAAAAGAAAATAAAAGCTCATCAGTTCAATCATCCAATCGCAATCAGAAATCACAAAAATTGAAAAATGAAAACTAAAAAACTGTTGTTAATGAGTGGTGCAGGTTTGACCACAGTGCTTCAAAGCCAAATCCAGCTTTCAGGAGGAGTGATGATTACCACAAAGCCAAACAATGCTATGATCTGAGTGTTTGGTGTGATAGTGGTGATTGGTACGATAACAGAGTGTGTTACACTTGTGGTGTTCGAGGACACATTGCTGTTAACTGCCAGAACTGGAGTTATGAGACAAGAAGATGCTTTGAATGCCAAATCAGAGGTCATATTGCAAGAGATTGCCCAATGAGATCAACTGGAAGATCAAGGGCTGAATCTCAGAAAATGACAAAGAAGAAACCAGTCAAAGTCGAAGCAAAGCCCAAAGAACAGAAAGTTCTAGAACCGAAAGTGAAGCTTTCGCAGGGGCAAAAAGACAGACTGAGGAAGAAGAGGAAGAAAGCGAGAGAGTATCTTGAAAGGATTTTGACCTCGGATACAACTGGAAAAGCAGATAAAAGTTCTGATAAATCGTCTTGCTCGCCAAAGAATGACAAATCAAGCAAAACGAATTCATCAGATACAAATCTGAGGACGAAAGAGGGAAAGAAGAAAAAGAAAGTTATTGGCGATGAATCTGGCTTATCAAAGTCAGACAAGCCACATTCAGGCGATGAATCTGGTGTGGTAAAGCCAGAGGAGCCATGTGTTGAGGTAAAAAGTGGTGATTCCGGTTTGACAATGAATGATGAAAATTTTCCATCATTGTCAAATGGAATTTCAAAAGCACCCAAGGACCGTCAGGCTTGGGTGAAACTCTTTAAATAGAAAAACCTGACTTGCCGGAACTCCCAGGTTGGTAAGTGTGGAGTAGGAATCGGCACCTTGAGAATTCAACCAACAGATGATGATTGGTTGAAAATGCTTGATTGGATTGATCTTACAAGTGGTAAATCAGGGACATTAAGTTGTATCTGATTTTCTACAAGTGGTTATAAAACAATGTGATGAACCAAACCCCTAACTTTACAAGTGGTAAAACAATCAAACTTATTTTCCGGAAAAACCATTTGATTAAAACAAACTTAAGTGTTTTGAAATCAATGGGAAAATAGTTTGTTGTGAGGGGGAGTTCTGATTGTTTATGCCAAGTGGATGGCAAATTGAGGCAATTTGATATCAGTTGTCATGTTCTTGTACAGTTTGTTTTCAATTTTCTTTAGATGTATTTGTATTTTAGGGGGAGTATAATTTCAGAAAATCCAAAAACATTAGAAAATTTGAAAAAGCCAAAAACATGATAAAATGAAAAATGAGTTTTTGTTGCATAAAAGAGGAAATGATAGTACATCAGTGGACTGTCACAACATGCTAAAGAAATGGAAAGTTAAAATGTGATAAACGGTCTCACTAAGGATGTGACGATAGGCTCAGCTAGATTAGTAGATTTGCGATAACGATACAAACTTAAATGAAAAAGCCTAGTTCTAGTGGGAAACATGGTCAAAAGAATAGTACTTAGTTTTGTCCTTCTTGACTGTGTGCCTACTCAGTAATCGCTGATTGTCGAAAGACATAAAACTGGTTAAGTTTGTGAACTTTCACAACTTTGCTGAAAAGTCGCTGTGATTGTGCATTTCATTTTGCAAAGACTTAAACTTGTTTTATTTCTTTATTTTGTTTAAGCATCGGACATCCTCTGCGTATACGTGAGTATCGACCTGGATGTTGTTGCCTAAACGTTCTGCTTTATTTTCTTTGGTGTTTCGTTTAAGCTTTGGACCTCCTCTGCGTATACGGGAGTATCGACCTGGTGGTTAAAGCCTAAACAACTTCAACTTGTTTTATTTTTCTTATTTTGTTTAAACATTGGACTTTCTCTGCGTATACGTAAGTATCGACCTGATTGTTAATGTTTAAACATTCTGCTTTATTTTTTGCACAAATCACAGTTGATAAAAGTTTAAAGGAATTACTTGAGTCAGTGTATTGCATGATGAGGGGATATGCTGAGATCGTGGGGTCCATAAGAACTTAGAGCAAAATTAATATACCTTAACGTATCGGTAAGCATTTCGAAAGTTTTTAGATTGAGTTTACGTGGACAACAATATCGTCAATCAATGTGAATCGTTTAGAGCTTAAAATGAAATCAAGCTTAACGGTGCTGGTGATTTGTCTCAGAAACTGATATGATCCTCTTTCACAAACTCACAAAAATATTGTTTGTAAATATTTCATTTTCTGCATTTCATTACATTAAAAAATCTAAAAAGATTTTAGTGTGTTTTAGCATAAATTTTGAAAAATTCAAAAAGATTTTCGACAACTGATGTTGGAGAGCTGATATTCAAAATTTCAAGTGCTGAACATGATGAACTGGTTTGGAAGTGTGTGTGTACTAAATTGATACATTTGTTTTGTGTAAGAAAAATTTGATTAGTTAATCAAGGTCATTGATTTGAACTTGATGTAACTATTATGATTGAATGTTTTCAATAAGTAAGTTTTTCTTATTGATTGAAGTAAAAACTTATGTGTTTGAGAGAATATTGTGCAGGAAATGAGCTTAAACAGAGATGAAGCCAGGGATTGATCTCAAGGTGATAGCTAATTCCAGACGGCGACCCCATCATGATGAGAGGGAGAGTCTGACGAGGTTAGAGCCAAAGAGAAGATCTTGGTATATGCCAAGAAATAAAAGAGACTGATAAAGACTGAAGATGCGAAGACTCGACACTTAAGACTCGTCAACATCTGAGGGGGAGTCTGTTGGTGCATTCATCTGTCGTCTTCGTCTTATGTCGAGTCTCGGGTTCGTTGCAGAATTGATCAAGCATGATGTCATCATATATGATGATGACATCATAATGATGACATCATATATTACATCATCACTGAAAAGAACATGCAAATATGAAACAGATTTGTGAGTTCGCTTGAAGACAAAACAGAATATTTGGTTTCGCTTGAAAATCAAAGTCACATGTTTCACTTGAATCAATTTGGTAGGTTTCGCTTGAACAGGAACATATGTTTTCAAGCTAAAGCAAGAGCACTATAAATAGGATAGAGAGCTTTTAATACTTGATGCCAGTAGCTTCATCAAAATCATTGTTGTCTTTAGAAAATCCAGTTTTTATTGTTGACAGATGAAACAAAGAGATGGCAAAATGATTTTTTTATCGGTAGCAAAATGAAAAAAAAAGGTTAGTGAGACAATGGTAAGTGCCTTTTTTTTTTTTTTTTTTTCCTATAGCACAATTTAGAAATCATTCAAAGTATTTACTTTTGACTATATTCTTCTCGAAATTTACATTTGCCTGGATGATTCAGAAGCAAAAGAGCGTGGCTTGTGCGGATGGAATTTAAGCTGATGATCAGGTTAGTAGCATGTAAATTGTAGTTAAAGATTGCGATTTTGACCCATTTGTAGACACTAGCGTGTAAATGTAAATGTATATGTTAATTTAGAGATTGATCTTTAACGGGTCAAATGCGTTTTTTTTTTAATTTTAAATGTGTAGTGTGGTAGTCATTTATAAGACAGTAGTTATTGATAAATTAAAATAATGTGGTCTGCTGAAACCCAACTTTGTGATCAGTGGAAGATCTGTCATACCTTAAGTTGATCTATCAGTTGATTATTTCGTCACAATCGTTATTCTTCATCAGTGGATCAGATGTCAATCAGCATATGTAGTGTCATTGTGAGTTTAAATTTTGTCGTTTTTGGTTAATTTAGTGATGTTTGAGATCGAGCTCTCTTAAGTTAAAAGAGTCAAGCTCGGCCTTGATTTGATTCATTGACACCCCTACACAAGAGTGAGACATATGTTTTACCTTTGAAATTTTTGATAAGATTGAATTAAAATTAGTTTGTAAAAAATGTAAAATATGTGACTCTTGACAACCTTGGTTTATGAACATTAGGGGTGGCAAAATTGGTGGCTTGGGCAGGTTTGGATAATGGGTGAGGATGTGTATGGGTTAGGATGAGTTTGGGTTAGAATGAGTTTATTAAGAAAAAGGTTAGGATGGGTATGAGTTAGGATGGGTATGGGTTACAATGGGTTTGGGTTAAGATGTGTTTATTAAGAAAAAAATTAGGATGGGTTTGGGTCAATATTGGTTTCGATCTAGACGATTATGGTACAGTTGATGAATTGGTTGAACCTGGTCCTAAATATTTAAATGAGGTTCACTCCTTACTTCTTTTGCTTTCATATGTCATGCTCTTTGCTATTTTAGATAATATTTTTTACTGTTACAATGCTTCGTTCATGAAGAAACACTGAACTAATTATGGGACCAATCAGTTTGGTTTATGTTCCTACCATAGTGGTTAATCTTCTAATGGCTTCCTGAGCTTCGTAATGATCGTCTAATCCTGCAAAACAGAACACCGTTACTCGTTAAGAGGGGAATGTGGGGGTTTCCCTCTTAACCGGGCTCCGGCGTGAGAATAAGCGACAGCTTGGGGAGATAATTGAGTATTAAGAGTGAGAGTATAGGGAATGGAATGTTTAACCTGTGAAGTGAGGTCTCTATTTATAGCTGGAGAGGTGTAAGAGGATGTGGGCTGATGGGCCTTGGGCCTGAAGGTGACAACATAGAGGATATGCTCCTTGTCTTACTGGTGTCGACCGTTAGTGGCTCCTAGGAGATTTCTGGAGTTGGCGCAATGTGATTGGAGCCACGTGTCACTGTTGTCGGTCTGGCCGCCCCTCTGCCATCAGCAGGTAAGTGGAGATCGTGGGGCAGTTGTCTCTGCCCTGTGATTGGTGCCATGTAGGCGTCCTTGATTAATTTTTGTCTCCTGTATGTCAGACGATCATGGAGCACGATTGAGCAGGGCCAGAAGGACGCTGATTGGCTCTTTTCTTCTGCCACTTGTACCTTGTGTACTATCTGAAACAGCCTTGCGCCGCTGCCCTGCGCGATTCTTGCTGGGCACGTAACTATCTCGCGCAGGGTTTAGATGACTGAGTGCTATTTCAGAATGCTAAGTGTTGTAATTGGAGCTTCCTCTTGTCCAGGCCTCGCGCCGGATAAAATAGAATGTGTTGTGGTCCGCGCGAGGTTGCCAATAAGAAATTTGTTGAAATAAGGAGTATGGTCCGCGCGACCTTGACGGAGGTTTGCGCGGCTTTTTTGGGACCATACCCCTTTAAGTCCCCCCAGTCCAGTGCTGCACCATGGGCGTGGCAAGTGGTTGGAGCTCTGGACTTAGAAAAATAAAGTTGTAGAAAATGCTTCCTTGACTTGGGTAGACGGCGCGCGTGTAAGCTCTTGTTGGTTACTACGGCGCGGCTACCAGGTTTGGCTCCAGGTGGTCCAGTGCCTTTGGGTTGTAGGCGCGCAGGGTTATTGAGTCATTGTTAATACTGCGCGACCCTAGTAGCTTCTAGATGAAGTTTGTAGTAATTTTGGGCAGGAAAACCCTCGAAATTTGAATTCTGACAAGTTGGTGAGAAATGTCGTTGATGGTGACGTTTGAGTTGACCACTTACACGGCTGTCATCAAGTTGTCTCTGACGGTTGGTCATTCCGTCAGGAGAGTGAGCTCCACGCGCGCATGGTAACCGTCACTCCGGGTTTCACGCCTTACGTGTAGGGGTGTTCACGAACCGATCCGATCCGAGCGAGGGTCTGCTCGAGATCGGATCGAATTACAACCGATCGGATCGGTTCGGTTCGAATTTATAAAACCGAGCATAAAAGTGGTGCTCAGGATCGGTTCGAATTTAAAGCGATCGGATCGATTTCGATCGGTTTCGCTCGGTTTATCTCAACACCGAATAGCATATACTGATCCAAATTACTGGAGTGACTTTCTGTTTGGTTCAACTTGAAACCAAATTGCATATATTGATCCAAAAATCCTCTTATTTGTTCCAAATATAATTCAACCTGAATTGGCTTTAACTATAGCACTATGTAATGACCCTCAAGTCCTTTAACAAGACGTTTGAAGAAATATGCAGAAACATTAACAACAGAAACAGAATGAAGATGCAGAAACCGATGAATTAACAGACCGAATCGGCGACTGGATTGTGAGCGGCCGGTGACTGGATTGAGAGCGGATTGTCACCGCCGGTGACTGGATTGAGAGCGGCGACTTGAGACCAGTTGAGACTTGAAACTTCAGACTGAAAGAGTGAATCTGTGAATGAGACTTGAGAAGTTGAGAGCGGCGACCGAATCTAGATTAGGTTAGATAACATTTGTATATTAAAGATGGGCTAGATTTTTCATATTAATTATAAAGATGTGCTATATTATTTGGGCTTTTCAAATTTTTTTGGGCTATATATTAATTAATTTTTTTTGGGCTATATATATATTAATTAATTATTAATAAAAATAATTCGAGCGAAACCGAGCGATCGTCGAGCGAGCGGAGCCTTGCTCATGCTCGGATTGAATTTGAATCGAACCGATCCGATCGGCTCATATACAAACTGAGCGGGAATCGAACGAGCATTTTTCGAGCATTTTTCGAGCGATCGTCGAGCGATCTTCGATCGTCGAGCAGTTTGGACAGCCCTACTTACGTGGCGTCTTCTGGTTGGTCACGTGCGCGGAGAATTTGGCACGTTTACCCATCGCATTAAATGCGATGGGTATATATATCCGATAAGATGGAGAGAACCCTCACGTCTTCTACTGTTCTTATCCTTTTCTCTTTACTCACCTTCTTCGAATCTTCAAGTCTTCAAGTTGCTTTGTAGCAGATCTTCAAGTGTTTTCTTTATATCTTCAAGTTCTTTCTTGAATATTCAAGGTTTCATCGACGAATATCCATGGCTGAAGTACATCGTGAAGACATACCTGGTGAAGAAGGTCCTGTTCCCATTCTCCGGTGGGATTTAGGTCTTTTTGAGCAGATAGTACGGGGTTTCTGGTTCCCACCGGAATGGGATGCCAAGTACCCCGGTCAGAGCCAGACGGCCGCCGACGCACCACTGGGGTATATCACGTTGTATGAAGATTTCTTCCATCAGGGCAACTTCCGGTTTCCGGCGACGAGCTTCATAGCCCATATTTTGCAGTTTTATGGGTTCCATATTTCACAATTGAGTCCACCTGGAATGGTCAGGGTTCGACACTTCGAGTTTCTTTGTCGATCTCATGACATTGAGCCTAATGTGGAAAGATTCAGAGTCTTTTACCAGTTGATCCGAAACATGGGGTTCTACTCGTTTGCCAGTCGAGGGGCTGTAAAGAAGATACTTCTTAACCCTCCCAAGAGTTTCCATGACTGGAAACCAAAATTCTTTTATATTCGCGAGGAGGTGATCCCGATCGCCATGACATTTGGCGCCTGGACTGAGTCGATTGTGAAGGAGGATTTGGCGATTCCCAAGAATGATGCGTGGTATCAGAAGCTTACTCCGACCCCCAACCGAATATTTGGAGAGAATGTCCTCGTTGCTGCGCGCATGAGTGATCAATGGCTGCCTGACAGCGAGGAAGTTCCCGTTTTGATGATCGACGATAGAGGTTAGTAATTTCCTTAGTTTCTTTGATTTCCTGTTTCGTAACTTGTGTTTATTTATATAATTTTACGTGTATAGGCGCATCTGTATCAAGCTGCCTTCCCCACCTTTGGTGGGTCCATGGGCGTGCGCCCACTCCAGGCTGGAGAAGAATACTGGTATGAACAGATTAAGGGTAATTTCATGTACCCAGTTGGTGATGCATTCGCTGATCCACCTACTGCAACCGAAGGTGTGCATATACCTAACCCTCGTCCCTTGCGCTCTGTAACTTCTGCTAGGAAAGAGATTGTCTATCTTTCCAGCGAGGAGTCTGTGGGATCATCAAATGTAGAGCTAAGTTCGTGGTCTGACATCTTTGCAGGTGTGTTGCGCGACTTGGGGATTGACCATGAGGATAAGAAGAAAAAACTTGTGAGAAAGAAGAAGGTTATCACCCTGGATCCTGAGGTGACCAGCAAGGGAGCTGGGAGTAGTCGCGCAACCGCTAGCGCTGCTGACAAAGGTACTCTCCGCCTTCGTCAAAGTAACTTGGAGGATTACGTTATTATCAGTGATTCATTTGAAGGTTTGTCGCGTATAGGCGAGAAGAAGTCTGGAGGAGCTGGTTTGAAAAGCTCAGGGAACGCGGGCTCTCGTAACCCTGATGCTGGGGCTACACCCTCCTCCGCTGCGCATGATGGAGAAGAGGAGGAAGAAGACGAAGAAGAAGAGCCTGCTGAAAAGTTGGTGAGCCGGAAAAGGAATAGAAGTGAGACCACAGCTGGTGTGTCTACTGCGCCGAAGGCTGGTGCGATTCCCACAATTGGGAAACAGAGCAACCTACGCTCTCTCTATAGGTTCTCTCCTGGTAAGTTTTTTCTTAGTTTATCTTCCTTTTGTTGCTTTCTTTCTGTTGATCACTGAGCTTCTGTAGAGGCCAAGAAGAAGACCCCTGAGAAGGGCGTCGTAGTTACAGAACCTCCCGAGCCGGCGTAGAAAAGGCCTAAGGTTACCATCAAACATTTCCAGGCTGCTGGGCTGGAGTCTGAAAAGGACAAACAAGCTGCTGAGAAGGAGAAAGCAAAAGCGGCTGAGGAAACGAAGAGGAAGAAGGCTGAGAATGAGAAGAAAAAAGCTGAGGATGAGAAAAGGAAGAGAGCTGCTGAAGGAGAGAAGGAGAGAGAGAAAAATAAGGAGAATGAGAAGGAAAAAATGGCTGCCGACAAGGCTGTTGAAATAACTTCTACTGCTGAGGGATCGGGCTCTGGTGCTCATCGAGACAAATCCGTTGCTGTAGGAGGCGTGGGTGCTGGTTTTGCAGCTGGCCAGGCTGGTGTGGGAAAACACGGCACGCCACCGCGCTCTCCAATAGGTCCCCAGGATACTTTGGGGGATATTTATTATAAGTCTTATACGGAGGAGAACCGTGGTGACGCTCCGCACCAACCGCCATGGGGTTTAAAGCAAAAAGATACTTTTCTTGAGTTCGCGCCTTGCCGCGACTGGTTTCTGAATTCCATTCCTCCTGGTGAGGTTGACCGTCAAAGGGCGCGAACCCACAATGGGTTGTATCACGCCTATGTTGTTGGCGAGGCCAACACCCGTGCTGCTAACCATCAAATTGTTCGCGAGTGGCGAACCATGGTTAGGGAGAGGGAGGATTGGGAGAAATACCGCGAGTGGATATTAAGGCGTGTTAATGACTTCGAAAGATCGAAAGCTGCCGTTGATGAAGAGAAGGCAAAATTCGAAGCTGACAGGAAATTGGAGGAGTGGGGTCGTGAAGGCCTTAAGGGCAAACTTCGCGCTGCCGAAGACCTCTTAGCAAGGGAGAAAGCTGAGTTTAAGAGGTTATGCGAGAAGGATAACCAACGCGCGTTCGCAGCTCGCAATAAGATTACTGAGCTTGAAGGCAAGGTTGTTGAGCTGACGGCGAAGGTTGAGGATGCGCAAGCTGCGCTAGCTGCTAAAGAGCAGGCTGAGGTTCGAGAAACTTTTCTTTCAGTTTATGCTTTTGTTGGCAGGATTAACTGATCCCTTTATCCCTTGTAGGTTGAGCTGGCCGAGGTAAAGGCGCAACTGTCTGGTAAAGCCAAGGATTTGATGGCCAAGGACGTCGAGATTGCTGAGTTGAAGCACCGCTTGCAAGAGCAGGTTGACAAAAGCGAGTCCTTGGAAATCGACCTTGAAGATGAGAAGGTTAAGGCTGCCACTGCTGAAGAGGCCAAACAAAAAGCTGAGGAGGCGCGAGACATTAGCACAACTGCTCTTAATGTGGCGCAAAACAACTACTCCGAAGCTCAAGGCATCGTTGATACTTTGGTCTCCGAGGCTGAGTGGCTGCGCGACAGAGGATTAGTTCTGGTATGATATTTTTAACTTTGGCTTTATCCTTCAAAACCTGGTTACTCATGCGTTACGTTTGCTGTAGATGGCCAACTCCATCTTAAATGCTGGCGAACTGGATAAGGCTGTTGCGGCCGTTATAGATGCTTCCCGCGCTGTTGGTCATCATGGAGGGTATCTTGAATGTGCGCAACATGCTACAGAGATGCTTGGACAGGAGTTCGACACTAGTCACTGCTCAGTGACTGATCAAGCTGAGGCTGAGCTAGCTCGCGCTGAACATGGTTATGACCATCTATCAATACCTGTGATGGATTTGGTTACTGAAGCGCTGAAGCATGATGATTGGTGTCATCGGTTAAAGACTATCCTTGACCCCCGGAAACCGTTGAATTATCTGATGAAGAGGAAACTGTGGGTGATGATGGCGATGGTGACGACGATAAGCACGACGATGATGACGCCGGTGATGGCTTTGAATAGATAGTGTTGAAGGCTTTGTGCCTTGTATTTTTTATTTAGGTTTTGAATATAGCGTGTCGCGCCTGTTTTGAATCATATGAATGATAGTTGGTTTTGAATGTTACTGTTGCGTAATCGCGCTTATTAAATATGATGTTTATGCTTATTCTGTCTCGTTACAATTATTGCACTGTTGTTAGAAACTTTGGTTAAGTTAGCGCAAATAAATGTAAGTGTAGCTCTTGTGCGAGTGTAACTGCTCGGTCTCGCGCTATGTTCGCGGAGGACCTCGGAGGCATAACTTAAGAGCTCGTAATTCACTGAAGTGTTTTCGTGCTAATCAAAAGTTTAACATGCATTTGTAACTCAAGAAGCAATATGATAAAAGAACATGTCGTATGCTTTCATTAATTGGGAAACAGGCGCTTAGGCCAATCATACATTGCAGGTAAGTAACATAAAGGGCGTTTAGCCAACATAGGAAATTAAGTAGGCGTGTGGCCAACGTGAGAGAAATGGCACATGGCCTAGAGTAGTTACATATAGCACTTGCGCAATTGTTGCACATTCCATGTGCGCGGGATGTTGTGTCCATCCAATGTGCGCAATTTGTATGCCCCCTTTCCTAGCACTTCGTGAACCAAGTATGGGCCTTCCCATTTGGGTGCTAGTTTTCCTGGGCATTCAGCGTTTGAAGCTTCGTTGTCTCGGAAAACGTATTCTCCTGGAGTGAAGGTACAAATGCGGACTCTCGCATTGTAGTACCTTTCCAGTTGTGTCTTGTATGTCGCCTCTTTAATACGCGCAATATCGTGTCTTTCTTCCAGTAGATCCAAGTCGAGACGGCGCTCTGTTTCAGTATCAACCGTGTTGACTGCTGTCAAGCGCGGTGAGGGGAGTCCAACTTCCGCCGGGATAACTGCCTCCGAGCCGTATACTAGGCTGAAAGGAGTTTCGCCGGTGCTTGTCTTCGGCATGGTTTGATGAGCCCACAGGATGCTTGGGAGCTCATCTACCCAGCCTCTTCTCTTTGTGCCCAGTCGGGCTTTTATCCCCTCGACGATACTTTTGTTGACGCTTTCCACTTGACCGTTGCCTTGAGGATGCGCAACGGAGGAAAAGGTATGCTCGATCTTCATTTCCTTCATCCAATTTTGAAGCTCCTCAGAAGCAAAAATGGTACCATTGTCTGTGACGATTTTGAGTGGAAGGCCAAATCTGCAAATGATGTGCTCCCAAATAAACTTGCGCACCATCATTGCGGTTGTTGAGGCGAGAGCTTTGGCCTCCACCCATATAGTAAAATAATCAACGGCCACGATTATGAACTTCACGGCTCACGGGGCATCGAGGAAAGGTCCCACCATATCAATTCCCCACTGCTGAAAAGGCCAAGCAGTGGATACAGGGATAAGGTCGTTCATTGGGCACAGGGTCTTTGGAGAGTGTCGCTGACAGGAGTCGCATTTGCGCAGCTCCTTCAGGGCGTCGACATGCATCCCTGGCCAATAATATCCAGCGTTCATAATCTTTGCAACAACCATGCGTGGTCCTGCATGGATGCCACAGATCCCTTCATGAATCTCTCTTATCAAGTAGTTTGCGTCCTGGGGATCCACACAGCGCAATAAGGGCCCCAAGAAGGACTTTCGGTATAGAATACCACTGTTCATCTCATAATGCAGGGCCTTGTTTTGAATATTCCTTGCCTCTGCTTTGCTCTCCGGGAGTATCCCTTCCTGCAGATACTGAATTATAGGGGTCATCCAAGATGGCTGCCCTATTTCGATCACACTTACCTGGCGCAGCAGGACTGATGGGTTTTTGAGTACTTCAATCCTTACATCTTTTGCGAAATGTTGAAAGGAAGTTGAAGCAAGCTTGCTCAAGGCGTCTGCTGGTTTGTTTTCGGAACGATTGATGTGTACAACCTTGTATGACTTAAATTTCTGAAGCAGTTCTTTCGCCTGATCCAAATATAAGGCCATAACTTCTCCTTTTGCATCATAGATTCCGTTGATTTGACTGGCGATCAAAAGTGAATCAACATGCGCTTGCAGATTTTTAGCTCCCATTTTTATGGCGAGGCGTAAGCCTGCTAGAAATGCCTCGTACTCCGCCTCGTTGTTGGTATTCTTAAAATCCAACCTGATGGCGTACGTAAATTCATGTTTTTCAGGGCTCACAAGGCGCAATTCGGCTCCTGCGCCGTCCTTGTTTGAGGCCCCATCGGTGTACAGCAACCACAACTCATCAGATGTATCTTTCACAGGAGTTTCGACAATCTCGCAATCTTTGATTTTTTCTGTAACATCCCTATTTTTATATAAAAATTATAGGTTTGGTTAAATTATTAACCACTAGTAACTAGTTTATTTTTAATATAAATATTCAACCCAAATAGTTTTAAACAACTATTTTATATATATATTTGGTTATAATGGTATATTAATTAATTGACTTGTATAGGGTTGACCTTTCTAATAAAATAAAAGTATATAAAAACTTATATTATTAGACAGGTAGCTTACGAGTCAGTTGACTGTAAGAAATATGAAGTTCCTAGATAGGCCTAGGAACCATATAATAATTAAAGTATAAAAATACATTGTATTTTGAACCTATTTCTATTTTTAAAGAAACTTAGACCCAAATGTAGAAAAAAAATATTCTCGTTCTAATAACATATTTATTATTTTCTAGAACATTATATTTTAGAAGTTATACTCGCCAAATGAATAAAGTAGTTAAATTAATAATAAAATAAAATATATTTTTAATTATGGACTAAGTTTCGTATCCTCTTTCTAAAAATCATGTTCCCTTTTAATATATATATTAAATAATAATAATAATAATATAATAATGATAATAATAATAATATAATCACTACAACTGTCAGGTCACATCTTAACTTTCATGTCCCATTTCATTCCCATATTTCATATCCCATTAATTTATATATTAAAAATCACTTAATGGAATAACATATAATAAATAAATGACAACAAATGAAATATCATAAATTGAAAGACCTATCGTGTCACCTTTACCAATTTCGTGTCCAATATTTTATATATGATAAATATTAAAATATTGGAATAAAACTAGAAATAGACATCTGTACATAAAAAGATAAGAACAAAATAATATTTAAAATTTACTCTAAACATTCAATTAGAAATGGTTACGTGTCTTCATATGTAACTAACTGTTTGTAGTATAAATAGAAAGCCTGAATTCAACAAACAAATTGCCTCTCTTCTTTCTACTCTCTCTCTCTAAATATCGTCCACTCTCTCTCTCATATATCTATATTTTCTTTTATTATTTACCTTCTAATAATAATAAGGCTCTGCCTCGTTTTAAGTATTTTAACTCCAGATCACCGCTACCCTTTCCGATTGATCTGAGCCCCATAACTCATGTCAGGGCTCTGCCCGACTAAGTTCGTTGGGATTCGGTCTCGGGACATCGGGATAAGGTTGAATTAGGGGTACTATACTTAAATTACAAATATATATTTTTATTACTACCAAACACACACATAGCTCGAATTCTGCTACGATACAGGGTATTAACTTGATCGCTGCTACGATTCAATGTCCGATCGATTGAAACTATCAAATGGATGTTTAAGTGCTGCTCAAACTTGGGTTATCCTTTGTCATTAGTCGTGATTCCGACAGGATGTTTGAGTACCACCCGAACTCGGGGAATGCTCTGTCATTCGTTGTGAATCCGATGGATGTTTAAGTGATTGCACTTTGTCATTCGTTGTGAAGGTTTTAATCTCGTGAGTTATCGTAAATGCTGTATTAGTTACTTACCTAGTTCGTGTGCACTAGGTTACAAGGCTAAATCAATAGGCTAAGCTTTGCCTGTATAAATCTGCAATATATCAAGGCTTATCTGTAGACTAAACTTTGCCCGTATGAATCTGCATGATTATAATGTGAGTCATTCTCTTTTTATCAAATCTATTTACAAAAGCATGTTTATTTCAAAGTTATAATTACGGGGATTAAGTCTTTGTAATCACCAAGTTACAGCCGGTATGTGGGGTTTTGTATACATTACTTGATAATCGTCACCATTGGGGCAGCCAATGGGGGATATGACCATAGTCACAGATCCGGTCGAGTGACAAATACCGTGGGTAGTTGGTTTGATATCAGAAACATTGTAATCGCTCTTAATACTGTAATTTATAACACTGTTTTCTAGTTATACTTTGCAGTGATTAAGTCTTTGCCAATCTTTAAGAAGCAAATGTACAAACTCTTAATGCTGTAAATTATAACAAATATGTTTTATTAAATAAGAATGATTCACTCAGTATTTCCCGCTGACAAAACCTTATTAAAACGCGTTTCAGGTAATTACAGTAGATTGGAGTAAAAGATGGATACGGCACTGAAAGGCATCAAGAAGTGGCTTATTTTATTAATTAAAATCAAATTAAGAAATATTGTTTTATGTAATAAAATTTATCTTTATTAAAGCTACCATTGTAAAACATGGATTTATTTCATCTATTTAATAAATAAAAATCCGGTATTTATAAACTCTGATATTTTTCCTAACTCACGGTCCTGATGAAATTTCCGCTGCAACGTTTTCAAAATAATCACCGGTACCACTGGGCTGTTCACGACTCCCGATTCCGTCCAGGGTGGGTCGGGGGCCGTGACATTTTCCGCTGGGACTTCTGTGATAAAGTTTGCAAGGACTTGACCCTTGATGGCTGGGCGCGGCCTATACAAAATGTTGTGGCCCCCCAGCTCGATCGCCCACTTTGCTAATCACCCAGATGTTTCCGGCTTCTGCAATATCGTCCCAATGTGGAAATTGGTAAGTACGGTGATGACGTGGCCTGTGAAGTATCTTCGCAGCCTTCTGGAGGCATGTAGCAGTGCCAGTACCAATTTTTCCATCGTTGAATATCTCGTTTCTGGATCTGTGAGCACTCTACTGACGTAGTAGATTGGAGTCTGAACTCCATTTATCTCTACAAGCAATACCGACCCTACTGCCTTATCCGAAGAAGATAAGTACAGGATGAGTGGTTCCTTTTCTAACGCGCGTGGTCAGGATAGGAAGCTCGATTAAACACTCTTTCATTTGCTGAAAAGCGACTTCTGCTTCAGGCGTCCATTTGAATTCTTGCTTCTTCATGCAATTGCGTAGCGTGCTGATAAACGGATATGACTTCGCGGCATGATTTGAAAGAAAACGATTCAGCGCAGCTAGACGGCCGGCCAATCGCTGCATCTCTTTGATTGTTCGAGGTGACGGCATCCGCTCTATGGCTTGAACTTTTTCTAGATTCACCTTAAAGCCGCCATTTGTGACTATGAAGCCTAAGAATTTCCCTTCTTCCATACCAAAAGAACACTTGGCTGGATTCAATTTTATATTCACGTTGCGCAACGAGTTGAATGTTTTTTCGATGTCTTTTAATATTTGGTCATCTTCGGGACTTTTGATCACCAGATCGTCGATGTAAACCTCGATATGCTTCCCAATATCTCCAGCGAAGGTCTTATCCATCAGGCGTTGATATGTCGCGCCAGCATTTTTCAGGCCGAAAGGCATCTTTGTGTAGCAGAAGATCCCTAGATCGGTTCGAAAAGCTGTCTTGTCTTCGTCTTCAAGCTTCATTTGAACCTGATGGTACCCTTTGTAGCAATCTAAGAAGCATTTCCATATGTATGGTGCGAGAGAGTCTATCTTTTTGTCGATTTCGGGCAAAGAGTAGCAATCTTTAGGGCATGCCTTGTTGAGATCTGTGTAATCAACACACATTCTCCATCCCCCATTAGACTTCTCTACCATCACGGGGTTCGCAACCCAACTTTGATAACGCACCTCCCGCAAGATCCCTGCCTTCAGCAGCTCACATACCTGCTCATTCATCGCTTTAGTTTTATCTGCCCCTAAGCTGCGTCTTCTTTGCAGTTTTGGCTCGACGGAGGGATAAGTGTTTAGACAGTGCTCGGTAATGTCGCGCGGGACATCGGTCATGTCGGCCGGAGTCCAGGCGAAGATATCCATATTCCTGAATAGGAGTTGCTTGAGATGCGTTCTGATGTTTGGTGAGATCGCGTGGCCTATCGTTACCGTTTGCTCTGGGTACTTTCGGTTTAAAACCCACTTTTCTGGTTTGCTTGTTGAAACCTTCGCCGCTTTTGTTGCGCGCATCTCCTCCGTCGACATTACTTCTTTCTTGGCATAGATAATTGCCACCCCCGTCTTGGTTGGAAACCCTATCGCTGAGTGGGGTATGGAAGTTACCATGTTCAGTTCGCCTTGGGTTTCTCTCCCAATCAACGCATCATGCCTCGATTTGACAGGCATCACCATGAAGTTTACATTTGTTGTTCTTGAATGCTTCCCGTCAGAGAGCGTGACGGGGAAGCTGATTTGGCCTAGTGGGAAGACCATTTCGTTTCAAAATCCAGACAGTGGATAATCAACTGGCTCAAGTCTCACTTTATCATCCTCATCGAGCTGATTAAAACATTGCTCATAGATGATATCAGCCGTACTTCCTGGATCAATGAAGACATACTTCGTTTCATAATGGCTGATAATACCGGTAATGACGACGGGTCGAGTGGCACGAGGGCCGCCGCGTACTACCGGGAAAATGACCTGTTGCTCTTGCCATGAGGGTTCGTAAGGGCACTTGCCTTTCTCTTTTGTGCTGTATCTTGGTCCATTGACCATATGGGTTTCTAGGCGTCGGACTTTCTTGTGATTCCCCTCTTCATGGCGTTGGATCTGTCGAGTTTCTTTGCGCACGTTTTTCACCAGGTGGCTTAGTTTCCCGCTTTTTAGCGCTCTCTCAATCTCTTGACGTAAACTGATATAGTCATCCGTCAGGTGCCATGTATCTTTGTGGAAGTCACAGTACAGGTTGGGGTCTTGCCCCTTCTTGTTTGTCATAGGCCTTGGAGCCTTGAAATCATGATTCTCCGTCATCAGCACCTCTTTTGGTGTTTTTATGAGCGGAGTCCAGTGCTTTTCTCGGTTATCATCCCTGACTGCTTTTCGGTAGCCGATTCTATCAATTGTGTCGCGTGCATCTTCTCTATAGCGCGGCCTCTCTTCATGGCCCCTTGATCTTCCGGATCTCCAATCGTTGCTTTTGTACTTGTTGCGCTTGTTATGATCGCGTGAGTTTCCCTTGGAAAATCGATCTTCGGTATAATAATTCTTGTTTCCGGTGAGTGACTCTTCAGTTTGCGCGACTATTTTTGCGGCTTCCATGAGCTTATCCTATTCTTTGGGCATTCCATCTTTCCCAGTGATAGTTCTGATGAGACTATCACAGCGAATGGCTTTCTTAAAGTGGCAACGCATGAGTTGTTCACTTACGCCACCGATTTCCAAGCACTCCTTGTTGAAGCGAGTGATGAAATCCTCCAGACCCTTGTTATCTCTGCGCCAGATGTCCTCTACCTAGGCTGTGTCGCGCTGGTAACGTCTCTGTTGATTGAAGTGATTCAAAAACTGTGTCTTGAAGTCCACCCATGACTTGATCTTTCCCGGAGGGAGGCTGTCGAACCAGGCGTGAGCAGCCCCTGTAAGAGTTTGAATAAACAGATGGCACCACATGGGCATATTCCATCCTCCCATGCAACCAACGCTTGTGAAAACTCTGACGTGATCATTAGGATCAGTCAATCCATTAAACTTTCCAACTGTTGGAGGTAATTTCTCTCTTGATAGCGGCGCCAGCGCGATCTTTGGAATGAACTTTGAATGTTCTACAGCCTCCGCTGGTCGGTAGGCGGGGCGAAAGTCTCGCTCTGCCTCTTCAGTGTACCCGACGTGTTGCCTTGGTTTGTAGTATTCATGGTTCCTCTGCAAGCGATTGAAGACCGACGAACCCTCATCATCTTGCCAAGTTGGATCATTCGGGTCAGTATCCTCCCATTTATTGTTCATGTTGCGCGGCGTAAGCCGGCTATGAACTGGACCTCTTTGGAGGTGTGACGGATAGTCATAGTAGCTTTCTGTCTCTCCCCGTGTATCGGGCGTGTCGTGCACGCTTAGCCTTCTCGTAGGGGGAGGTCTGTTAATTCTTCCTTGGATGTTTTGCTGTGGTGGTATCTGGCGCGCCCCGTGACTGGGACCTGCTGGTCTAACCAAGGAAGGTTCTGCCGTTAAGACTGCTTGCTGTGCGCTCAAAGATTGATACGTGATGTGTTCAAAATGTAACATATAAATTTCATCAAATGAGGCATAAAACTAACCCTTTTTTAGTACTAATGTTGGAAAAAGTGTGCTTTTGTCTTCCTTTTGTATTTTCAGGACTAAATGAGCTCAAATTAACAAAAGAAGCAAAAAGACATCAAAATCTAACATAAATACAAGAAAAGGGACAAGACGTGACATGCCCGACCCCACGACAGCATCTTCCCAAGCAAAACAAGAGATCAGAAGCCTGAACACGCCCCGTGCTCAGCCAGCACGGGGGCGTGCCCAAGTGCCAGCAGAAAAGACAAAGTGGTAGAAGCTTCTATTGCCCACCACGGGGCCGTGCTCAGCGGACACGGGGCCGTGGTCAACTATAAGATTCGCACAATCCAGGCAAATCTTCATAGTACAAAGATTCTTCTGCACACGGGGTCGTGCTCAGCGGACACGGGGGCGTGGTCAACTAATAAGACAAAGCTGCATTAAATGAAGAAAGAGAAGATGTGGACACGGGGCCGTGCCCACTAGACACAGGGCCGTGCCCGAGCTTCTGTTCAGCCTATAAATAGAAGTGCTTGGCTCAAGCTCAAACCATCCCTTGGCACACCACCTCTCTCACACTTCACCCACCACCCACCATCACCATAACACCATCATCCACCACCATCATCCATTGTCCATCGTAGAGTGTGTGAGTCGTCTCGGGATCCAAGATTGATCGTAAGAGTTCTTGACAATCAAGGCCATGTTTGCCTAATTCTCTTACATCACTTGGTGAAGACAAAGTGTCTAGTGTAATACTTTTTATTTCTAATCTTTTCGCACTTTTTATTTGGTTTCGTATTAATGACTTTAATAACTAGTTGCTTATGTTGAAGGTGATCTTTCTTTATCGTTTATCCGTGGTGTCTTGAAATTATTTTACTGTCTATATAAAATAAAAGATTTTCACCATTCATATCTCCACGGTCTATATGGAGGTATGTTGGCTACCTGGTCGGGGGTTAAGGGAACGGTTTGGTAAAGGTCTTGCCATTGTTCAGCGTTTAGAGGTCCTGCAATGGACATGGGTCAAATTTAGTAGGACCTCCTTCAATACTTAACGGTATTGGATGGCGGGGGTCCAAACTCTTTGATCCCCTCATAAGTTAACTACTATTAATACTATAACCCGGCTATTTAGGACTGTATCCCTGCTGACTCAGACTACTTAGTCGAGGGTAACGTCACCTCCAAAAGAGGGGCCTACCATAATATTGCATTAATAACTTAATTAATTATCTTCCAATAATCCACCCTTTTAGGATTGTATCCTTGCTGACTCAAACTACTGGGGTGAGGGTAACGTCACCTTCAAAAGAGGGGCCTACTACAATAACTAAGATAATCTCTTAAAATAGTGCAAAAGTGCGGAAATAATCAAAGGTTACACTAGATACGAGTCGGAACCAAGTGATTCATCTTGTCTATCTATTTTTATTTTTATTTTATTTTCAGCATTTTAGTTAGTTTTTATTTTTCTTAGTTTAAAACATTTTTCTAAACTTTTTATTTTGATTAGACGTTGAGGATAAACCGGTACTAAAAGCTCTTGTGTCCTTGGACGACCTCGGTATCTTACCAACACTATACTACGCTCACGATGGGTGCACTTGCCCATATGTGTGTCTAGTGTTAGTAAATATCGTGTTTTCTAAATTTAAAACTTGACTAAAAAGTGTTAAAGGGGCTTAAAATATATACCTAATATATATAACACTAGAATACGCATCAATACGCCTCATTAATGGAATGTTTAACCTGTGAAGGGAGGTCTCTATTTATAGCCGGAGAGGTGTAAGAGGATGTGGGCTGATGGGCCTTGGGCCTGAAGACGACAACATAGAGGATATGCTCCTTGTCTCACTGGTGTCGACCGTTAGTGGCTCATAGGAGCTTTCTGGAGTTGGCGCAATGTGATTGGAGCCACGTGTCACTGTTGTCAGCCTGGCCGCCCCTTTGCCATCACCAGGTAAGTGGAGATCGTGGGGCAGTTGTCTCTGCCCTGTGATTGGTGCCATGTAGGCGTCCTTGATTACTTTTTATCTCCTGTATGTCAGACGATCGTGGAGCACGATTGAGCAGGGCTAGAAGGACGCTGATTGGCTCTTTTCTTCTGCCACTTGTACCTTGTGTACTATCTGAAACAACCTTGCGCCGCTGCCCTGCGCGATTCTTGCTGGGCACGTAACTATCTCGCGCAGGGTTTGGATGACTGAGTGCTCTTTCAGAATGCTAAGTGTTGTAATTGGAGCTTTCTATTGTCCAGGCCTCGCGCCAGATAAAATAGAATGTGTTGTGGCCCGCGCGAGGTTGCCAATAAGAAATTTGTTGAAATAAGGAGTATGGTCCGCGCGACCTTGACGGAGGTTTGCGCTGCTTTTTTTGGGACCATACCCCTTCAGTTCAGGTATCGTCTTGATTAACATATACATTTCACTCTTCCACTTGAACCGAGTGGGCAATATCATAATCAAAATCAAAACAAAAATCAAAGCGAGCCACGATCATACGTGTCTCCATCTACAACCAACTGGGAAATGGAAATGACGTCACCAAAAGAAAAAAGTACAACTTACAAGCCTCACGAGGAAACAAATGGATTGGGGAAGCCGAAAGATCTGGGGCCCGCTATCCAAGTTGACCGGTCATCAGATGATGGATATAACTGGCGAAAATATGGGCAGAAAGTTGTGAAAGGAAGTGAACATCCAAGAAGTTATTACAAGTGTACACATCCCAATTGTGAAGTGAAGAAGATTTTCGAACGTTCTTATACTAATGGAAATTGCGTATAAAGGGACTCATGATCATCCGAAGCCTCAACCTAGCCGTCGATTTAGTGCTGGTGCACTTATGTCTATACAGGAGGAAAATTCTGATAAACTTCAATATGCAGGTAATTTTGAGCAGTTTCGAGTTTCGACCTATTTACTTAAGCATGAACCGATTTTTGTTGTTTTTTTATAACATCAAACGGGGTCGAGTGTATCAAACAAAAAATAGTAGCTGAAAGGGGACGAGTCAAACAGGTTGAAAGTCACCCATACTCGGTTTTTTATGCATATAACTTCCTAATTTGTTTTAGGGGTAACTTCGCAAAAATGTAACCAAGTTTATGAAGTGTTCTAATTAAATCACTGAAACTTTTTTTATCTCTCTAAAGTCACTGAAGTTTCATTTATTGTATTGATATTATGTAATTATCAGGTTATCGGGTTATCAATGATGATGTGTCAGGTTTCATTAACTTTTTTTAATTTTTAATATTATGTGGAAAATATATATAATGACATGGATTTTGAAACTAAAAAGTATAAAAAAATCATATATTTATTGAAAAATCATGTATTAAGATTGAAAAAAACATATATTTTTTAATCGTGAAGCTATTTTTTTAGTTTGTATTTGTAGTGATTTATACTAAAAAAACATAAGTTAATAATAAATTTTCTACTTCTTACTGTTACTAATTCTGACAAAAATGATATATTCAAAACAGGGGATTCAAACGTAGAAGATGATGAAATAGCAATACATTGATTAAGCATTAGCAAACAGACACAAAATCACATAGAACATTCAACTACGGATCTACAATCCTTCCAATTATTTGTCACACATTACCATTCGATTCAACAAAAACGCAAAAAGCAATCTAAAAAAACACACTAATCTGGGATTGCGAAGAAAGAAACAATATATGGTCGTCATCATCGAAAGTTGCTGGTCGTCCTCGAAGGTTTGGTCGGTCGTCGGAGGGTCAGTCGTCAGTCGCCGGAGGGCCATGGTTGTGTTAGGATACCGGTGTGGTGATCGGGGTTCTGAAATGTCGGCCAGTAGGTTGTGAGGGTTTAAAGGGATTGTTTAAGATGTATTTTTATAAATATAATCTAAATATATTATTAGAACCAATTAATCTAAACATAATCCAATCCAATTAAGCATTTAAAGAAAATAAAAAACAAAAGAAAAAGGTGGTAACCTGATGACCTGGTAATTACATAATATTAGAACATCAAATTAAAGTTTAATTATTTTAAAGATACAAAAAAAGTTTTAGTAACTTAATTAGAACAATTGACAAACTTGATTACATTTGTATAACATTTTCCCTTTGTTTTATTCAAAAGTTCAGATCTTTAATTTAAGAGTAAAATGCCATTTTTGTCCCTGAGGTTTGACCACTTTTGCGACTTTCGTTCAAAGGTTTGCTTTTCCGCATCTGGATCCAAAATGTTTGCTTTTCCGCATCTTGTCATTTTCATCCGAGTCATTAACTCCATCCCTTTTTTAATGTTTATAAGAAAAGTCATAACTTGAAAGTCAACAGAGGGTGGATCTTTATTTCTTAATAGTGTTTTTTATTTAAATAAAAAAATGTTTGAAAAGACGGAAATACCCCTCATTTAACGGAGAAAAATGAAAGGAGTTAACAAGTCAGATGAAAATGGCAAGATTTCAAACCTTTGTATCCAAATGCGGAAAAACAAACCTTTAGACGAAAGTCGCAAAAGTGGCCAAACCTCATGGACGAAAATGGCATTTTACTTTTATTCTAATGATATGTTTTCGTAATTGTGATAGTGCATTAGTTATTCTAATTTCTTTTTAAAAAATGAGTAGAAAACTGTTTGCGGCTCGAATTGGCCCGGCCTTTTGATCCGTATTAAATACAACCATTTCAACCCTAACCTGCTTTGACTATGCAAGACCCTCTTTAACATCCCATGATTGTATATTTGTGTTATTCTCGAAGTAATTACGTTCTAATCTCTATTTATTTCATTTTTTAAATCGTTGTTGAAGGTCACTCTGCAAAAAATGGCCAGAATCCTAACCCCGAGGGGACTGGAACTCCTCTGCAATCTCTAAGACAAGCGAATCACGACAGTACAGACGAGGCTGACGATGACGACGACCAATATTCGAAAAAGAGGTGATAAGATTGGAGGAAGTCCATCCTTTAATATTATTAGTACCGCTAAGTTGCTAATATTCAGTAATTTTTCATTATGATTAGGCGAACAGATTTCGGTACCCTTG
This sequence comes from Helianthus tuberosus, assembly GCA_030545235.1. Lineage (NCBI taxonomy): Eukaryota > Viridiplantae > Streptophyta > Magnoliopsida > Asterales > Asteraceae > Helianthus > Helianthus tuberosus. Next base: position 188,469,635 of record CM060359.1, read on the forward strand.
ATATAACTCCAGTAGTTAAGCCTATTCGTTAGCCACGTGTAGTCGTCCAAACTACCAGTGAGGTTGATATACGGGATGATGGATATCGTTGGCGTAAGTATGGCCAGAAAGTTGTGCGCGGCAATCCTAATCCTAGGTATGTATTCATTTTGTAACGCCCCGCTTTTTCGTAACTTTCTTTAACTAGAAAACATGTCTTGTATTTCTGTTTTTTTTAGAAGTTTGTTCCTTTTGTATTTCGTATTTCGTTTCAAACCATTGTAAATCCAAGACTTCGATCATAATGAAATTCTATTTTTTACATGCTTATACGTGTCGCAATACTTGGGTTATACGTTACCCATCTCGAATTCATACGCGCAACCGATACCCGACATCCTGGTACTCATAACTTATACATGCTTATTAACTATTAGATACGTGGTTAATTCTAATAATAGTAATAGTAATAATAATAATATAATAATAACTTAGTAAACATCAACTATAACGTTGATTTATCATGTTGATATATTACTATTAAATAAAAAAAATAAATAAAAGTATGTAGGGCTGATGGCAGTTATGGCCACCAACATCAAATGGATAGTTATTTTTGTTTTTTTTAATTATATCTACAACTACAATGTATCATCATAACATTTAATAGTAAATTATATATGCACTAACATAACATATTATACAATACCTAACTAATATATTAATTGTCAAAAATAAAAAAAATAAAAGAAACTAAGACCACCGTTAGCAGCGATCAGATGTTATGACCCCATTTAAGTGTTACAAATCTGCTACTGAAATATAAAGAAAGAAACAGAAACAAATAACGTATAAAACAATAACAGTGAACCGGGCTTGTGTTTGACACAATTCCCTTAAACAGATTCGCGGTCTGTTCTCAGGGTACGCCAGTTCGAAGCAGCAACAGCGCACTGCCGGACTTGAACACTTGCCTGAAACGAAACTGAAATACTTTGTAACGAGATTGCTATATGCTGCAGAGATTAGAATTATATTTATGTGTTGTGGTGTATTAAACTGAGGGACTGCACTCTGCATTTATATGCACCATATAGTATAGCAGTTCAGCAATCATGGAGCAGTTAGCACACCTGCAGCACACACTTGCAGACATGGAGCAGGTAGCACACATGCAGTAGTTAGCACACACCTGCAGAACGTGGAGCAGTTAGCACACCTACGACTTCAGTCAAAAATCAAAAGGCGGCTCGCGGTGATGCGAGTGAGCGAAGTGCAAAGTGCGCCATCAAAACGCCACATTACGCCCATGAGCCCGAGCCCGGTCCCGTGCCCGGGCGCGGGCGCGGGTGCGTTCGGGCCCTTACGGGCCCTCAGGCTTGCCACTGGGTGTGTCCACTTGTATAGAAGATATCATCTTCCTTACACTCCTCATTATATACCACTCTTGTATTCTCCATCCCACCGATGTGGGACAACTTGAATACCAAAGGTCAAGTTTACCAAATAATCATTTCCATTCAAATAACAAATAATTTCCAACAATCCCCCACATGAATGGAAATCAATCTCAATCAACACTATTCCAATTAAATTTCAGCAGTTGAATTTTGCATACGATAGGTAGGTGTTACCCTTTGAACCTTCGCTCGTGAAACACACTTAGTCCACTAGCTCTGAGTAGAACTCGATGTCTTTGAACTCATCTGCCGTTTGTGTAGACGACAATGCACTTCACACAAAACTCTCCCTGACAAAGTCAAGTCCTCATAGTTATGTTCGTTATGGTCATGAACATGATGCCTGGTTCTGCGAGAGCTATTAAGTATTGTACCCCATAAATACCCTTCGAAGCGACCCCACTTCTCTCTCACATAGGTGATTCGCTATGTATAGTTACTATAGCCGAATCATTAAAAGCCATAGGCTTAACCTCACACTTGTCACTTTTAGGAATGGACTAGGAAGTTTATTAAGCTTTTACAATAAACTCCCTTATATATATTCGTAGGGTAACCCCCCACAGTGACCTCACTAATTCATACAATTAGGTTTTCCTATTGAACTCAGCTCTTGGGATCTCCAGTCTATTGAGTTAGGTTTCCATCATATGAACTTATTTTCAAGGGCTTCAGTCCCATTCCCAATGACGACTTCTGTACTACCTCTCTACTTAGGCCTTTTGTTAGCGGATCCGCAATATTATCCTTTGACCTCACGTAGTCAACAGTGATAATTCCAGTAGAGATTAGTTGTCGTACCGCATTATGTCTACGTCTGATATGTCTGTTCCTACCATTATACATTGTGTTATGAGCTCTGCCAATTGCCGATTGGCTATCACAATGTATACAAATGGCCGTTGCCGGCTTAGGCCATCTTGGTATATCCTCAACAAATTGACGTAGCCATTCTGCCTCTTCACCTGCTTTATCTAGAGCGATGAACTCTGATTCCATCGTGGATCTAGCGATAACCGTTTGTTTCGCCGATTTCCATGATATAGCAGCACCTCCAAGTGGGAATACATACCCACTTGTTGCTCTGGAATCATTCGTGTCAGATATCCAATTTGCATCGCAGTATCCTTCTATAACTGCTGGATATCTGTTATAATGCAACCCGTATTCCCGAGTGTATCTTAAGTAGCGAAGCAACCGAGTGATACCGTTCCAATGCAATGAACTTGGGTTGCTCGTGTATCTACTTAGCTTGCTCACAGCAAAAGCTATGTCTGGTCTAGTACAACTCATAAGATACATCAAACTACCAATAATTCTTGAGTATTCCAACTGGTTTACGGGTTCACCTCTATTCTTGGCTAGATGTTGGCTTGTGTCAAGCGGAGTTCTAGCTTCATTAGAGTCGTTTGCATTGAACTTATCAAGAATTTTCTCCACATAGTGGGATTGACTTAAAACAAGTCCACTTTCGGTTCGCGTGATTTTGATCCCCAAAATCACATCCGCAAGACCCATGTCTTTCATGTCAAATCTTGCCTTTAGCATGTTCTTTGTAGATTTTATGATTTTGTCATCACTTCCAGCAATGAGAATATCATCTACATATAGACACAAAATGGCATATCCCTCAGATGTATCCTTAACATATACACATTTGTCACATTCATTGATTTTGAACCCAGCATCAAGTATGACTTGATCAAACTTTTGGTGCCATTGTTTTGGAGCTTGTTTCAATCCATACAAGGATTTTACAAGTTTACAAACTTTCTTTTCTTGCCCAATGGCTATGAAACCTTTAGGTTGTTCCATGTAAATCTCTTCCTCGAGATTTCCATTCAAGAAAGCTGTTTTCACATCCATTTGATGAACTTCCAAATTTCTAATGGCTACAATGGCAAGCATCAACCTGATGGAGGTTATTCACGTAACAGGCGAATATGTATCAAAGTAATCTAAACCTTCTCGTTGTTTATATCCTTTGATCACCAACCTTGCCTTGTATTTATCGATGGTCCCATCTGGTTTCATCTTCTTCTTGAAGATCCATCGATATCCCAGTGGTTTACTTCCTTGAGGAAGATCCACTAGTTCCCATGTATGATTTTGTAAGATAGAATCTATCTCACTTTTGATGGCCTCCCTCCACTGAGGTCCTTCTGAGGAATTTACCGCTTGTTGGTACGTTTGAGGTTCCTCTTCTACCATAAAGGTAAGAAAATCAGGCCCAAAGGATTTTTCAGTCCTTTGCCGTTTACTTCTCCTGATTTCAACTTCCTTAATCTTAGATTGTTCCTGAGGTTCATTACATGAACCCTCATCTCTAGGAACAATTTCCTCAACTGGTCTAGTGAAACTCGATTCACCTTTACCTGAGCATGGGAACACATGTTCAAACCATGAAACATCCTTAGATTCTATTAAGGTGCCATTGCATATTCCAGGGTTCTTGGAATCATGCACAAGAAAACGATATGGACCATAAGGACGGGTGTATCCTACAAACACACAATCCACCGTTTTGGGTCCTATTAATAGGCGCTTTGGTGGTGTGACCACCACCTTGGCTAGACACCCCCACACTTTCAAAGATTTATATGGTGGTTTCTTTCCAGTCCATGATTCGTATGGAGTTATATCCTTTTTCTTATTCGGTATCATGTTCAACACATAATTTGCCGATAAGATTGCTTCCCCCCACATGTTTTGGTTTACACCAGAACTTATCATCATGGCATTCATCATTTCTTTCAAAGTACGATTTTTCCGTTCCGCTATGCCATTTGATTGAGGGGAGTAAGGAGTCGTGAGTTCGTGGATGATTCCACTTTTTGCACATATGTCAATAAAAGGTGAAACATATTCACCTCCACGGTTGCTTCTTACGACTTTGATTTTCCGATTTAGTTGATTTTCAACTTCGGCTTTGAACAAGATAAACTTGTCAATAGCCTCGTCCTTACTCTTAAGTAAGTACACATAGCAATACCTTGTACTATCATCAATAAAAGTGATGAAGTACTTGTTCCCTCCACGAGTAGGAATTGCTTTTAGATCACACACATCAGTGTGGATCATTTCGAGAGGTTCAGTGATTCGTTCAACCTTTTTGAATGACGATCTCGTTTGTTTTGCTTCTATGCAAACTTCACATTTATTATTTGAGTCGATATCAAATGTTGGTATGCAATTAAGTTTAATTAATCGACGAATGGAATTATAATTTACGTGACCTAGTCTACCGTGCCAAAGATTACAAGACTCAATCAAGTAAGCAGAACTAGTAGCCTTTTCTTTCATTGCATTCATGACAATTACATTTAATTTAAACATTCCATTGAGGGCATAGCCCTTAGCAACATACACATCATCCTTGGTCAACACGACCTTGTCCGACTCAATCAATATTTTGAACCCGAATTTGTTCAACTGCCACCCCGACACAAGGTTCTTACGAATTTCTGGAACATACAACACGTTTGACAACGTGAGTTCCTTTCCAGAAGTCATTTTTAGAACCACGTTCCCTTCACCTTTAATATCGGCCGTGGCAAAGTTTCCCATAAAAACCTTTTCGCCATTAGTCACCTCCTTGAAGGTGTTAAAAAGGCTTTTGTCGAAACACACATGACGGGTAGCTCCTGTATCAACCCACCAATCCTCGTTATTTTGCCCGACCAAATTAACTTCAGTCACCAAAACCGAGAGATCCGTGACCATGGCAACCAGGTTGTCGACTTCATCAACCATATTTGCTTGTCGAGCATTTTCCTTCTTAGGAAGCCTGCATTCGTTGGCCTTGTGGCCTTGCTTCTGACAATTATAGCAAATTCCAAGGAACTTCTTTTTTCCAACTCCCCCCTTAGGACCAAGGTTGGAACGTTTGCCATGATTTTTATTTCCACCCTTTCCCCTGTTTTTTTCCCTTCGAAGATTGGCCATGTTCAACAAGATTGGCCTTCACATTTTCAGGACCATCAATCTTTTTTAGGGCCAATTTGTTATCTTCTTCAATCCGAAGACGCCTAACAAGATCTTCCATAGACATCTCCTTTCGCTTATGCTTGAGATAGTTCTTGAAGTCAACCCAACTTGGTGGCAGTTTTTCAATCACTGAAGCAACTTGGAATGTCTCGCTGAGCATCATTCCTTCCGCAAGAATATCATGAATGATAATTTGCAATTCTTGGACTTGGCTCATGACAGTTTTAGAGTCTATCATTTTAAAGTCCAAGAACTTAGCGCCACGAATTTCTTAGTGCCCGCATCTTCTGTTTTGTATTTGTGATCCAAAGACTCCCACAATTCTTTGGCAGTCTTGGCTTTGCAATACACATTATACAATGTGTCCACCAAACCATTCAAAAGAAAGTTGCGGCACAGGAAATCCGAATGATTCTAAGCATGCATCGCGCTCACAGATTGAGCATTCATATCCCCTTCATCCAGTTGGGGTTTAGGTTCAGTCAAGAATCTTGCCAGATTCAGCGTGGTCAGATAAAAGAACATCTTTTACTGCCACTGTTTGAAATTCACACCACTGAATTCCTCTGGTTTCTCAGCATGCGACACTACATTAGGCAGTGGTGTCACCAAACCGGTAGTGACAGTTACAGCGGGAGTCATGACCGCAGAAACAGAACTGGTCATGACAGTAGAAACAGCAGAAGCAGCAGTAGTCATCGGTTGGGATGCCATTCTGAAACGAAACAGAATGCAGGAATAATTAGTAAACCAATCTGTTTAAGTTTGTTACAAATCTGCTACTGAAATATAAAGAAGGAAACAGAAACAAATAACGTATAAAACAATAACAGTGAACCGGGCTTGTGTTTGACACAATTCCCTTAAACAGATTCGCGGTCTGTTCCCAGGGTACGCCAGTTCGAAGCAGCAACAGCGCACTGCCGGACTTGAACACTTGCCTGAAACGAAACTGAAATACTTTGTAACGAGATTGCTATATGCTGCAGAGATTAGAATTATATTTATGTGTTGTGGTGTATTAAACTGAGGGACTGCACTCTGCATTTATATGCACCATATAGTATAGCAGTTCAGCAATCATGGAGCAGTTAGCACACCTGCAGCACACACTTGCAGACATGGAGCAGGTAGCACACATGCAGTAGTTAGCACACACCTGCAGAACGTGGAGCAGTTAGCACACCTACGACTTCAGTCAAAAATCAAAAGGCGGCTCGCGGTGATGCGAGTGAGCGAAGTGCAAAGTGCGCCATCAAAACGCCACATTACGCCCATGAGCCCGAGCCCGGTCCCGTGCCCGGGCGCGGGCGCGGGTGCGTTCGGGCCCTTACGGGCCCTCAGGCTTGCCACTGGGTGTGTCCACTTGTATAGAAGATATCATCTTCCTTACACTCCTCATTATATATCACTCTTGTATTCTCCATCCCACCGATGTGGGACAACTTGAATACCAAAGGTCAAGTTTACCAAATAATCATTTCCATTCAAATAACAAATAATTTCCAACATTAAGTTCTTTTTTTTTATTATTATACTAAACAACCCCAATTACTTGTATATCTTAAATATACATGATGCTTCATTATTAACTAACAATTATATGTCACAAATAAAAAGAAGTTAGGTAATGGAAACAGCCGCTACACGGCCGCTAGTCTCAAGACAACAACATTTTGTTTTTTTTTATTATTTGTTTTAACCCCTAACAACCTCTTAAATGCCAACCAAACTAACCTAATCCTTCCCCTATAAATACACACCCTCTCCAAGCCATTCTACACTTTACAAACTCATCTAAATCTCCTTCAATCACTCAAAATCGTTGCTGAAAGTTCAGGTTCGGACAGATTCATCGAGCTTTACGAAAATGGGCATAACTTCTTCATTTCTTATCCGTTTTGGTCCATTCTTTTTCCAGAATGCTTGGCTTGACCTTAGCTTCGATTCTAGGGGTGTTTCATAGCGAACAAGTCCCTGGAACTCCGGCAAAAAGGCTTAAAAGTCTACTGTTTAAATTTGTTTTCATTAATCTTTGCTTAAACATGAGTTTAACTCACTCCAACCTATGTCCTTATGCTTATAATCACTCCTATGGTTAGTTAGGCTTAAAAACAAGGTTGAGACATACAAAATCAGAGGATAATCCTCAAATACTTTCTGTTTTGTTTAGGGTTTTTGACCCACAAGTCATGTTCAAGCTTCAAGTTTGATGTAGGAGTGATTATGGAACAACTTGGGTTTTTCCAACATTAAATCCCCACATGATTTGATGATTTCTCATAGCTTAGATTGTTTACATTCTTGTACTAATCTTAGTTCATGACCCTCCTTGTTTGTCCTTACAACAAGTGTAGTGGTGAACGCATACGAGGTGCCTAAATGGAAGCTTGTACTTCCTACCTCCTACATGACTTCTATGACACATTTTGAGGTACCTAAATGAAGATGTAATCTTCTACCTCATGCTTGAAATACTTGAACATTTGGACTTAATAATATAAACTATACAACCTAAATAATATCTATGTACATTCGAACCTTTGATGTTGAACTCATGTTCATTTGTCAAAGTAGTAAGACATCATCTAAGACCTAAACCTTGTTATGATTCTTATGAGTGTTAAACTCATGAAAACATTATTATAACCCTTGTGGTTACCAAGTGTCATACAAGTGTTATGTGTTGAAGATGATTATTTTCACATGTTATTCTCATATGTTATTTTCATATTGTTTTATTCTGAATCTCGACTCTAAACATACTTGAACTTTAACCCTTACACATTCAACCTTCTAACCTCATCAACTTCGTCACATTGGATAATAGGAAAGCCTATGCAATATTGTGAGTATACTCGCAACCCCCCCTTTTATGTTTACCACTTTTTGGGGTGTAACATGTTTAACTATTAAACTACACTTAAACTTATTCTTTATGCAATGCACCAAAACAATCCTTATACATGAATACTATGTTATGATACTTGATGCTTACGTGGACCATACTTATGTGATATGTTTTAGTCATTAGCTTTCACGAGCCTCCATTTGACATGTATAGCGTTATAGGAGTAACGCACCGCCCCCCTTAAACTTGGGTCATGTTGAATTAATTAAACTTTCTTGTGTAAACTGAGGTTGGCTAGAAATATTGCATGCCACGTTAGGTTGATCTCATATAAACTAAGTTGCCATGTGGATTCGTTTTAAACTTTTATACTTATACTTATACTTATACTTATACTTATACTTATACTTATGCTTAAACTTGTATACTCGCCTTCGCTTTTGCATTGAATTGTATTTTAAACATGTTACAGGTTGATGATTGATGACACTATGAAAATGGATAGCGAAGATGCCTAGATACTCATTTAGACGCCTTAAGTTTAAATCATTGTATCAATTTGGTTATGTCATGTTTGAACAATGTAGTCATTTGAATTTCCTTGTATGTTTTGACAATTTATTTATGAAATGAAATCGATTGAATTAAATATTGTCACTAATAGTGTTATGAAGTCTCTAGCAATCTTCACACTTTGTCTCATCCCGATGTTTTCGCCATTGGTTGGGGTGTGACAGATTGGTATCAGAGCCATAACTATAGGGAATTAGGAAAAGTAGGAATGCTTTAACCTAGTCTATGGTTCTAGAGCCTTATTCTTATGTTTTGCTTGAACCACTTGCATGATACATTATTTACACCTTGTTTACTTGCTTTTGGCCTTTTAAACATATGTGCCACTTTTGTGTTAGTACTTGCTTTGTTTGTTAATACTTGTTGCATTATTCCATCATTATGTGCTATCCTTGAAATGCCTTTTTTTCGTATTATTTCTTGCAATACTTATTATGCTTATACTTGTTATTACTATTTTGAGCATACGTCTTTTACTCATTTATACTAGCATCAAAGCCACTCGTATTACACAAACGAGACGACTTCACCCAAATAGGCGTGAAACCCACAATTTGGTGAACGACCCTCAATCCATTTACTTTTCTTTTTACACGAAATTCACCATCAAGTTAGGAGTGAAATCTTTACCTTGATGGAGAAATTCAAATTTCAAATTCTAGTGGACCCTCGTCAAAGTGTCGAAATTAACTTTTGACCCGACAAGTACCAACCACGCTTAGGATACTAAATCGCCAAGTTAGGGGTGAAACCCGCACCTTGTTGACTAGTTCCACTCCTTGATTTAATAAATCCCGCCAAGTCTCGAAATTTCAATTGAATTGGGGGCATGTAGTAACCGGAATGGTAAATACCGTTAACCGACTTGTCGGCGAGAGTATTTCACCTATTAGGCCAAAGCATGCTCCTCAAATTCGAAAGACTTTTCGACCACTTTGGTTAGTCAACGTTCCATTTTGGAACCATCACAATTTTAATCAAACATGTGTTTTACTATTTATTTTATACGATGCAATCTTTCAAATTCGAATTTACTTTCGATATTTACCCCTCACACGCACCCTCAACATGTTAAATCTTTTCATACATTTATACATATGCATGACTTCATATAATTTAAATTCATATTCCTTGTAACGACAAGTGGAGACATATCATCGAGATAGGAGTGACTTCCTTACCTTGACGATTAACTCCACTCCCCTTTACCTTAAAACGACCTCACCAACGAGTTAGGGGTTATTCCCTTACATAGGTGATCGTTACCAAAACGTCTTTTCAAAATATCTTATTATGCAAACTCGATCATGTCTTATACCTACAATTGTTTATCATTAACCAAATCCCTACTTATGCGATTTTCAAAATTTATTATTTTATCAAACGTATTCTTTATTCCATTATACATTTCACATAGATCATATGCACGAGATTCTAAATCATGTCTTAAACGTTTTATTACACGAATTTCCAAACCTTACGAAATGCTACCTATCAATTTAATCGGTCTAATGAATCTCTTGCCCATGAACTTCACATCCGATTTATTAACTAAAACACGTTCACATTATACCATCATACTAGAGACTTCCACTCTTAATCGAAATCAAACTAACCTTTCTCAATTACTTATAGGACCTCATAGATGTTATATGATCGTTTTACCAAATACTCTTTTCAACATCAACAAATCATTTGTTAAAACTTTTAACAATCACTAAGCCCTTTTTGCTAAATTCTTTTCTAAGGATCCTCGTTTTCACAAGAACCTCCTAAATTCACAATTTCTTGTTTGATGAAACGGACTTACTTTTTATCGAAAACCTTTTTCCTACACCAATTTACAAAACACGTGGGCAAGAAGATTTCATGGGAACCGACCATCCTCGAATTACATAAACTCTTTTAAACAAAAGTAGCATTCCATTCATTACCAAATACATTATGCATAACCAATGAGTACGCTATGTTCCCTTACATATGCAAACTATATCCTACCTTTCAAACCAAGCTCAACCAAATTTTGATTTGATAAACTCAACGTTTCATTTAAACAACTATGCATGCATATCATTATACACATTTTAGTCGTTGCAACGCGACCATTTCAGTTATATCATTCGTATTTACATACTCAACCTTTTGAGTACTTTTATATGCTTAAGTTTGTCGTGTTTTCAATTGATACGATATACGCAATCATTAGTATTCATACCCACACTCATATTTATAACAATGCATTTTATGTTCATACTTATAATCGTATTCATACTCATACGTTTAATGTTTATACGTATACTCACATTACTCATACGATTTATGTTTATACTCATACTTACGTGCATATTCATACGTAAACTTATAGTTATGCTCATACTTTCATTCATACACATGATTCATACATTCATACCCGTACGCAAGCGTAATCTGAGGGATTTGCTTGTGTGGGCCCCATACATACTTAAGCATGGACTTGCTTACATACTACATTCTTACACATACACATTCTTAATTTTCAACTTATGTATACCCTAATTCATACATAACTAGTACAAGCTATGCAGATCATGCGACGATCAAAATAATCGCGGGTGCACACGGGATTATAGTGATTGGCTCATGAGAACCATAGAGTGTACTACTGTGTATGGTAAAACACAGAACGTAACACGACACCGAATACGAAACGGACATAATGTGGTCAAAACACGGTGGATACGCCGCTGGTACTTCCTATATATAAGTGTTTTCACCATGTTACCAAATTTTGGAAAACATGCCATGAGAAATTCAGTGTTTTGCAGACCTTTTGGACCTAATACAAACTTCACACAACTCACAAACGCATTATATCCGATTATCCACGACGAAACTTCATTCTTAACACACTACGTTCATCTATCCAACACTTATGCTATTCTTATACTTGCACTCTTTAAGAGTCATTCGTTCATTTCTATACTCGTGTTATTCTCCTTTATCCTTTTCTTTCATACAAACCTCGTTCACAATTAAGCTTGTTCAAACAATCGCATCCTAACTTATCTCACTACCCTTAAAACCTCCTATGCAACCTACCTCACTCGTATTGATTACAAACTATTTTATTAAGACCTCCTTCGTAAATACAACACCTTTGTAAAACAACTCCAAAGTTAGCTATTCAAAATCGTGTTACCTATACACGTTCACCCATGTTTATGCCTCAAAACCATTTTAGCCAGACAAATCATTTTACAAACCTATTTTTATTCTCCCAAAATTTCGTACTTATCAAAACGTTTCAAAATTTCAAGTCTCAAACTTTTACCAAAACCCTTTAAGTCTACCTCTTGAATAAATTTCGGGACGAAATTTCCTAAAGGAGGGGAGACTGTAACGCCCCGCTTTTTCGTAACTTTCTTTAACTAGAAAACATGTCTTGTATTTCTGTTTTTTTTAGAAGTTTGTTCCTTTTGTATTTCGTATTTCGTTTCAAACCATTGTAAATCCAAGACTTCGATCGTAATGAAATTCTATTTTTTACATGCTTATACGTGTCGCAATACTTTGGTTATACGTTACCCATCTCGAATTCATACGCGCAACCGATACCCGACATACTGGTACTCATAACTTATACATGCTTATTAACTATTAGATACGTGGTTAATTCTAATAATAGTAATAGTAATAATAATAATATAATAATAACTTAGTAAACATCAACTATAACGTTGATTTATCATGTTGATATATTACTATTAAATAAAAAAAAAAAAAAAAGTATGTAGGGCTGATGGCAGTTATGGCCACCAACATCAAATGGATAGTTATTTTTGTTTTTTTTAATTATATCTACAACTACAATGTATCATCATAACATTTAATAGTAAACTAGGGTTAAGACCCGCCAGCATTGCGGCGCGGGTACATCGTAAACATTGAATGGATTGGTCCAAACGTTATATGATGCAATAACCATATGAAAACACACACTTCGACGTATCCAGTTGAACTCAATGTAACATGTATAAGCATTGTGATTGGATCAAACGTAAAGTAAATCAGATTCATATCGAACAATCATAACATATTATATGTGACCCAACTCATACATAGAAAATATAACGGGTATGAAGGAAAATATGCACATGTAATCGAAAGGGGTTAATTAGAGCTTTCGAAAAAAGGGGATAAAAAGAAACCATTTTGACTCCACTCGGTTCGAAACAAACTTTATGAAACATACATAAAATAAACATGAAAACATGTTATATTTGACATGAATCATTTCCCAAAAAAGTTTACGACGAAACGTAGAACAACTTGAATTTATACCAAAACAAACATAAAAAAATACACGTAAAAATGGTTTCTTTAAACGAAAACGTATTATATTTGACCTGACTCGTCTATAAAAAAAGTTTACTTCGGAATGTAGAACAAACATATTTATACATACCCGTACATAAAATTTGCACGTAAAAAATAGTTTTTAAGTAAAGGAAGTATAGAGGTAAACCGAAACAAAATATTAGTAAAAAAATTAATATGTTAAAACGTTCGTAAAACCGTGCCAAGTAGAACCAATGCTACAACAACATCGACTCTCAATATCGTAAAAATAAAATAGATAAAATGGTAAAAATTACACTGAACGAAAAGCAGACTAAAATCGTTGAACCATGCACACCCGTTACAGTGTGTTAATGCGAAGAAATTAACCAGAAACGTAAAACGTAGAAAATAATAACTTAGTCGATCTAGGACCCGCCCGTTGCGGCGAACTTTTCAAAAGGGAAAAAATGGACGCGTTGCGACGGGTCTGTCACATATGAAAAATAGAGCAAAAAACGTTGAACCTCACATGCACGCTACGACATGTTAACTCGCAAAATTTAGAACGAAACGTAAAACGAAAAACTTGCGAATGATAAAAAGTATTGGGAACCAAAATTGTAAATAATAAAGTGTTGTGTTAAATTATAAAAGATGTAAAACTTTGGGTTAAAAGTAAAAATATTAAAAGGGGTCTAAATACAAAATATGAAATGTTTGGGTTAAAAGTAAAAAATCATGTTTTTTTTTAAACACTCCCCAAGCTTGGGGTACAACTCTTAATGCACATATAAGTTGCTTATTTATAGGTTAACTAGGGGTTACCAGCCCGCGCGTTGCGCGGGGACCCCCGGTAGGTGTTGAAATGGTCTACTCGTTTTGATTGGTCGGCACAACCCTCTGCCTTAGAACACAAAAAAATGGACACAACCATATAATATTTTTTTAAAGGCAAGCGAGGATCAATTTTATTAACCACACCACACTCTTAGCAAGGTGCTTAGAACATAGATAAAACATTACACCATATAACAATACATTGACCATTATTTCCTTACATCAGTCCACCACCTAATAACATCTTCACAAAGAAAACAATGCTACCCAAATGAATCAGCCCCAATGGACCATGAATCATTAGATCGGTTACTATGTTATACAGTTCGGGATCCACGGCTGGGTCTTGTATTTCTATAAAGATGTTGTTGTCAACATCTTCAGGCTGCCTAATCCTGCAAGTTTCAGTCACCCAAAGCAACAAATGACAATGAGAAGGCCTCTTTTTTGAAATACAATTGTGTACTCAAGACTGCATTTCGAAGCTTTACTCCTCTAGAATGCAGAATAAGTCGAATAATAACTTTTGTATATTTGAAAAATCAATACATAGATAATCTAAGATCTTAACTCAAATCATCGATAGTTCCTTGTATGTCATTAAAATGATTCTACCTGATGTGTTGTAAGATGTCCCATATAGTATCAAAGTTCCAATTGTCACCCAGACTGTTTGTTTTAATTGATTTTTTTTACTAATAAGGCATGCATATGTTTACATCCTACATTAATCAGGCCTTAATAATAGGAACATTTGTTAGTCAATTGTAAAGTTAGCAACTAAACTACAAATTGGTTTGTGTTAGCAATATATTCCAGTTTAATGTCTGAACTATCCATTGCTAATGGAATAATTCCATTTTCACAAACCAAATGAAACGGGGAACATTTTAACTTATGTGCTCATCTAGGAATAGGTAGCGGAGGTCTATATTTTGGTTGTATGGGACCAATTTTTATGACCCTTATTTGTATGGGTTCGGCCTCATCTGAGTCCCTAATGGCCGGTGATGATATTCTAGATATTGGCCGAAAGTGTAAAAACACACAACCAAAACAACAACCAATACGCCTTTGAGACAGATGTTAACCATTACATTAAAAACTATCACCATACCTCAAATTAAACATTTCGCATTACAAACATTGCTTCCAAAAAACCCTAAAACCAAATACAACGAAAAGTAAATAAACAAAAACACTAAATCAGTGAAATCGAAGGAAGATACAATAGACACAGAGGCAGAAATCAAAGAAAACTTCATCGAGGTCATGATTCACACACATAGTGAAAACCAAATGCAAGCATGATCACCCCACCAAAAGACAACCAAACAAACCCCTAAAACCTATACAACAAATTTAGAACATGCACATAAAAAGAATAGATAACGAAATAAGAAAGAACATACCCCAGCTTAAACCAACAACACTAATCTCATAACGAAAGGAAGCAGCAACGAAATCCATACTTGTAGATGAAACACCTACCTGCCCGAAAAAAACAAACCATAAACACAGGGTAAAACGAAATGTGATAATTTGTGTGCTTTAGAAAAGTTTTGAATGTTTTTAGCTATATTCAATAGTCCAAGAACATACAAAATTAAAACGAACCAAAATCTTGATCTATCAACACGTTGCCATTACCTTCATCTACCATAGCTTTAGAAGTTCCAACTTTAACATCTTTACCTGCAAACAATAAACTTATCATGTTTTATGTGAAACCTTAAACAAAATATAGATTTTAAAGTGTAGTTATAAACCATTTACAAAATATATGTTCACTTTGTGATGGAGGGTTTGAAACCCGGGTGTTAACGTGTGTATTTTGTGTGAATTATTGTCGTTTAAGTGATGATGCGCCTCGAATATGTTAACTACGTGTTTTTATGGTTTTACAGGTTAATCGCGTAATTCAATAAAGTTAGGATGCTTGGTGATGAAGCGAAATGCCCGGAGATGATAAACACAGCAAAAAGTGTTATTCGGGAGTTGTTTCAAGCTAAAAGAAACACCTTGGAAGTGCGAGAAACGAGAGAGAATGAAGTCCAGGGGCCTCCTGGTCATTATATGAAAGTTGAAATGATGAAGGCATGGTTTGAAGGAACCCGTCGTAGGCTATGGTTGAAGTTCCGTAGCCTACAGGTTCATGTTTGGAGCACGTTTTATCATTCACATCAGGTGGTTCGTGTTGTAGGTTACGTTTCAGTTGTAGCTTACAGTTCTATCGTAATGACATATCAAGTTCCGTGTTGTAGGCTACGACTTAAGTGTAGCCTACGAGTCTGATTTAAGAAAACATCAGCAGCTACGTTTGTAGGCTACACTTCATCTGTAGCCTACGGTTCTATCATAACAAAACATCAGCAGCTACGTTTGTAGGTTACGAATTAACTGTAGCCTACGGTTCCAGTTAACAACATCATAATAGCAGCAAGCAGATGTAGGCTACAGATCAGATGTAGCCTACGGATCAGGCATTACGAAAAATACGTGAAATTTGTTTCTTTAGTGGTTGCAATGATTACTTTGGTCACTTTTTGCCTTACAACCGGGAATGTCACTAATTGAGGAGTTAGTACATAATTCATAGTGCCATTTTATATGATTAATCATATCTACTCCATCTTATTATTGAAGTTCATCAAGACCCATTCCCTTATAAATAGAGCCAAGATCAAGAGAAAAACAAACCAACATTCATCAATAATTCACAATCAATACTACTTCCATCTTTCCACCATCAAGTCTTCCACCATCATCCTTCATCATTCTTCATAATCCATCATTTCTCCATCTCTCAAGCTCCGAGATGATCTTCATCAAGTTCTATTTATCCGGTGATCAAGTTTCTCCAACCATGAGCGGCTAATCATCTCGGTTTCACCCCGGTGTAGGTAGTTGTTTAATTTATGGTTTTGAATTGTTTCAACTTTGTGACAATTTGTGTGTGATTTTGGAAACCTTTGACAAGAGCTACATTTGTTTCGTATTCATAAATTGTCGAGCGATGTTAAAAGTTATGATTTTATGAAATGGTTATGTGTAATATGCATTGTCTTGGTTAGGATTTACATGTGTTGATTACAAAGTGCATTCTTGTCCGTTCATTAAAACGTTGATAGTTATTAGCACCTAAGTCACGGTACACTAAATCCGTTAATTATATGCATTTGAGTTGAAACCTAAAACTTGTAGAAACCATAAGTTAGCAATTACCGAAACCGGGTGTGATTCCTTTACTTATTATTGTTTAGTAACCAAATATTCATTACAATTGTTAACTAGAAGTTGTTATCCAAGTAAACCAATTGATTTAGTTAAATTCATATCTTTCATCAAAAACAAAAATACAAGAATATCTAAGCAAGCTTCATAAATTGTGACAATCGTTCTAATTCAAGTGAATCCATACGCAAACCACATACTCTTCGTGGTTC
This sequence comes from Helianthus tuberosus, assembly GCA_030545235.1. Lineage (NCBI taxonomy): Eukaryota > Viridiplantae > Streptophyta > Magnoliopsida > Asterales > Asteraceae > Helianthus > Helianthus tuberosus. Next base: position 188,487,088 of record CM060359.1, read on the forward strand.
GACCCCTTGCTACCGCTAGCTATTTGTTAAGGGTAATTTGGGCATATAAATATTATCTTTGACCGGAGCGCGACACTCCGATCAAATTTTGGCGCCGCTGCCGGGGAGTTCGTGCGCTTTGTGTTTGGATAATTGTTAGAATTTTTGTGATTAACTGTTTAAGGTGCTTTGTTTCTTTTTGCTATTTTTCTATTTTCTTGTTACTCGGGTGTGTTACTTGTGCAGATTACACTTACAAAGTAGTGCATGCATACAAGGAATTCCTGTAGAACATCACCGCTAGTGTTTGAACCGGAGGTTGAGCGTTTAGTTCAAAGAAACTTAGCCACTCGGTTAGAGGCAACACTTGCTTCTAATCAACCCAATACCAATTCACCATCTACACCATCCGTTGGTCCTAGTCAAATGGAACCTCAAAACCAACAACCACCCACACCGCCATTTCAACACCTTAACCCACAAAACCCGTTACCACCCAACTTAAACAACCAAAATGCTCACATCAACCGTGGAACTAACCAATTTCATGGCATTCCCATGAATGAAGCCCAGTTTCCCAATCTCGACGAATTGAGGAACGCCATTCCCGATGACGAACCACATAGTGTTCCCGGTTATCAATCGCCGGAGCATGTGAGTGTTCATACGGAAAATTCGGATGACGGGGGCTACTATGATGATGAAGATTGGGGGTACGTGAATCAGGGTAATATTTACAATAATCCGGGATTTGAAGGTGAGGAGTTTGGCCATCAAAATGCAAATTATGTGGGGAGGAATGACGGTTACGGAAATAACCGCCAACCACGAAACAACAATCAAAGGAACCGAAATGATGGGTTTTACAACAACAATAATAACAACAATGGTAATCCTAATCGGATTCCTCGTTTTATGGGAGGAGGTAACCAAAGAGATAACCAAGGTGGAGACCGAAGAGATGATCGAAGACCGGTTGACCAAGAAGTTAACGGTCCACAACGTCATCAACAACCTCCACGGGGAGTGAATGACCGTTTTAGGCCGGTGGTCACCGAGAATGATTCACCAATTGTTTGTGAAAGAAGGATGTTTGATTGTAAACCCCATTACATCAATATACTTCCTCACTTCAATGGAAGGTCTAATGATGAACCGTACACGCATTTGGCGGAGTTTTCCTCCATTTGTAACACTATCGGGGGACACAACTTCGCCTTAGAAGAGGTCAAACTTCGATTGTTCCAATTTTCGTTGAAAGACAAGGCAAAGCAATGGTTTCTCACACTTCCGGCGAATAGCATCCGGACATGGGAGGAGATGCAACAAGTCTTTTTAGACGAATATTATTCAATGGCGAAGACCGACGACGCTAGGGATGAAATAAGGTCATTTCAGCAACTATCGAGTGAACCGTTACATGAAGCATTCACTCGGTTTAAAGAATTGATGCGGAAATGCCCACATCACCAAATAGAAAAGTGGGAATTGGTGAAGTGCTTTGTACGTGGGTTGGATGATGCTACATGGAATCGCCTCGAGTCAACGAGCAACGGGACTCTTTTGAGCAATCACGAGGATGACGATTGGGAGTTCCTAGAAAGAATGAGCAAGAGATCAAAGGCGAAAGAGTCGGCCGACCGAGCCAAAAAGCACCCTACCTCAAGGTCTTGGCCCGATCGTGATGCAATTTCTAAGGATTGGATTGATACGTTGGAGCGGGAATTGGCCCGCATGAAGAAGAAAGAAGTGGGTGCGGTACAATATAGCGTATGTGAAGAATGTGGTGACATCGGTCACCGGACCGAGAATTGCCAAGCCACCGCGGATGTGAATCAAGTGTATGGAGACCGGATGCAAAATGACATGAATTCGAACACTTACCACCCCGGGTTGAGAAACCATCCAAACTTCCGATATGGGAACGCCGCGAATCAAATGAACCCGAATTTTCAACCGGGTAATCAAAGCGGGTCATCATATCAAAATCGTCAAGGTGGAGACCAAGGGGGTTATCAACGTCCTTACAACCAAGGATACCAAGGTAGAGATAATAATTATCAAAGTGGGTATCAAAGAAATTACAACAATCAAGGCGGTAATGGAAGTGGGTCAAACAACCAAGGGGGTGGCAATGATTTCAATGCGAAGTTGGATGTTATGCTTTCGATGATGCAAGAGTCCAAGAAGGAGAATGAGATTCGGGACAAGGCACTTGAGTTGTTAGCAAAACAAGTAGCCCAACTCGCGGAGGAAATGGCTCAAGTGAGGGGAAGCTCGGGAAAGCTTCCAAGTGACACCACAATGAACCCGAAGCATCAAGGTCCAAGCACAAGCAACGTGAGGAATGCACGTGTTAGCGCGGTAAGTATTCTTTTAAATGATGAAGTTTGTAATGTTGAAAGCATTCCACCACCACAATTCGTTGATGGTGTAGTGGAAAATATAAATGATGAGCCGGAAATTGAAAATGAACAAGAAACGACTTCACAAAGTAAAACCGAAAATGTAACTTAAAAATCTTTTTGTGAAATTTGTTTAAATCAACTTAACCCGATTAATGCATCAAAATTTGAAGAACGGTGCCCACCAAAGGACGAGAGGTGGGAAAATTTTAAACAAGCAAAAATTAATTTACCGTTACTCGATGACATTAAAAAGGTTCCGGCTCATGTGGAATGCTTAAAAGAGTTGAGCATTGAAAAACGGCACAATAAATTACCCGAACCGGTTGATTTGGTATCACATGTTAGTGCCGTTTTATCAAGTGCGCTCCCCCAAAAAGCTCAAGATCCGGGAGATCCTCTTATTCCAATTCAAATTGGAACCTTCAAAATTGAGAGGGCGCTCCTCGATCTTGGAGCTTGTGTGAGCATTTTACCCGGGAGTTTGTATGACCAATACGATTTTGGTCCATTAAGAAAATTTGATACTCCCGTGGTATTGGCCGATCAGACCCCCACACATCCAAGGGGGATGGTGGAGGATGTGATTGTTAAGGTGGATGATTGCTACTACCCAGTTGACTTTTTGGTAGTAGACTATGTTGGGTGTGTTGAGGACACCCAACCGGTAGTTATCTTGGGTAGACCGTTCTTGGCAACTGCTAATGCCATAATAAATTGTGCCACGGGAACGGTAAGCATGAAGTTTGGGGACCGGGAATTAAATTTAAATGTTTTTCCAAAATTTACTAACCCACTCGGTGAGGATATGTGTTCCAAGAAGGACATGAATCCAAACAAAAAGGTATGTGCTATGGTTGGTAGGTTTGGAGAAACAAAGAAGAAGACGGTCAAGAAGAAGAAGGCGAAAAAGTCACCTCTAGAAAAGAAGAAGGAAGAGGAGGTAAGGAAGTTTGGACCATTTGGCAACAAATGGTATGAATCACCGGTGGGTGATTTCGAGGAGTTCGTAGGCGGCAAGCACGCCATTCGACCACCATGAGGTGTTAAATGAACGTTGTGGGTGTGTTCCCTATATAACCCTCACGAGACCTCTCGTCCTCCCAAGCTATTGGGGGGTTTAAAAGGGCTTGTTGCATAAGCTAAATGCAATCGTGATTCCTACGAAAGTGAGTTAGGCTTGTCATTATTGTAACTTATATATTTTTTTTTCACAAAAATTAAGGTAATTTAACACATGATTTGGTAACACTTTCATAAAAATGGTATAACTAATCACCTAACAAATTTTGATGGTTGTGAGAAGCATGCTTCTACACAAGGGTTAGAATTTGTAGGTACATGATGTTCGCGAGACAACCGTTTTTATGAAGAGAAGAAGATATGGGCATCAAGCGACAAAATCAGGTGCATGCGTTTCCTTTTTACCTTGATTATTAGTTTAGTAATAAGTGGATTGTATTTGGTATTTTTCCGGGGTGAAATTTTGGGAAGGGTATTCGTGTCACATCCCTTGTGCGTATTAAAACTCTAGTTCTTACACATTGAGGACAATGTTTACCTCAAGTGTGGGGATGGGGGAGTAGTAAAAGTTTTCTATTTTGACCCGTTCATTTAAATACTACACATTGAGGACAATGTTTACCTCAAGTGTGGGGATGGGGGAAAATTTCAAAAATTTTTCAAAAGTTTCTTGTTTCAAAAGCAATCTTAAAAGCACAAGTAGCTAAGTCAACAAGGGATGGCACAACCCATTTGGTCTTTTGTCATGGTCAAGTTCAAATTAATAGCATCAAGGGTATTTAGCGGGTGGTTATTTGGGAATAATTCGCCTAAGGAACTAGCATTTGATGCATATTGTAACGCCTCGTATTTTCATATTTGTATCTTAACTTTTCGAGGCGTTAATCATAATGGTAATACATTTTTTTATCACATTGTAAATAGGTAAACACAAGATTTTTATAAGAAACCGAAAAACTATACAAAGAAAAATTATTAGAAAAATTATTTTTTCTAATAAATTTTTATACAAAAGAATTTTTATTAATATTTAGAAATTGTTTTAACATAGGTTCCTTTTATAAAAAGTGTTTGTTTTAATCCATAGTAATAAAAAAAAAAAAAACTGTTAGCGTGAATAGTATCCTGCAGGGTACTATTCACATCAGCAACTAAAATTGACGAAAAATGCAGAATTTTCTCCATCTTGCAGCCATTTTTGCAGCCATTTGACCCATTTAGATCACCACCTACCCCCTTCCATCTATAAATACACATTCCCTAAGGCCTTAGACTCTTGCACAACTCTCAAATCTCTCCTAAATCCCTCTCAAATCTCTTGCAAAGTTGAAATTCGGGCAGATTCACCCTTGTTTACAAAAGTGAGCATAACTTGCTCAAAACTCAACCAAATCACTTGATTTTTTTTCCTACTTGTTTGTATAATCATGGGCTTTGATTCCTTGACTTCTCTTGGGAGAAATCAGACCTGGAATTGCCCCGAAAATGTCCATAAACTTTCTGTTTTGCATGAAACTTTCTTAAACTCTTGCATACTTTAAACAAACTTGTGTTCTTATGCTTCTAGTCTATTGTATGATTAGTAAAGCCAAACCAAGGTTGTTTTACACTTAATAAGAGTGTCTAAACATTCTAAACTTTCTGTTTTAATAGAGTTGTTAACTCACAAGTGGTGCCAAGTCTTGAACTTGAAGATGGTGTGACTACTTAGTTAGCCTAGGCTAACTTACATACAAGTCCACACATCACTTGATGTTTTGTTTAGTATAATTATACCTTATTTCTTAAACATACTTATGAGGTTCCTAAGTGGAAGGTTCACCTCCCGCCTCTTACATAACCTATATATATTAACATAATAATCGAGGTAACCAAGTGGAAGGTTTAACCTCCCGCCTCCTACATAACTCATATGGCACCAAGAGGTAAACAAGTGGAAGGTTTGACCTCCCGCCTCCTACGTGGCTAACTATATTATTAATATGTATATATTATTATTATGTATATAGTATAATTATGTATATATTATAAACCGAACCCTTGATAGTGATTATATAAATCTACTACCAAGTTAATAAGTTTCTCACTAAGTGTGTAGTTCCTTGTCACGATTCTAATAGGTTTTGAACCTATGAAATCACATATAATCCTTAAGGATTACCATAGTGTCAAGACAAGTGCTAATACCATAGTGAATATTTTCCTAATACATACTTTGTCATTCTGTGAATCTAAGTCCGAATCTCGACTCTAAACGTACTTGAACTTTAGCCTCTACACATTCAACCGTCTAAACTCGTCTACTTCCTCACATTGGATAATCGGAAAGTATATGCAATACAGTGAGTATACTCGAACCCATTTTACTTTTAAACACTTTGGGTGCAACATGTATTCTATATCAAAACACTTGACACTTGAAACTTATTTGAATCATACTCTATCCATTAAACATGAAACATGAAACTTGTGATACTTGAGACTATTTTGTGCTATGTGAACGTTTAATCCCTGTGAGGAGTTCCGCCCTAACAATTGGTAGTACTATGCATATGCTATAGGAGTCGTGCACCTCCCCCATTTGTATTCGAGGGGTATTGTTAGGGTATCAATTTAACCTCCCGTGAAAACTTTGGGGTAGGCATCATTTTAACCTTCCGTGAAAACTTTGGGATAGGTTCTTTAACGCATGTGGAAAACTTGGGCTATCACTTGGACTGCGTAAACTAGCATGACTGAAACTATTTTTATTATGTTCATGTTGGATATGAGTCTTTTTACTCTATGTTATATTATGTATCAAACTTGTATACTCGCCAACTTTTTGTTGATTTTATTTTAATACATGTTGCAGGTTGATAGTCAAGGTTATGAAGAAATCAAGTTAGGATGGGCTAGATACACACCTTTAATCTATTTATTCATTTGATGTTATGTTGAAAATTGAACAATGTTGTTATTTCTATTTTAAATATTGTATGACAATTTAGCACTTGCAATGAAATTTGAATTTAAATAAATATTGTCACATAGTGTTATGAAGTCTCGAGCAATCTATACACACTTCGTCTCATCCCGATGTTTCCGCCATCGGTTGGCGTGTGACACATATCACATATCTTACCCTTATACGTGAGGTTTTGAGCCACTTCTATATCATAGATTTACATTTACATATTTCGTTGTTTGAGTGGACCATTAGTCGCGTATTGTAGAACTTGCAACTTTGGATACGTTCAAGACCATAGACCGAATACAAGCACAAGAAATGATTAAGGCATTAGGTAAACCTTTTCCTTTTATACCATTTTTATACCCTTACCAAAAAAAAAAAAAAAATTATCCCCTAGTAGCCAATCTTGAGCCTTAACCCTTCGTTTGACCACCCTTCAGCCCATAACCTTAAACCTTTTTGTTTTTAACCCGTGTGATGGAAATTCGATTATAGGAGTCAAGTTTGTATAGTTGTTTGTTTGTTTGCATATAAAAAAAGAAGAAAAAAAAAGACGAGAAAATTGTTGAGAAAAGAACAAAAATATGTGTTCTTAGTTGAGAAATAAAAGGCGAAAGCTTGTTGCCTTCTAGTTTGATATTGGTAGTTAGTTGTGGTAGATTAGTTGTTTTACAATAAAAATCGAATTTACATCACCTTAGCCACTTTAAAATGTCCTATTTCCTACCCTTAACCTAGCCCCGGTACAACCCGTTCAAAGACCTTATGACTTGTGCTTAGTATTCGTGATCGGTGGTGGAGAATGATTGAGTTGCAAGCCTATGCGGGTACGTGTTCTAATCGGTTTTGAGCGATTAATGATTGAAGTGCTAATACATTATACACATTAGCCAAACTATAAGCCGAGTGGAGAGAACATTGTGAGGGATATGCATGACTTGTTAGTTTTACGGGCGGGTTAATCTTGGATAACCATTATTATATGTGATTGTTCACTTGACCGGTAAATATGTGGAATTTGTAAAGAATGAGAACTTTTGTATGACAATAAACCTTAACCTTTGTCTCGGGAATGGGAAGTGTATTCGTTGTTCGACCCATGTGAAAGTGAAAAACAGATTTGCTTGAGGGCAAGCAAAAGACAAGTTTGGGGATGTGATGGAGGGTTTGAAACCCGGGTGTTAACGTGTGTATTTTGTGTGAATTATTGTCGTTTAAGTGATGATGCGCCTCGAATATGTTAACTACGTGTTTTTATGGTTTTACAGGTTAATCGCGTAATTCAATAAAGTTAGGATGCTTGGTGATGAAGCGAAATGCCCGGAGATGATAAACATAGCAAAAAGTGTTATTCGGGAGTTGTTTCAAGCTAAAAGAAACACCTTGGAAGTGCGAGAAACGAGAGAGAATGAAGTCCAGGGGCCTCCTGGTCATTATATGAAAGTTGAAATGATGAAGGCATGGTTTGAAGGAACCCGTCGTAGGCTATGGTTGAAGTTCCGTAGCCTACAGGTTCATGTTTGGAGCACGTTTTATCATTCACATCAGGTGGTTCGTGTTGTAGGTTACGTTTCAGTTGTAGCTTACAGTTCTATCGTAATGACATATCAAGTTCCGTGTTGTAGGCTACGACTTAAGTGTAGCCTACGAGTCTGATTTAAGAAAACATCAGCAGCTACGTTTGTAGGCTACACTTCATCTGTAGCCTACGGTTCTATCATAACAAAACATCAGCAGCTACGTTTGTAGGTTACGAATTAACTGCAGCCTACGGTTCCAGTTAACAACATCATAACAGCAGCAAGCAGATGTAGGCTACAGATCAGATGTAGCCTACGGATCAGGCATTACGAAAAATACGTGAAATTTGTTTCTTTAGTGGTTGCAATGATTACTTTGGTCACTTTTTGCCTTACAACCGGGAATGTCACTAATTGAGGAGTTAGTACATAATTCATAGTGCCAATTTTATATGATTAATCATATCTACTCCATCTTATTATTGAAGTTCATCAAGATCCATTCCCTTATAAATAGAGCCAAGATCAAGAGAATGTGACAACCCGCACTAAACCAGGTATCCGTACAACTTAATTAATGATTAATTACTACTTGATTACTGTGCTTGTTTGAACTAGCTGATAAACTGCTACCTGCATATTGATACATGCACTTACTCGCATCATACTTTATTTGCTGTCACTACATTAATTACATACTGAACCCTAGTGACAAACTTGATGCACAAAAAGCACAGTAGCACTAAACGGATACACAGTGAACATGCTGATATAACCAGCATCAGGCAGACACTGCCTCTAAGGCCTGTTAAGAGCCTCATATATTTTGGCTACACTGGTAGTGAGTGTAGGAATATAAGGGTTGTGTTACCGCGTCTCTAGGGATAAGATACACTGATTCGGATGTGCCAAAAACGTACTTTAAGTACCAAACACAGCACTTTAAAAATTAATCCAGCTTCTAGCTGACTAGTAAAGTGCCAGAAAATGAGAAAATAACACTAGACACTTTCTAAAGTGTTGGAAACAAAATGTGTCACTAAAAACAACAATAACGACACTTTAAAGCTTTTGTAACACTTTAACGGATTTCTATCCAACCGAACAACCGGACTTTACCCGGAACACGAAAATATTTATATTTTCACTAACTATATTTTTCTGAGCCAGTTAGGGTCCCTGATTACCCCAACACCCGTCATAACACGCTATATATCACTAACAAGGTTAAACACTAAACTAACCTACTTAACACTACCACCACCCTAACTATTCTTGTTCTAATCGAACTAACCCACCCCCCATCCCATAACCGGCCCCAACTTGGGGAACACACAAGAGTACATGACTTAATATTTTATTAGGATGGTGCTTAGTATCTAGGGTACATAAAACCCATTGGATAATTACCCTAAAGATTTCCTATAAATAACACTCTAACACTTGAACATAATCACTTCAACCTTAACAAACTCACAACTCTCTCCCTCTTTCTTTGTGGCTCACGGCCGAACACCACCCTCACCACCATCATACTTTCGGCCCTTGGTCTCATCATTCCAACACCATTCAAGCTTCAAGGTTCACGTATTAGGAGCTCTTGTGCACTCGGAACGCGAAGGACCTCCACCGTTAGCTATTATCCACCTCTTTTTCGTCAAGATTCTTCCCTAGCCCCGAGCTAGAGGTATATTGTTTAAAACTTGTTCTTGAATGTATCTAAAGTGGTTAAAAGGAATATTGTCGGTTAAATATCGAAAACATAAGTTTTGATGCATTAAAGTCTAGAAAAATCACAAAAATGGTGGATAATAACATATAACTTGTGTAAAAGTCGTAGGACTTGAAATGTGTGATTTTTGAGACCCGATCTATGATGTGGTAGCTCGGATCTCCGTTTAACTCGACTTTGTAAGATCATGTATCTTCACATAAGCTCGTTTTTGACTAAATACAAGGGTTAAAGGTGAAACTCTACCACACAAGATACATGAACTTGTGTAAAAATATTTTACTTGTGTAAAAGTGGTTTAACCGGTAAAATGGTGTTTAAAACTAGCGGATCTACGTATCCGCAAGTGGTATTTTTGAAAGACCACACTTTAAAGAAATCATATTTTTCTAAAGATGAATCTTACACTAATAAATATGGTTTTATAAACCACAAGTGTGTAAACACTTGTGAAACAAAGAGATCCGACAAAGAAGTAAATTTGTCACTTGTTACTAGAAGTTGTAAAGACGGATTTCTCTAAACACAAGGTTTTTATGAGACTAAAGTTACTTTATATAAAGATCTACATATATAAAGGGTGTTTACACTATAGATTCGGAAAAACTGTAAGTTCATGCGATTATGCGATTTACATACTTGTCGACTAGTTTGATGTGTCGGAAATTGTTTGATTGAATAAAGAAGATTGTTGAATTGATTTGTTAAAAGAAAATGATACGCTTGAAAGCGTGGCCACCTCCAGTTACAGAGGAAACTCTGGCGAAATTTTCTAAAAACCTAACACTTAGACTTTTTACACAACAAGTGTTAGAACTATCTTTGGACATATTTTCAAAACATAAATTTCGCCAGCACTATATTTTACTAAAAATTCGGAGGTGGGATTTTCACAAGGATTAACGTGATAAATATATTTGTCACAACACTGTTTATGATTATTTTGTGAAAATACATAAATATTATTTTAGAATGAAAATAATATTTACAAGCGTTAATGATTCCCAAAACTTTACTAACGCTTCCACAAACATATAAGTTACACCGGTAATTACATTACCACAAGATTGATAAAACGTAACTTACGCACATGTATTGTATCCCCCATCCTTGGGAAGAAGAATAACTACCAAGTGTATACGGAACATAAACACGAAATAGTTGTCTAACTATTTCCCAAAGACTTAAACTATAAAGCTAAAGCACGGCCGTCCGTCTAATGGAATTAGCACTTGTAGGTCGTTGCACAGCTTACTGTATTGGAGACACTTGGTAGAGACGCGCATTCACTGTGAGTTCATGTCCCCCTTTTCTCTAACTGTTTTCAGTTTACTTAACCGCGGGGGTGAAATACATGTTACTATGATTTACGAGTACTTTACAACGGTATGTTTAACGTAAGGAGGTGTTATACGATCATGTGAGTGGATAGGAACACATGGGGCCATTAGTCCTCATGGAGGGACCGAGGGACAGGAGCGGTAGATCTATCTGGGTGTAGCGAGCCCAGCCCCCGGCCAAACTAGAAACGGACCGTGGGGTGACTTTGTCCACATACTTTGCCGTGGCGAAATCTGCTAGGTTTGAGTCTCCCTATTTGCACTTCACATATGTCAGTGGCCTTGCAAACCATTGGTGATCACAAGTCCTCTTACAACTGCTACATACCACAACTATTTTATACTCACAAGTGTTTTACTCACTCACTTACACATGAACTCGCTCAACATTATTGTTGATTTTTCAACTCACATGTATTTCAGGAAATTAACGAGATCTGGCACGGTATGGAACGTTTTCCGCTGCACTTGTCATGAAGTCATCAGGGTTTAGGGGATGTGTCTCTTTCCTGGACAAGACACAGTCCTTAAACCACGTTTATGTTATGTTTCAGTTTGTAATGTTGTTGAACAAGGTCATGGTTGTTGGTTAAAAACAATGGTACTGTATTTGATTTTCAAAAACTTAATGGATGACTTGCATGGTTTTTAATTTCATATAGCTTGTTATGATTAAGCTATGGTATTAAGAAGTCACACCAAAGTTAACCACGCTTCCGCAAAGCCAGGGTGTGACAGCTTGGTATCAGAGCTCTGATCATAGCGAACTAGGATTCTTTCTCGAGTCTAGACTATGATCACTAGGGCTCTCACGAAAACATTTTACTGCATACCACTTAAGTCCAGATCCACAACTTTTTACAAACAAATGTTGAGCACATTTTATTTATTATTCTAGGCTCAGTCTGGGAGGCTGAGGTAGGAGGCTAGTGGGACTAGAAGTGTTGGCTAGTGGGACTAGAAGTGTTGACTAGTGGGACTAGAAGTGTTGGCTAGTGGGACTAGAAGTGTTGGCTAGTGGGACTAGAAGTGTTGGCTAGTGGGACTAGAAGGATAATTTGAATGTTACGTGGTGACTACATGTTTATATGACTATATGATTGATTATTATACGTATATGTGTTTGTGTTACAAACGTCATGCTTTCATCAAGTACTAGAAAGACGGACACTACAAATCCCATGACCATAGTATCAAACGACATATATCATCAAAGCACGCTAGTGGGACTAGAAGGATAATTTGAATGTTACATGGTGACTACATGTTTATATGACTATATGATTGATTATTATACGTATATGTGTTTGTGTTACAAACGTCATGCTTTCATCAAGTACTAGAAAGACGGACACTACAAATCCCATGACCATAGTATCAGACGACATAGATCATCAAAGCACGAGGTGTACATTTCTGATACTACCGGCACAGACAACGACGACTCTCAGCCCGCTGTGAACTGCCTGAAGTCGTAGCAGAGCCTACTAATGGCTACCTTGTTGGGAATTTGCCCCCTGCCGCTTATCTCGTTGTTGATATGCCCCCGACGTTGTCTCTGAAGACGATGTCGAACTACTAAGAGGAGGACCCACTTGAGGGCGAGGCCCTATTGCTGCTGGTATTAGACTACTGCATGCGGACGCTCCGTAGGGGAAACCCATGTCCATTCCCCTATCCCAGACTCATTTGAGTTTCTAACATCCGCATCTTCGCACATACAGGGAATGCAGCACTACTTACACGACGCCAACCCTGATAGGGCATCATTAGCTGCACCGGATCCCGCACACAATTTTGAGTATGATCGCGATATTGAGGACAATCCTGTTTTTCCGCCTGGTGTGATCCAGACCATGACATTGAGTTCATGCACTTAGGCCAGCCCTTGGGGGATCCTGTAACCCCGGTGATTGTTGATCCAACCGATTTTGAGATGGAGATTTTGATTCAGAGCTAGCCGTGGCCCCTGAGCCAGGCGTTGCTCCTGACCCCGCATTGGAGCATGACCCTGTTCATGCCGATGCACCTGCTGTTGCTCTTTGATTGATCATCTGCTTGGACGAGAGGAAATTTGGGGTAACTGTGCAAGACAATTTATTATTACGGGGGCCCACGTAATAACGACTTGTAGTGCACAGGAATCCTGGTGGACTCTGCGGGCCAAGTTAATGATAGCCAATGCAGCAGGAAATAACTTAAACACGAATGACCAAGGCGATGTAGCCTCGAGTTCATTCTATTACAAGCAACAAGCCAAATTGACAAGCCTATGTGAAGGCTCATAAATTTATTTCCCCACCCACACATTGAGTATGTTTTCGTATGAAATTGGGTGATTACATGATGACTTATGTTGCTATATACCTCATAGACAATTGGAACGTTGTCTAACCCACTTCACACCACTTCGACAAAAGGGAATGTCACCCAGACGTGACACAAACACCAGTACGTTACCAAGGACGAAAGCCGAGCTGCAAGAACGCATCTCACCGATAAATGCACGACATGAAGCCCTCCGCTCTAAGTACAACGATGGCATTTCTGGGAATAACCATCCAACTGGCTGCACCTATAAACAGTTCTTGAACTGCAAGCCTTTGAACTTTGATAAAACAGGAGGCACCGTTGCAGTTGTTCGTTGGTCCAAAAAAGACCGACTCCACTCTAAGAATGAGTAACTATTCGCCCCAACAGAGTGTTACCTACATCTCAGGGATATTTCTAGATGGCACACTCTCTTAATGGAACCTCCAGGTTCAGACCCTTGGCACAGACACTGCTTATGCACTGAGCTGGGACGAGCTCAAGGAAAACGATTGAGAAGAAATGTTGTTTTAGGACAGAAATTCAGAAACTTGACGTGGAGTCCTGAAATTTGAGAAAGGACGAGCCAGAGACTCCTGAACATGACCAGCGATCGCACGACTTGTCTAGGGTCGTCCCCTACTAAGTCATTGATGTAGTATGATATAGTAGTGTCATTGTGAGCTTTACATTGTGGTCTCAAATTGTGGCAATACAATCGCAGTATTCTCATCACATGCGATGTTCAATCAATTGTTTATGTCCTATAACATAAGAGGTTATGTGATTGACTTGCTAATAACATGAAATGTTATGTGTTGGTATTGTTGAATGCATACGTACACTTCACTAACCTATGTGAAACGTCTTTTAGAAGATGCCGCCAAGACGCGAAACGCGCATGCCCACTAACGAGGCAGAACTGCAACAAATCATTGCCGCTGCCATAGCACAGTATGCAGCATCTCAGCCCGGAACGAGCGGAAGTATTAACCAGGCCAACAATAATCCACCACACGGTAATATTTAAGTCATTAAGACATACCATGACCTAAACGGATTCCCTTAGCAAGAAAGCTAATATCTATCACATGTTGCAATGAATGTGCAGGGTGCACATACAAGCAGTTCTTAGACTGCAAGCCCACCAACTTCGATGGCACCGGAGGCGCTATCGCTTTTACTCGTTGGGCCGAGAAGACTGATTCCACCATCCGCATGAGCAAATGTGCGCTCGACCAGCAGGTCACTTACATCTCAGGGCTGTTTCTAGACGGAGCCCTATCTTGGTGGAACTTACAAGTCCAGACGTTAGGCGAAGCTGCCGCCTACGCACTGACCTGGGCAGAGCTGAAAGAGCTTATGCGCAAGAAGTACTGTTCCCGCGCAGAAATTCAGCGATTGGAGACTGAGTTCTGGCACCTAAAAATGGACGGTCCGAAGGTAGCAGAGTACGTTCAGAGGTTTCATGACCTATCTCAAGTGGTTCCTTATATGGTCACGCCAGAATACAAGCGAATCGAGCGCTTCATTTGGGGTTTGGCTCCCCAAATAATAAGCATGGTAACCTCCTCCAAACCAGCAACTATCACGGAAGCCATTGATTTGAGCGTGGCTCTCACCGAGGAGGCAATTCGTTTAAACAAGTTTGATGAAGTCAAGGCAAAGAAGACAGAGACTCACGTTGAGTCCTCAGGAGATAACAAAAGGAAGTTTTCAAACTTCAAACAAGGCGTCAGTATGGCAGTAAAGAAAGGAAAATCAGCTGGCAGTACCAAGAAAGGAAAAGGGTACCAGGGCACCCAGCCCAAATGCAACAACTGCCAACGCCACCATGCTGGCCTTTGTAACGTAAGAGTTTGTGAATCTTGTGGAAAACCGGGCCACTCAAAGGAATCATGTTGGGCTAGTGCGGGCCGAGGAGGCCAGGGAGGATATATGAATAGAAACGATAATCGTGGTGGTTTGGGAAATCGCTCACAAGGGAATAATCAAGGCTACAATGCAAATCAAGCCGGAACTGCCAATCAAAACAACCCGCCAGTTGGGGATGGTGCGGGAAGTGGAAAAAGATTAGGATGTTTTCATTGCGGTGACGTTGGGCACTTCAAGAGGGACTGCCCGGGATTGAACCAAGCCCGGGGAAGAGTGTTCCAAATCGGTGCACGGGAAGCACGCCAGGATCCCAACGTTGTCACTGGTACGTTCCCTGTGAATCAACGCTATGCATCTGTTTTATTTGATACTGGTGCCGACTATAGCTTCGTATCACTAGAATTTAAGAATATACTTGGGTTAGCTGCTAATAAGTTAGACGTTCCCTACTCGATCGAATTAGCTAATGGAAAGTTAGTTGGAGCCGACGAAGTAATCAGAGGTTGTGTGATAGAATTGGGAGAACGCGAGTTTACTCTGGATCTACTACCAGTCCAACTGGGAAGCTTCGACGTGGTGGTAGGAATGGATTGGTTATCCAGAAACAAGGCTGAGATAGTATGTCACGAGAAAGTTGTTCGTATCCCAACTGATGATGGTGAGACAATTGTGGTTCACGGAGAGAAGCGTGACACACCGCTGAGATTTATCAGCTGCTTGAAAGCAAGGAAGTGTTTACAGAAAGGATGTGTTGCTTTTCTGGCACACATCGTAGATAAGAAGGCTGTCGAGCCAAGGATCGAAGACATCCCTGTCGTAAGGGAGTATCCAGAAGTCTTCCCAGAAGACTTACCCGGACTGCCACCTCAGAGGCAAGTGGAGTTTCACATTGACTTAGTTCCAGGCGCAGCGCCTGTAGCTAAGGCACCTTACAGACTTGCGCCGTCTGAGATGCAGGAATTGTCAACGCAACTCCAAGAGTTGTTAGACAAGGGTTTTATCCGACCAAGCTTCTCGCCTTGGGGAGCTCCGGTCCTGTTTGTCAAGAAGAAGGACGGAAGTTTCCGCATGTGTATTGACTACAGAGAATTGAACAAGCTGACGATCAAGAACAGGTATCCCCTGCCAAGAATCGATGATCTGTTCGACCAACTTCAAGGTTCAAGCTGTTACTCTAAGATCGATCTTCGATCTGGATACCATCAACTAAGGATACAGGAGGAAAGTATCCCGAAAACAGCCTTCCGAATTCGTTATGGACACTACGAGTTCCTCGTTATGCCATTTGGTTTGACGAACGCACCTGCGGTCTTCATGGATCTAATGAATAGAGTTTGCAAGCCATACTTAGACAAGTTCGTGATTGTATTCATCGACGACATCCTGATTTACTCAAAGACGAAGGCTGAACACGAACAACATCTCAGAACCATATTGGAGCTGCTAAAGAAAGAACAACTGTACGCCAAGTTTTCTAAGTGCGAGTTTTGGCTACGCGAAGTCCAGTTTCTTGGACATGTGGTTAATGGGGATGGAATTCATGTTGATCCCACAAAGATCGAGGCAATCAAGAATTGGGAAACGCCTACAACGCCAACCGAGATTCGACAATTCTTGGGTTTGGCTGGCTACTATCGAAGGTTCATCGAGGATTTCTCGAAAATCGCTCAACCTTTGACGCTCCTCACGCAGAAGGACAAGACGTTTGATTGGGGAATCAAACAGGACGAAGCGTTTCAGATATTGAAAGATAAGCTTTGTAACGCGCCAATCTTAGCTCTACCAGAAGGTACTGATGACTTTGTGGTATACTGCGACGCATCGCGTCAAGGATTGGGTTGTGTGTTGATGCAACGCCAAAAGGTCATTGCTTACGCATCACGCCAACTGAAAGTGCACGAAAAGAATTATACCACACACGATTTAGAGCTTGGCGCAGTGGTTTTCGCTTTAAAGATCTGGAGACACTACCTGTATGGTACGAAGTGCACAATCTTCACAGACCACAAAAGCCTACAGCATATATTCAACCAGAAAGAGTTGAATATGAGGCAAAGACGATGGGTTGAATTGTTAAACGACTACGACTGCGAGATAAAGTATCACCCAGGGAAGGCGAATGTAGTTGCCGATGCCCTAAGTCGTAAAGAAAGAATCAAGCCCATAAGGGTTAGAGCTTTGGAAATGATTATACGAACCGATCTTTCCTTGCGCATTCGTGCTGCACAAAAGGAAGCTCTCAAGGAGGGAAACCTTGAGGAAGAATATCTCCGTGGAATGGAGAAGCTTTTGGTACCAAACGAGGAAGGGACGTTATGTTTTGAGAAAAGGATTTGGGTTCCTCTGTTTGGTGGATTAAGGGAAGTTATTTTCGACGAAGCGCACAAGTCACGGTACTCTATCCACCCTGGATCGGATAAGATGTACCAAGATCTCAAGGATTACTATTGGTGGCCTAGGATGAAAGGCGACGTTGCTGTTTACGTGAGCAAATGTTTAACGTGCGCTAAGGTCAAGGCGGAATACCAGAAGCCTTCGGGACTTCTGCAACAACCTGAGATTCCCAAGTGGAAATGGGAACAAATCTCAATGGATTTTGTTACAAAACTGCCAAGAACGCCAAGAGGCCATGATATGATTTGGGTGATTGTTGACCGCCTAACAAAGTCCGCACACTTTCTGCCAATCAAGGAGAAAGACAGTACTAGTAAACTTGCGGAAATTTACATGAGAGAGATCGTAGCACGTCATGGGGTACCACTCTCGATCATCTCTGATAGAGACGGAAGATTTGTGTCAAGAATATGGCAATCTTTCCAAGAATCTTTTGGCTCACAATTGAATCTGAGCACTGCGTTCCATCCGCAAACAGACGGCCAGAGCGAGCGAACAATACAAACGTTGGAAGACATGCTGAGGGCATGTGTTATGGATTTAGGCGGTAGCTGGGATAAACACTTACCTTTGGTCGAATTTTCATACAACAACAGCTACCACACCAGTATTGGTGTCGCGCCATTTGAGGCCCTATACGGACGCAAGTGACGATCACCTCTATGTTGGTCTGACGCAGGTGATAGGCAGCTTGCTGGTCCCGAAATCGTCCAAGAGACGACAGACAAGATCGCGCAAATTCTTAAACGCATCGAAGCAGCTCGCCACAGACAAAAGGCCTACGCGGATCCAAACCGGAAGCATGTGGACTTCCAAGTCGGAGAAATGGTGTTGTTAAAGGTTTCACCCTGGAAAGGGGTAGCACGCTTTGGAAAGCGTGGGAAGTTAAATCCACGCTACATTGGTCCCTTTAGAATTCTAGAAAGAATTGGGACGGTAGCATACAAGTTGGACCTACCCGCTGAACTAAATGGTGTTCACGATACATTTCATGTATCCAATTTAAAGAAAAGTCCAACTCAAATTGACGTTGCCATTCCTATCGACGAGATTCATATTGACGACACGCTCCACTTTGTTGAAGAACCTGTTGAGGTCACGGATTGGAAAGTTAACAAGACCCGCCGGAGCAGTGTCAAACTCGTCAAAGTACGTTGGAATGCCAGACATGGTCCTGAATTCACATGGGAACGTGAGGACCGGATGAAAGAAAAATACCCCCACCTATTCCCTAAGAACCCTGCTTCTACAAGCAGAACTTAAATTTCGGGACGAAATTTATTTAACGGGGGGAGAATGTGACAACCCGCACTAAACCAGGTATCCGTACAACTTAATTAATGATTAATTACTACTTGATTACTGTGCTTGTTTGAACTAGCTGATAAACTGCTACCTGCATATTGATACATGCACTTACTCGCATCATACTTTATTTGCTGTCACTACATTAATTACATACTGAACCCTAGTGACAAACTTGATGCACAAAAAGCACAGTAGCACTAAACGGATACACAGTGAACATGCTGATATAACCAGCATCAGGCAGACACTGCCTCTAAGGCCTGTTAAGAGCCTCATATATTTTGGCTACACTGGTAGTGAGTGTAGGAATATAAGGGTTGTGTTACCGCGTCTCTAGGGATAAGATACACTGATTCGGATGTGCCAAAAACGTACTTTAAGTACCAAACACAGCACTTTAAAAATTAATCCAGCTTCTAGCTGACTAGTAAAGTGCCAGAAAATGAGAAAATAACACTAGACACTTTCTAAAGTGTTGGAAACAAAATGTGTCACTAAAAACAACAATAACGACACTTTAAAGCTTTTGTAACACTTTAACGGATTTCTATCCAACCGAACAACCGGACTTTACCCGGAACACGAAAATATTTATATTTTCACTAACTATATTTTTCTGAGCCAGTTAGGGTCCCTGATTACCCCAACACCCGTCATAACACGCTATATATCACTAACAAGGTTAAACACTAAACTAACCTACTTAACACTACCACCACCCTAACTAATCTTGTTCTAATCGAACTAACCCACCCCCCATCCCATAACTGGCCCCAACTTGGGGAACACACAAGAGTACATGACTTAATATTTTATTAGGATGGTGCTTAGTATCTAGGGTACATAAAACCCATTGGATAATTACCCTAAAGATTTCCTATAAATAACACTCTAACACTTGAATATAATCACTTCAACCTTAACAAACTCACAACTCTCTCCCTCTTTCTTTGTGGCTCACGGCCGAACACCACCCTCACCACCATCATACTTTCGGCCCTTGGTCTCATCATTCCAACACCATTCAAGCTTCAAGGTTCACGTATTAGGAGCTCTTGTGCACTCGGAACGCGAAGGACCTCCACCGTTAGCTATTATCCACCTCTTTTTCATCAAGATTCTTCCCTAGCCCCGAGCTAGAGGTATATTGTTTAAAACTTGTTCTTGAATGTATCTAAAGTGGTTAAAAGGAATATTGTCGGTTAAATATCGAAAACATAAGTTTTGATGCATTAAAGTCTAGAAAAATCACAAAAATGGTGGATAATAACATATAACTTGTGTAAAAGTCGTAGGACTTGAAATGTGTGATTTTTGAGACCCGATCTATGATGTGGTAGCTCGGATCTCCGTTTAACTCGACTTTGTAAGATCATGTATCTTCACATAAGCTCGTTTTTGACTAAATACAAGGGTTAAAGGTGAAACTCTACCACACAAGATACATGAACTTGTGTAAAAATATTTTACTTGTGTAAAAGTGGTTTAACCGGTAAAATGGTGTTTAAAACTAGCGGATCTACGTATCCGCAAGTGGTATTTTTGAAAGACCACACTTTAAAGAAATCATATTTTTCTAAAGATGAATCTTACACTAATAAATATGGTTTTATAAACCACAAGTGTGTAAACACTTGTGAAACAAAGAGATCCGACAAAGAAGTAAATTTGTCACTTGTTACTAGAAGTTGTAAAGACGGATTTCTCTAAACACAAGGTTTTTATGAGACTAAAGTTACTTTATATAAAGATCTACATATATAAAGGGTGTTTACACTATAGATTCGGAAAAACTGTAAGTTCATGCGATTATGCGATTTACATACTTGTCGACTAGTTTGATGTGTCGGAAATTGTTTGATTGAATAAAGAAGATTGTTGAATTGATTTGTTAAAAGAAAATGATACGCTTGAAAGCGTGGCCACCTCCAGTTACAGAGGAAACTCTGGCGAAATTTTCTAAAAACCTAACACTTAGACTTTTTACACAACAAGTGTTAGAACTATCTTTGGACATATTTTCAAAACATAAATTTCGCCAGCACTATATTTTACTAAAAATTCGGAGGTGGGATTTTCACAAGGATTAACGTGATAAATATATTTGTCACAACACTGTTTATGATTATTTTGTGAAAATACATAAATATTATTTTAGAATGAAAATAATATTTACAAGCGTTAATGATTCCCAAAACTTTACTAACGCTTCCACAAACATATAAGTTACACCAGTAATTACATTACCACAAGATTGATAAAACGTAACTTACGCACATGTATTGTATCCCCCATCCTTGGGAAGAAGAATAACTACCAAGTGTATACGGAACATAAACACGAAATAGTTGTCTAACTATTTCCCAAAGACTTAAACTATAAAGCTAAAGCACGGCCGTCCGTCTAATGGAATTAGCACTTGTAGGTCGTTGCACAGCTTACTGTATTGGAGACACTTGGTAGAGACGCGCATTCACTGTGAGTTCATGTCCCCCTTTTCTCTAACTGTTTTCAGTTTACTTAACCGCGGGGGTGAAATACATGTTACTATGATTTACGAGTACTTTACAACGGTATGTTTAACGTAAGGAGGTGTTATACGATCATGTGAGTGGATAGGAACACATGGGGCCATTAGTCCTCATGGAGGGACCGAGGGACAGGAGCGGTAGATCTATCTGGGTGTAGCGAGCCCAGCCCCCGGCCAAACTAGAAACGGACCGTGGGGTGACTTTGTCCACATACTTTGCCGTGGCGAAATCTGCTAGGTTTGAGTCTCCCTATTTGCACTTCACATATGTCAGTGGCCTTGCAAACCATTGGTGATCACAAGTCCTCTTACAACTGCTACATACCACAACTATTTTATACTCACAAGTGTTTTACTCACTCACTTACACATGAACTCGCTCAACATTATTGTTGATTTTTCAACTCACATGTATTTCAGGAAATTAACGAGATCTGGCACGGTATGGAACGTTTTCCGCTGCACTTGTCATGAAGTCATCAGGGTTTAGGGGATGTGTCTCTTTCCTGGACAAGACACAGTCCTTAAACCACGTTTATGTTATGTTTCAGTTTGTAATGTTGTTGAACAAGGTCATGGTTGTTGGTTAAAAACAATGGTACTGTATTTGATTTTCAAAAACTTAATGGATGACTTGCATGGTTTTTAATTTCATATAGCTTGTTATGATTAAGCTATGGTATTAAGAAGTCACACCAAAGTTAACCACGCTTCCGCAAAGCCAGGGTGTGACAGAGAAAAACAAACCAACATTCATCAATAATTCACGATCAATACTACTTCCATCTTTCCACCATCAAGTCTTCCACCATCATCCTTCATCATTCTTCATAATCCATCATTTCTCCATCTCTCAAGCTCCGAGATGATCTTCATCAAGTTCTATTCATCCGGTGATCAAGTTTCTCCAACCATGAGCGGCTAATCATCTCGGTTTCACCCCGGTGTAGGTAGTTGTTTAATTTATGGTTTTGAATTGTTTCTTGTTTCAACTTTGTGACAATTTGTGTGTGATTTTGGAAACCTTTGACAAGAGCTACATTTGTTTCGTATTCATAAATTGTCGAGCGATGTTAAAAGTTATGACTTTATGAAATGGTTATGTGTAATATGCATTGTCTTGGTTAGGATTTACATGTGTTGATTACAAAGTGCATTCTTGTCCGTTCATTAAAACGTTGATAGTTATTAGCACCTAAGTCACGGTACACTAAATCCGTTAATTATATGCATTTGAGTTGAAACCTAAAACTTGTAGAAACCATAAGTTAGCAATTACCGAAACCGGGTGTGATTCCTTTACTTATTATTGTTTAGTAACCAAATATTCATTACAATTGTTAACTAGAAGTTGTTATCCAAGTAAACCAATTGATTTAGTTAAATTCATATCTTTCATCAAAAACAAAAATACAAGAATATCATAGCAAGCTTCATAATTTGTGACAATCGTTCTAATTCAAGTGAATCCATACGCAAACCACATACTCTTCGTGGTTCGACCCCTTGCTACCGCTAGCTATTTGTTAAGGGTAATTTGGGCATATAAATATTATCTTTGACCGGAGCGCGACACTCCGATCACTTGGCCAACCCGAGACTTGTCTTCTAACTCAGTTTTGTGTGACTTTGCTTGTAAGCTGACACATTAACACAAATTAGTTATGCTAGGTAAGCACACTCTGTCTGTCAGATTACACTAAACTTCACTTAAAATCACCTAAGCATTATGTAATCGGTGTATAATACATTGGGCGGCATAAACCCACAATGCGCATATGACCCGTGTATGACATAGGTGATAGGCTCTGCATATTTCTGCCCACTTGTTTTAACATTTGTTCGAGTCTAATCACACTCCTTTTTAATCTCCTCTGTAGTCATTACTCCTCTTAGGCTCGTGACCTCATTACACAAAACTCCGCCATTTTGACTTTGAGTCGTTTAACACACAAAACATTTATGTAATTAGGAAATTTAATTCTAAACATCACAGCATTATATAGCACACCAAAATTCATAAATTACAACATCGTAAACATTCTATATTCACATTGGATTCATGGACTTACCTCAATATTTAGATGCTCGTATTGACCGCTCCTTTCCATCCGTTTGTTGACTTGCTATAAAACCAACTACTTGTTACTGTCTGCTCAATATAAACACATAACTCACTAAGCTATTGAATAAATATTCTTATTATTTCATAATTTCATTCCTTAAGCACATACCTTATATATTTGCCTACAATTTAGACCTCTCTTATCACCAAAGAATATCTAAAACAAAATATAAATTCCATGATTATTAAATACCTTTTATTATTTGCAATGATGCATCAGCTTTCCAAAAGTCCTAAATTTTAGGTTTTTGTAACAAAGGGGTAAAACATGAATTGATTAATATAAGATTTTGAATTCAACTTCAACCCAAATCAACTCATTTGTTGAATTTTGAATTTGTTACAATCATGAGTCCAAAGAAACACATCCATTAATAGAAAAGTTGCAGTCTTGTTAATGATAGAAACTTACTTAATAGAATGTAACAATCGTGAAACGACCCATTATGGGTTTTCATATTCACCATTGACATCACTAACTGAATCTTCTTCATCAGCAAACCTTAAAACAGGATCAGAAAAAAAAAGATAAAACCCCCTGTATCATAGTAATTACACACATAAGAAACAAACCCTAACCCAATAATCAACACAATAAAAGCGGAATTTAACAAACATAGATCACCGTTTGATGCTGAAATAACTGAGAAACCCATATAAGGAAAACCCATATCATGAATTGTCGTATAATCAAAAAAAAGTTTGATGAAAGGTCAAACTTACTGGTGCTTGAAAGATAAAGACGTAATGTTAACTTCATATTGAGCGCCAAATTGAATACCACAAAGCTAATCAAGTAGCATAACCATAACCAACAACTTTAAAGGCTACCGACGTGAATAGTAAACCTGAATATTGGTTAAACAGACATCAAGAACTCAGGAACCATTTGCAAAATCGTAAGACAAAGAACATACAAAAGACCATAAAATTTCTTTTTTGAAGAAGATGTATAAGGTTCTTACAATACAATCATAACCAAACTCTGTGACAGGAATTTTTGGGCGAATCAAAGCACATTAGTCTGTTGAAAAGCTCAAAAATATCATGTTGTAAAGAAGTTGAAGGTACGATGTAGAGACGACGCCGGAAACGGCGTACCGCCGTGGTCTCGCCGTCCTTCGCGTAGAGACAACGCCGGAAATGGCGTACCGCCGTGGTCTCTCCGCTCTTCGCGGGAGGGTGTATTCTTTCTTTCTCTTCTCACCACTCTCTCTAATCTCATCTGATATGGTGGGTTTTGTGAGGTAAGGGTTGGAGAAAAGGATTGGTAAGAGGCAAACTTGAACACGTGGCTCAAGAAAGGAGGAAAAAGTAGACACGTACAGGAACACGCGTCCTCAGTACATCACCGTACAAACACCAATTACAAAAGTACAACACCTTTTGCACATGAAACCCTTAATGCAGAAGTTACAACCACTTGAAGCCTAACTATGTTACAAAATGATAGTATATAATAATTGTTTAAGCCCATTTTAAAATCAACTGTTTAATTTGTTTAGGCCCAATTTATAATTAATTGTATAAGCCCGTTTAAATTTAAAGTTTATACCTAAGTAAAAAAACGAGCGACACTATTGTATAATCATCAACTATATTTATCTTCTCCCCCTACACTACACAACTCAACCCAATCCAATTTTTCACCCATATTCCCAACCCAACCCAACCTAAGCTAGTACTTTATTAAATAAACTAGGGTTAAGACCCGCCCGCGTTGCGGCGCGGGTACATCGTAAACATTGAATGGATTAGTCCAAACGTTATATGATGCATTAACCATATGAAAACACGCATTTTGATGTATCCAGTTGAACTCAGTGTAACATGTATAAGCATTGTGATTGTATCAAACATAAAGTAAATGGAATTCATATCGAACAATCATAACGTATTATATGTGACCCAACTCATACATAGAAAAAGTAATGGGTATGAAGGAAAATATGCACATGTAATCGAAAGGGATTAGTTAGAGCTTTCGAAAAAATGGGAGAAAAAGAAACTATAATTTGACTCCACTCGGTTCAAAAAAAAACTTTACGAAACATACATAAAATAAATACGAAAACATATTATATTTGACCTGAATCATTTCCCAAAAAAGTTTACGTCGAAATGTAGAACAACTTGAATTTATACCAAAACGTACATAAAAATATGCACGTAAAAATGGTTTCTTTAAACGAAAACGTATTATATTTGACCTTACTCGTCTATAAAAAAAGTTTACGTCGGAATGTAGAACAAATCATATTTATACATACCCGTACATAAAATATGCACGTAAAAATAGTTTTTAAGTAAAGGAAGTATATGGGTAAACCGAAACAAAATATTAGTAAAAAAATTAATAGGTTAAAAACGTTCGTAAAACCGTGCCAAGTAGCACCAATGCCACAACGACATCGACTCTCAACATCGTAAAAATAAAATAGATAAAATGGTAAAAATTACACTGAACGAAAAGAAGACTAAAAACGTTGAACCACGCACACCCGTTACAGTGTCTTAATGCGAAGAAATTAATCAGAAACGTAAAACGTACAAAATAATAACTTAGTCGATCTAGGACCCGCCCGTTGCGGGGAAGTTTTCAAAAGGGAAAAAATGGATGCGTTGCGTCGTGTTTGTCAAATATGAAAAAATAGAGCAAAAACGTTGGACCTCACATGCACACTACGACATGTTAACTTGCAAAATTTAGAACGACACGTAAAACGAAAAACTTGCGAAAGACAAAAAGTATGGGGGATCAAAGTTGTAAGTAATAAAGTGATGTGTTAAATTATAAAAAATAAAAAGTTTGAGTTAGAAATAAAATTTTCAAATGGGTTAAAATGTAAAAGAAACAACTTTAAGGTTGAACGTGAAAAATGAAGTTTTTTTTTTTGAAAAAGTTTCCAAGCATAGGGTACAAGTCATGATGCACAAGAAGTTTGCTAATTTATATATGGAATAATTATGTATGCACTAACATAACATATTATACAATACCTAACTAATATATTAATTGTCAAAAATAAAAAAAATAAAAGAAACTAAGACCACCGTTAGCAGCGATCAGATCTTATGACCCCATTTAAGTTTTTTTTTTTATTATTATACTAAACAACCCCAATTACTTGTATATCTTAAATATACATGATGCTTCATTATTAACTAACAATTATATGTCACAAATAAAAAGAAGTTAGGTAATGGAAACAGCCGCTACACGGCCGCTAGTCTCAAGACAACAACATTTTGTTTTTTTTTTATTATTTGTTTTAACCCCTAACAACCTCTTAAATGCCAACCAAACTAACCTAATCCTTCCCCTATAAATACACACCCTCTCCAAGCCATTCTACACTTTACAAACTCATCTAAATCTCCTTCAATCACTCAAAATCGTTGCTGAAAGTTCAGGTTCGGACAGATTCATCAAGCTTTACGAAAATGGGCATAATTTATTCATTTCTTATCCGTTTTGGTCCATTCTTTTTCCAGAATGCTTGGCTTGACCTTAGCTTCGATTCTAAGGGTGTTTCACAGCGAACAAGTCTCTGGAACTCCGGCAAAAAGGCTTCCAAGTCTACTGTTTAAATTTGTTTTCATTAATCTTTGCTTAAACATGAGTTTAACTCACTCCAACCTATGTCCTTATGCTTATAACCACTCCTATGGTTAGTTAAGCTTAAAAACAATGTTGAGACATACAAAATCAGAGGATAATCCTCAAATACTTTCTGTTTTGTTTAGGGTTTTTGACCCACAAGTCATGTTCAAGCTTCAAGTTTGATGTAGGAGTGATTATGGAACAACTTGGGTTTTTCCAACATAAAATCCCCACATGATTTGATGATTTCTCATAGCTTAGATTGTTTACATTCTTGTACTAATCTTAGTTCATGACCCTCCTTGTTTGTCCTTACAACAAGTGTAGTGGTGAACGCATACGAGGTGCCTAAATGGAAGCTTGTACTTCCTACCTCCTACATGACTTCTATGCCACATTTTGAGGTACCTAAATGAAGATGTAATCTTCTACCTCATGCTTGAAATACTTGAACATTTGGACTTAATAATATAAACTATACAACCTAAATAATATCTATGTACATTCGAACCTTTGATGTTGAACTCATGTTCATTTGTCAAAGTAGTAAGACATCATCTAAGACCTAAACCTTGTTATGATTCTTATGAGTGTTAAACTCATGAAAACATTATTATAACCCTTGTGGTTACCAAGTGTCATACAAGTGTTATGTGTTGAAGATGATTATTTTCACATGTTATTCTCATATGTTATTTTCATATTGTTTTATTCTGAATCTCGACTCTAAACATACTTGAACTTTAACCCTTACACATTCAACCTTCTAACCTCATCAACTTCGTCACATTGGATAATAGGAAAGCCTATGCAATATTGTGAGTATACTCGCAACCCCCCCTTTTATGTTTACCACTTTTTGGGGTGTAACATGTTTAACTATTAAACTACACTTAAACTTATTCTTTATGCAATGCACCAAAACAATCCTTATACATGAATACTATGTTATGATACTTGATGCTTACGTGGACCATACTTATGTGATATGTTTTAGTCATTAGCTTTCACGAGCCTCCATTTGACATGTATAGCGTTATAGGAGTAACGCACCGCCCCCCTTAAACTTGGGTCATGTTGAATTAATTAAACTTTCTTGTGTAAACTGAGGTTGGCTAGAAATATTGCATGCCACGTTAGGTTGATCTCATATAAACTAAGCTGCCATGTGGATTCGTTTTAAACTTTTATACTTATACTTATACTTATGCTTAAACTTGTATACTCGCCTTTGCTTTTGCATTGAATTGTATTTTAAACATGTTACAGGTTGATGATTGATGACACTATGAAAATGGATAGCGAAGATGCCTAGATACTCATTTAGACGCCTTAAGTTTAAATCATTGTATCAATTTGGTTATGTCATGTTTGAACAATGTTGTCATTTGAATTTCCTTGTATGTTTTGACAATTTATTTATGAAATGAAATTGGTTGAATTAAATATTGTCACTAATAGTGTTATGAAGTCTCTAGCAATCTTCACACTTCGTCTCATCCCGATGTTTCCGCCATTGGTTGGGGTGTGACACATTTCATAATTAAATAAATATAATACAAAAAAGTTGACTACAACTGCTGATTTTTTACGCAGCGTCTCTCAGCTGTATATAGTACCTTTTATTCGCCATGAGGAACAGGTAACCAATCTTCTATAGCCAAGTAACCTCCATTAATACTTACTGAGTTCAACAGGTATCTGTAGCATTAACTCTAGGATCAAAAAAGTTGACTACAACTGCTGACTCAAGTCAAGGACCTAAAGTTTTCCAAGTTACTTTGCCATGTGATTCTCGCGGAGCCATTGACTTCAGTAACTACCCTTTTAGAGTAAGTTTTATATTTTCGAAAGTTGGATTGTTTTTATAACTGAAACTTTCCCGATACAATTGACATCTGGAAAAAGAAAGTGTTGGGTTGATATAGTTTTTATTGTATTTACAGCTTTTTGTGGCTGATCTTCGAGACAAGATGAGTAACATAAGCATCTATGGTGTGGTTACAGATATTAAATAACCAAATGTCAATTGTATTTGAGCTGCTCTGATCAAACTGGATACACGTTGTTAGTATTTTATTAGCGTTTTTGATGTTTTGAGGATCTCATGATGAAATTATTACTTTTTTATAGAATATAATTTTTATATTTATTTTTTAATTCCGCGTCAAGGCGGACGCCTCGTGAGGCGAAGGGAAAACGCCTCGAGTCACGGTTCCCGACTTTTAAACCTTCGCTTATACTCCGTTTCGTTTTGGTTTCTACAATTTTTACAAATCAAGTTACTTATAAAGATATGTAACTAAATGCAAATAATTTAAATGATATATTATAATCTGTTTTTTAGTATTTGATTTGGATCGTTCTTAAACATACCCGTGTATTCACACAGGTGTTACAACTAGTATCTTTTAAAAGGAACTAATAATCCTTTCCTATTCCATGATCCAACCAACCATATCTTCTAAAAAAATTAAATGAAAAAAAGAGCAAGTTTGTAACTTATTGTTGTTCAATAAGCTCTATCAAATTAAGCACTTGAATTATTTAACTAAATGAAAAAAAAATTGAAATATGATTCTGTCAAAAATCTGCAATGAATGTCATGCATTTTGTTGGTGTTCCACTCGGTGGAAATAACAGACTTTATAAAACAATCTCTCTATAAAAGTCAAGCTTTAAAGAAGTAACAAGCTTTTTACTTGCATTTTTGTCCTTTTGGTTAAAATATGATTGAATTTTTAGCCTGGTGACTACATTAAGTTGCACTTTGGGTTGTTTTATAGTAGTAAATTGGCTTGTTTTTTTTTTTTTTTTGCTTTAGATCATTTTTCAAACCTAAGGTTGTAAACGAGCCGAGCCGAACTAGGGTGGAGTCAGGCTCGGCTCGTTTTAAAATTGAGCCGAGCCGACTTATTTTTCTTAACGAGCTGGAAAGTTGGGCTCGGCTCGTCAAAAGCTTGAGCCAGCTCGTGGCTCGTCGAGCCGGCTCGTTTGTTTAAAAAAAGTTTATATTTTTTATTTTTTTACACATAATGATATATATAAAAAAAAACATTATTTTGGCTAATAGAACAGTAATTTTAGGCAAATTATAAATAAACCGAACAAGAAAAGATTCTATGTTACTTACATTAATATATATTTTTTAAATCAATATTACCAATTAAAATTATAGCTTAACCATCTATTTCTTTCGATAAAAAATAACCATGTTATTTATTAAACAAAATTTCTTAAATACATTAGAATATACATGCACACACACATATATAATTTGGGGTTTAATTTAAACGAGCCAAACAAGCGAGCCAACTAACGAGCGAGCCACAAATCAAACCTACCTTGGCTCGTGCTCGGCTCGTTTACAAACCAAACCGAGCCGAGCCAACTCGTTTAAAACCGAGCCAACTTCGAACCAAACTTTTTTCTAACTTTTTTCGAGCGAGCCTCGAGCCACGGGCTTTTTGAACGGCCCTATTCAAACCTGGCCGAGTTGGCTCAGAATTTATTGTGTCCAGTTTGAGCTCAATATTTTAGCTTGATTTTGTATTCAAGCTGAGCTGAGTAACTTGGGTTATGCCAAGCTTGATTTTGTATTCAAGAAGTAGTTGACAATTAGGCGAAGCATAATGCTTTATTAATTCAGGTTATGTCATGACTAGCAAACGTTAATTGAGAAACATGATCAGATTAAGCTTCTCAGCAACGCGTAATAACTTAAACACCACATTGAAGGTTGCATCTAAGATAGTGTTACCATGGTTGAAGAGGCGTTGAAGCAGTTCTAGAGACGTGTGGCCACCCTTGAGAGAGAATCACAAGATTTGCAATACAAGGTATATAATAAGAGGAATTTACGAAAATGGCCAAGAATAAAGTTGACTTACCAAAATAGACCGCTCATCCGTCTTTGGAATGGGGCATTACCCCTCTTATACGTCCTTAATTCTTTAAATGGATGCGTGTATGGATGAAGCAGCAAGTACGAAAATGGGATGCATGGGATGAGTCACGGACGCATGGGATGAGTCACGGACGCATGGGATGATGGGATGAGACGCATGGGATGATGGGATGAGTCACGGATGCATGTGATTCCTCAAACGGACGCATGGGATGATGGGATGAGTCACGGACGCATGGGATGCCTCAAATCTCCTAAAAGTAAATTTTGTGAGTCACGGACGCATGGGATGAGACACGGACGCATGGGACGCATGATGTCATTGAGACACGTGTCACTTCTACATTGGCGGACGCATGAATGAGCCCTGCAGACGCATAAGCTCTCTCGTAATCAGTGATGCTGATGCGGGCCCAAGTGTGGAGGAACAGGCTATTTTGTATTTGGAGGCCCAAGACCGCGTAACAAAAGGGGCTTCACTAAAATGGCTCTAACTTGGGCTACGGAGGTCCGTTTTGGGCGTGCGACCAGGCGAAACGAACGTGAGAAAAAGCTCCATCTTGCTGCAAACGCCTTTGGCGGTTTGGGTCATCGTCCGGGCCAAAAAACTCTTATTTCCATTAGTTATTTGCATTTTTATGTTTTTTAAAGTATTTTGGGCATTTTGTTTTTGGGCTTGTGTTTGGCCCGTTATCTTTTTTAGGCCCATTTCGAATTTCTGTTCTTATTTATATGTCCCTTTAGTAATTGAAACAATCAGAATTGAATTTTGAGAAAACTGAATTTTCACTTCAAATTCCGTGGCCTTTGGGTTGCAATTTGGGGGTTGGGGAAGAACACACGGGTATTCTTAGAATCAACGTGTTTGATCTTCGTTTCCGTATCACGCACTACATCAGTTGGTATCAGAGCCGAATTCCTGGCTCAAAATGCCTCCGAGGAGAAACAACAACAGGCCTCTCGATGAAGTGTATGAACGAGAGTTGGAACAGCGACTTATGGCGAGAGTGGATGAGCGGTTGGATCGAGTGGTCAATCAGTTGACTGATCGGATGGCCGACTTGATCAATCGTAGGAGGCAGGGACCCAATGACGGGTATGGTTCAGATTTTAGTAACCCATTTGGTGATGGTTCGGCTTCCGAAGACGAACAGGAAGGGCGGCCAAGGGGTGAACGTGGAGGGGGTAACAGGCGTTGGGATTCTGGGATAAGAGTTGATATTCCAGAATTTGATGGGTCTAGTTTGAATCCGGAGGGGTTCATCGATTGGTTGGCTACCGTGGAGGAGGTGTTTGAGTACAAAGAGGTTCCTGAAAATAAGCGGGTGGCCTTGATCGCTACCAGGTTACGTGGTAGGGCCTCTGCGTGGTGGCAGCAATTGAAGTTAACAAGGGACAGGCTCGGAAAGTCAAGGATTGTGACATGGACCAAGATGAAGAAATGCTTGCGGTCCAACTTTTTGCCTCATAATTTTCAAAGGTTGATGTACCAACGTCTGCAGAATTTAAAACAGGGGGCTAAGTCTGTTGATGATTATACAACGGAGTTTTATTAGTTGATTGCGAGGAATGATATTCAAGAACCGGAGGAGCAACTTGTTTCTCGGTATATTGGGGGTCTAAGGGTTCAAATCATGGAGTCCGTGAATCTTTTTGACCCGTTAACCATTCCAGAGGCACATCAACGGGCGTTGGCCTTTGAGAAGCAAAACCGTCGGGTGGGCGGTTCATTTACCCCTGCTGGGGGAAACGTTGGGTCGGGCAGCGGGGCACCACGTGGCGGGCCTAGTCAGCAAAAGCCGGGGGTTAAAAATACTGGGCCTACTTCTAAGGGGGCTAGTAGTAGTGGTCCGAGATGTTTCAGTTGTGGTGAGACGGGCCATCGTCAAGCTGAGTGCAAGAAGGCTGGTAAAAGACACTTGTTTGCTGAATCTGAGGATGATCAATATGAAGAATATGAAAATAACCCTGTGTATGATGAAGAAACCGAGTACGAAGAAGAGGTTGTGACCGGTGATGTTGGGGTGAACTTGGTGGTCAGGCGCTCTTGCTATACACCAAAGGCAGATGGGGATGACTGGTTGAAGCACAACATCTTCCACTCAACATGTACAATTTTGGGGAAGGTTTGCACGTTTGTTATTGATTCAGGGAGTTGTGACAATCTGATTTCTGAAGAGGCAGTTCAAAAGTTGGCCTTGAAGACAGAGAGTCACCCGAAACCGTACAAGCTTCAATGGCTTAAAAAGGGAGGTGAAGTGACGGTATCTAAAAGGGCACTTGTTTCTATTTCTATTGGGTCAACGTACAAAGATGATGTTGTGTGTGATGTGGTCCCTATGGACGCGTGTCACTTATTGTTGGGTAGACCTTGGGAATATGAACGTAATATAGAGCATAACGGGCGGTCCAATACTTATAGCTTTATGTTTGGTGGTGTGAAGATCACTCTTGTCCCTAGCAAGCCTAAACAGTTAGCCACAAAACAGTCGGGTAATTTGTTGACCATCAGTCAGTTTCAAGATGAATTGGAGGACACAGACAGTGTTTTTGTTTTGATAGGGAAGGCAGTGCCCGAGGAAGTCGAAATTCCTGATGCTATGGTTCCTTTGCTTGAGGAATTTTCTGATGTGTTTCCTGTCAAATTGCCCGATGGATTGCCACCTTTGCGTGACATCCAACATCATATTGATTTGGAGCCTGGGCCACAGTTACCCAATAGACCACATTACAGGATGAGCCCTGGTGAGCATGAAGAGTTGCGAAGGCAGGTTGAGGAATTGATTTCTAAAGGGCATGTTCGTGAAAGTATGAGCCCTTGTGCTGTTCTGGCTTTATTGACTCCAAAAAAAGATGGCACTTGGCGTATGTGTGTTGACAGTCGAGCAATCAACAAGATTACTGTGAGGTACAGGTTTCCTATTCCTCGACTTGATGATTTGCTTGATCAACTTAGTGGTGCTACTATTTTTACGAAGTTAGATTTGAAGAGTGGTTATTACCAGATTCGTCTTAGACAGGGTGACGAGTGGAAGACTGCCTTCAAGACTTGTGAAGGGTTGTATGAGTGGTTGGTGATGCCATTTGGTTTATCAAACGCTCCTAATACTTTTATGCGTGTGATGAATCAGTTGCTTAGGCCTTTTATTGGGAAGTTTGTGGTTGTGTATTTTGATGACATTCTCATTTTTAGTGCTTCTTTCAGCGACCATGTTGTGCATGTGAGGCAAGTTTTGGCCTTACTTCGTAGGGACCGTTTTTATGCAGCCACCAAGAAGTGTGTGTTCATGACCCCTAAAGTGTTATTCCTGGGGTATGTTATTTCTGGTGATGGGATACAGGTTGATGAATCCAAAGTGGCGGCTGTTCAAAATTGGCCAACTCCTACTACCATTACTGAAGTTCGTAGTTTCCATGGGCTTGCTTCTTTTTACAGACGGTTTATTCCACACTTCAGTTCTATTATGGCTCCAGTGACAGATTGTATGAAGGGGAAGACGTTTGTATGGACAGATGAGGCAGAGTTGGCTTTTCAAGTTGTGAAAGAGAAGCTCACTACAGCACCAATTCTGGTATTGCCTAATTTTTCTCAAGTTTTTGAAGTTCATACTGATGCCTCAAAGGTTGGAATTGGTGGGGTTCTTAGTCAAGGTGGTCGACCTGTTGCTTATTTTAGTGAGAAGTTAACTGGGCCTAAGTTGAGGTACAGTACTTATGACCTAGAGTTTTATGCAGTAGTCCAAGCTGTAAAGCATTGGCGTCATTACTTGTTTCAAAAGGAGTTTGTTTTATTCACTGATCATGATTCCCTAAGGCATATTCGTACTCAAGACAAGGTATCTCACAAGCATGGGCGATGGTTGGCCTTTCTTGAGAAGTTTACTTTTGTGGTCAAACACAAGACTGGTGTTTCAAACAGGGTTGCTGATGCTTTAAGCAGGAGGAGTAATCTGCTTGTATCTATGAGGGTTGATGTGCCAGGTTTGGAGGTCATTCGTGAGCAGTTAGCCATTGACCCTTATTTCTCAGTTATTTTGCAGGATGTGGGAACTGGGAAAAAGTTAGACTTTCTTTTGCATGATGGTTTTCTATTCAGGGGAAATCAGCTATGTATTCCCGATTCTAGTCTTCGTTTAAAGATTATTAAGGAGCTGCATGGTGAAGGGCATGTTGGTCGTGATCGTACTTTACAGTTGGTTCAAGCTTCTTATTATTGGCCTACTATGAGGAAAGAGGTGGATCGTTATGTGAAGAGGTGTCGTATTTGTCAGGTTTCCAAGGGCACGGCCACCAATGCGGGTCTCTATATGCCTTTGCCAGTCCCCTCGCAGCCATGGGTTGATATTAGTATGGATTTCGTGTTGGGGTTACCTCGTACTCAGAGAGGTAATGATTCCATCTTTGTTGTGGTGGATCGGTTTTCTAAGATGGTCCATTTTATTCCTTGCAAGAAGACGACTGATGCTGTTAATGTAGCCCAACTCTTTTTTCGTGATGTGTACCGTCTGCATGGGCTACCTTCTTCTATTGTGTCTGATCGGGATACCCGATTTCTGAGTCATTTTTGGCGTAGCTTGTGGAAGATGGTGAATACTCAACTCAACTTCAGTAGTGCTTATCACCCACAAACTGATGGGCAAACTGAAGTTGTTAATCGGTCACTTGGGAATTTACTGAGGTGTTTGGTTGGTGATCATGTGAAGGCATGGGATCAAAAATTGTGCCAAGCTGAGTTTGCTCATAATCATGCTGTCAATCGGAGCACCGGTTATAGCCCATTTCAGATAGTTTATTCATCTCAGCCTCGGGGACCACTTGATTTGATGTCTCTTCCTGTTTCTGGATCTGTTCCAAAGAAAGTTCAGGATTTTGTGGAGGGTTTACATGAAGTTCATAATGCTGTGTATGATCATTTGACCAGTGCTAATCTGAAGTATAAGCAAGCTGCTGATCAGAAGCGTAGGCATGTTGAGTTCGAGGAAGGTGATTTTGTTTGGGCTGTTTTGACTAAAGATCGTTTTACAGTTGGGGACTACAACAAGTTATCAGCGAGAAAGATTGGCCCAATTGAAATCGTGGAGAAGATCAATCCGAATGCATATCGTCTAAAGCTGCCTAGTCACATTCGTTGTTCTGATGTGTTTAACGTGAAGCATCTGTTGCCTTATTATGGAGAATCTTCTGATGATGAACCTGTTGGTAATTCGAGGGCGAATTTTGTCTATCCAGGGGGGAATGATGCGGGCCCAAGTGTGGAGGAACAGGCTATTTTGTATTTGGAGGCCCAAGACCGCGTAACAAAAGGGGCTTCACTAAAATGGCTCTAACTTGGGCTACGGAGGTCCGTTTTGGGCGTGCGACCAGGCGAAACGAACGTGAGAAAAAGCTCCATCTTGCTGCAAACGGCCTTTGGCGGTTTGGGT
Organism: Helianthus tuberosus; assembly: GCA_030545235.1. NCBI lineage: Eukaryota > Viridiplantae > Streptophyta > Magnoliopsida > Asterales > Asteraceae > Helianthus > Helianthus tuberosus. The sequence goes on from CM060359.1 coordinate 188,523,516, forward strand.
CATCGTCCGGGCCAAAAAACGCTTATTTCCATTAGTTATTTGCATTTTTATGTTTTTTTAAGTATTTTGGGCATTTTGTTTTTGGGCTTGTGTTTGGCCCGTTATCTTTTTTAGGCCCATTTCGAATTTCTGTTCTTATTTATATGTCCCTTTAGTAATTGAAACAATCAGAATTGAATTTTGAGAAAACTGAATTTTCACTTCAAATTCCGTGGCCTTTGGGTTGCAATTTGGGGGTTGGGGAAGAACACACGGGTATTCTTAGAATCAACGTGTTTGATCTTCGTTTCCGTATCACGCACTACATCAGATGCCCTTCTCCACCGACGCATGAGGTGGCCATTTTGGTAAGTCAAACTTATTCTTGGCTATTTTCGTAAATTTCTCATATAATAATACATTTGTTGTCCTGTTGAGTTGACTAATACTCATCTGTCAATGTCAAGTCCATGAAGAACTAATGCATTTTTGAATGGTGATGTGTGCAATGAGTTCAGGCGCGGGAGGTGTGAGTGTAACATCTGATATGGTGGTCAGATCCGAGTGATGGAGGATGGAATCGATGACGCGCATCATAGCACGAATACCAGTTTGTTAGATTTCATCGGATCTCCATTTTCGCTTCACCATCATTCTTCGTCTTCTTAAGGTGCGATTGTATACCTTTATTTTGATTTATGTTCAGGTTTTTTATTTATATTCACAAGGTTTAAAAGAATGAAATCGAGCCTCGAGGCGTTTCCCGTAGTCTCACGAGGCGTACGCCTCGAGGCAAAGCGAGACGTAAGCCTGAGGCGGAATTAAAAAATAAATATAAAAATTATACATCATACAAAAATAATAATACTATCTAATTTCATCATCAAATTCATAAAAACGCACATAAAAAGACATGAAATGCTTGAAACTGACACAAAAAGTCAAAAACATCAAAACAAGTTTCAAAAAAACCCTGAGAGCGTCTAAGGCCCTCAAAGGCGCACATTTGTGGCGCGCCTCAGAATCGTTTTTTGGGCGTTTCGCCTCGAGGCGCATGGCTCAACCGTTTTTTAAAATCATGTATATTCAAACTTAGATGGAGCATTATTTATGCCTCCCAGTTTTGTCTTTGTTGGCTAATGCTATTGGGGATTCTTTTTGTGTGGTGATGTATAGGTGACTGAATTTTAAGGAGGTGTTTGGTTTACATTTCTTAAAGGAATTGGAATTTGTAGAAAGGCATATGACTCAAAGTTAATCAACCTAAGTCAAAGCTGCGTAAAGCTTGGTCAAACTCAGTCACCAACCTATTTGGGTCAAAGATGGTTAATAACAGAAGTGGAGTATTCAGTAAGGTATGCATACACACCCAAGTAATCTAATTAGTTATGTATTTTAAGCTATATCTGAATCAATACCGAGTCATAATATCTCTATTTATGTGCTTTCGGACCGTCGAGCGCCTTGAGAAGTATTTTGATATACGTGATGGTCCAGCAACCTTTATACATGTAGGTTTGTTAAGAGTTAATTTGAATTACATGTATTACGTGAAGGTCAAAAAGTCACATGGTTATACTGAAGTTGACAACGGTTACTAGAATGTGAAGCAACTCAAATTGTTGAATAAATAATATCGAATTCAATAAGAAAGATTTCATCAGATGTTTGAAACTATTTAAGAAAGCTTCATTGAAGCGATTCATTGAGCAACTTGTAGGTGGCTATAGTGACATCTCTCCATGTTATGCTTTTAACAAGATGAAGTCTTATTGCGGTTTGAGATTGAGACACGTATCTTCATCCTCACTCTAAATTATTTTACTTCATTACTGTACGGGTCAAAGCGAGTAAGTTGGCTGACCCGGACACTCTTATCAAGAAAATAAATACCTCTTTACAAGATAAAAGTTTTAGTCGGGCGAGTGTCAATGGACCAGTTCGGTCCATGCATATATGTCAGAAGTTTTAGGGACTATTATGTGTCCTCGCTAATGTTTCATGTTTTTTTTTTTTGGGTTTAAGCTCAAATCACATGTTTTGAGATAATTTCAACTTCATTTGTGTATTATTACAGGAAGAAGCAAGGTCAGCTTCAAAACCCGAGATTAGCCAGTCTGCTCAGAAGTTATACATTATTTTCATTTTCATTTAAAATCTTGAGTTGAGTTGAGCTGATTTTGGTGTTTCTCATTAATGTAGCATATTTTGCAAATTGAATTGGTGGTCCTTGGATGGTGCTCGGAGTTTATCGAAGTACGTGTTGAGATGCTTGGCTTGTGATCAAGCGAGTCAAACTATCTAACAAACACGAGGTTAGGTATAAACACCCACACCCGAACTATTTTATTATTTAACTTTGTGTATATTCTAATAGTTATCTATAGCGGATCACGTATTGGTTAAAACGAGCCTAATCAAACTAACAGACTTTTGATGTACATCTACTGCAAATCATAGTGCTGGGATCTTTCAAAGTGTTTACTTGATTTTTTTTGGTCTCTGAGTTGGCATGCGTTGATGTCGTTGTTGCCTATGTAGTTAAAGGCGAACACACATAAGGCGAGACTGGATGCCCAGACTCCTTAAACACACACAAGACAAGTTGTGCGATCAAGCATTCAGCTTGGTTCAGGCGTGACTAGGAATCGTTTCGTCAAGGCGCCAAAAGTTAGAAACAAAGTTGAAGACAAAACAAGGACAGGAAGCGTTAGCTGAAAACCCGTAAAAATAGAAAGGCTGTTTCCAGTGAGACCCCCAGCTCTATAGTAGTTTTGCATAAGCCTTGGACATAAGGCACGTAGCTTACCAAAATGAAATTGATATATCTATTTCAAGTTGTTTTCTTATCATAACTAGGATTGCGACCCGCCGCAATGCGGCGGGGATTCTTTAGTTATAACTAAGTCAATCTAGGACTCGCACGTTATGTTAAACCTGTCAAACGGGGAAAAATAGACGATGTAAAAACGTTCACCCACACACGCACGTTGCGTCATGTTAACTCGCAAAATTTAGAACAAAACGTAAAAACGTTAAACCAAAGACGCACGTTGCGATGTGTTAAGTCACAAAATTTAGAACCAACCATAAAGCGAAAAATTTGCGGAATATGAAAACTATAAAGGACCAAAGTTGAAAGTAAAAAAAGTTATGAGGATAGATTGCAAAAGATAAAAAGTTTTGGGTTAAAAGTAAAAAAACAAATAGTTTTGAGTTAAAAGTAATTTATGAAATACTTTTTGGTGAAAAGTAAAAAAAAAAAATCAATTTTTTTGGAAAACCCCCAAAGCCAACGTTACGAAAACCATATGTATAACCATTTTTTCTTTGAAAACCCCACAAAGCACACCCCGCGTTGCGGCGGGGCGTAAAATGGTGTCAAATAGTACTAATGTCACACAACCGTAATCGACCACCAACACTGACTCGACCTAGGATATGCATGTTGCGACGAACCTGTCAAACATGGAAAATAGAGGTAAAAACGTTGAACCACACATGCACGTTGCGTCGTATTAACTCAAAAAATTTAGAACTAAAAGTAATTTATGAAATACTTTTGGGTGAAAGGTAAAAAAAAATCAATTTTTTTTGGAAAACCCCCAAAGCCAACGTTACAAAAACCATATGCATAACCATTTTTTCTTTGAAAACCCCACAAAGCACACCTCGCGTTGCGGTGGGGCATAAAATGGTGTCAAATAGTACTAATGTCACACAACCGTAATCGACCACCAACACTGACTCGACCTAGGATATGCGTGTTGCGACGAACCTGTCAAACATGGAAAAATAGAGGTAAAAACGTTGAATCACAAATGCACGTTGCGTAGTATTAACTTGAAAAAATTAGAACTATACGTAAAACGAAAATTTGCGAAAGATGAAAAGTATAAGTGACAAAAGCTGTGAAGTTAAATTGCAAATAATAAAAAGTTTTGGATTAAAATTAAAACAACAAATTATGTAGGGTTAAAATTATAAAAAGTAAAAACCTTTGGGTTGAAAATAAAAAATCAACTTTTCTTTTTGAAAAACACACAAAGCATAATGTACATGTAATAATGCATAAAAAAGTTGTAAAGTTATATATGGAATAATAGGATAATTTTAATCGCTTTCGAAACGAAGATCGAGTATTGACCATCTCTCTCAAAAAATTAGAACTGATAATCATCATGCTTTTATTCCACTTTTCAAACAATTTCTAGGTACTTTAAAAAACTTGAGACCAATTTTTAATATTATGATCATTTTGTGAAAAGAATAGTAATGTGATATGAAGTTAAGAATCCCACCTCCAAATCTCAAGCTTCAGAAACAACTACGGTTTGGCATCCTTTATTATTTATATAAAAAATATTATATCAACCACAAGGATTTTGTAAACGTAACAATTCTTTGTAGCATATAAAATATACCTAACTCGACTACTCATGCATTAAGATGACAACTCCAATAGTATGAACACGTTGATGTTTGGCAAATTGGCATGGTCACACATTTTAGATGATAAATTAGAAAATTCGAAACACACATTCCATTGTTGAATAGAAGTAAATTAGCTTAAACATGCTAAGGAAGGGGATAGTTCGGATTTAAATTATTATGTTAATTAGATTTGTAACGCTTATGGCATAAATAGACCACATTGATGCTACCAATAAGAAATTAATAGAATTACAGTACAATATATCATGAGAAGATTGATAAACTAACAAAAAATCGCTTAATAATAAATACACACAAAACCTTTAACCGGTGTACATATTGGCACACCCAAATGCCTATATGCACACCAAAAAGGGCTTTTTTTGTCCTATATGCACACCCTACAGTGTCGAGCTGTGATCAAAGCGTGGCGTTTTGGTCCGGTTAACCAGACAAAGACTGACGGGTGTCTGACAGGTCTTTTGACTGGACTAAAACGCCAAGCTTGGCCATGTTTTGGTCATGTCAACCAGACACCCGGTCAGCCTTTTGTCTGGTAGACCAAAACGCGACCAAAGCTCGGCGTTTTGGTCCGGTCAACAGACCCGTCAGACAGCCGTCAGTCTTTGTCAACCGGACCAAAACGCCACGCTTTGACCGCATCTCAATACTGCAGGGTGTGCATATAAAACAAAAAAAAACTTTTTTGGGCTGACTATCTACACACCAAGTGTAAGTGTGTAAATAGTCTCCCCTAACTAAAATATGCAAATACAGTAAAATTGTTGAAGATTGAATTAAAAAGCTCTCAGAATAACTTTCCCCATAATTTTCTTCATATATGTATCAAAGTGCAAGGATAACAAAGTAAAATGCATCGTCATCGACCCTCTAATTTCAATCTTCTTTAAAAATTTCATAAAAAAAATATAAAATAATCAGATCTCAGTAAGTTTTCATTATCTTCAAATCCCGTTGAGGAATTTACAGATAGATAACGCAGTAATATTTAAACATCATCGATACATATAAAAACTTAATATTCCCGTTTCAAATTAAAAAAAAAAGTATGAAATAAAAAGAATGATAAGATCTCAGGAAGATAATATTATCATCAGATCCGGTAAAGGAATTAGCAGATAGATAACGCAGTTTCTTCAAATACACCATCGATCGGCAAATTGTGAGAAAGGAGAAAAGAAATAAAAGAAAAAAAAATTGGAAAATCGGCTGAATAATAACGAATGATTTGAGGTATGTGGCATAGGCAATGACATATATATGATAAGCATGAACCCTAATGCTACACTTTTAAAGGATGGAAATGGGCCGGTCTGGGCCGCGCAACTTCTTTTTTTTGTGAGCCGGATTACCTTGAAAAAAAGGTTGATGATTTGCGATCTGATTGTTGAATTCTAAAACCCTATTCGACCAGAAAAGGGGGATAAATTGAGACTGTAGATGAGTGGTTTAGGTTAAATATATCTTGTAGCCCATGAGAGTATGAGATTGGCCTTTCTCTATGGAAAGTTGGAAACATCAATTACTCGGCCCAATTGAATCGTTTGTAAGATGTTGAGTACTTTTTTTCCTAACGGCGGGCCTAGTATAAACTAGTGGTGCACAAAAAACTCAAACCCGGACCCGAAAAAAAAACCCGGAACCGGGTTTTTTCAATACCCGGTCCGGGTTTCCCAATACCTTGTTCAGGTTTTTTCGTTTTTTTGTGTTTTTTCGAGTTTTTTACCTTGGTAACGGCTATATAGCCGTTAGAAAGTGTATTATGATCATTGGTTTGGTTTACATTGTATCTCTATACCCTATAAAAGGGGTCTTTGATGACGAACAATAAACGAAGAAGATCAAGTTATTCAAAGCTATATGTTCATCATCTTATTCGATCCGGTTCAATGATTATTTAGGTGTCATGTATTTCTATGTTTTATAAAATAAAAAGGTTTTGCATTTTATATTTCTATGGTTTATCCAAAAAAAATGAATACCAGAGGCATACCCGAACCAAACCCAAACCCAACCCGATCCATACCCGACATGAAAATAAAAAATTCAAAAAAATAATTTTCTGAATTTTTTTGATTTTTTTGGATTTTTTTGATTTTTTATTATTTTTTTGATTTTTTTGTTTTTAAATTTTTTTTTGGTTTTTTAGAATTTTTTTGGCTTTTTTTAGATATTTTATTAATTTTTTGATTTTTTTTAGAATTTTTTGGATTTTTTTATTTTTTGGATTTTTTAGAGTTTTTTTTTTGTTTTTTTATTATTTTTTTTTGATTTTTTAGAATTTTTTTTATTTTTTAGAATTTTTTGGATTTTTTATTATTTTTTTGATTTTTTAGAATATTTTGGAATTTTTATTATTCTTTTGATTTTTTAGAATTTTTTTTACTTTTTTGATTTTTTTGGATTTTTTAGAATTTTTTGGATTTTTTATTATTTTTTGGATTTTTTGATTTTTAATTTTTTTTTGGGTTTTTTAGAATTTTTTGGGTTTTTATAGATTTTTTATTATTTTTTTGATTTTTTTGGATTTTTAGAATTTTTTGTTTTTTCAGAATTTTTTGGATTTTTAGATTTTTTATTATTTTTTAGAGTTTTTTTATTTTTTAATTTTTTTTGATTTTTTTAAATTTTTTTTGATTTTTTAGAATATTTTGGTTTTTTTATTATTTTTTGATTTTTTAGAATTTTTGGATTTTTTATTATTTTTTTTATTTTTTATTATTTTTTTATTTTTTAGAATTTTTGGATTTTTATTATTTTTTTGGATTTTTTAGAATTTTTTTGATTTTTTATTATTTTTTGGTTTTTAGACAAAACTGAAAGAGGCAAGGGGTTATTTCCGTAACTTTGGAAACATTTCCGTGGTTTTTTAAACTTTTCTTTGAAATTTAGAAGGAATCTGAATTCTATTAAATAAGTGATTTTGTTGGAATTGAAATCAAATTCCTTTCAAATAATTTGTTTAACCAAACACACAAAGGAATGAAATTAAAATTCCAATTCCCTTGCAATCCTATGGATTCCTGTCAACCAAACAGGCCCTTAGATTTCATCGGATCTCCATTTTCGCTTCACCATCATTCTTCATCTTCCTAAGGTGCGATTCAGATTGTATAACTTTATTTTGATTTATGTTCAGGTTTTTTATTTATATTCACAAGATTTAAAAGATCGAAATCGAGCCTCGAGGCGTTTCCCGTCTTCTCACGAGGCGTACGCCTCGAGGCGACCCGAGACGTAAGCCCGAGGCGGAATTAAAAAATAAATATAAAAATTATACATCATACAAAAATAATAATACTATCTAATTTCATCATCAAATTCATAAAAACACACATAAAAAGACATGAAATACTTAACATCAAAAACAAGTTTCAAAAAACCCTGAGAGCGCCTCAGGCCCTCCGAGGCGCACATTTGTGGCGCGGCTCAGAATCGTTTTTTGGGTGTTTCGCCACGAGGCGCATGGCTCAACTATTTTTTAAAACCATGTATATTCAAACTTAGATGGAGCATTATTTTAGCCTCCTAGTTTTGTTTTTGTTGACTAATGCTATTGGGGATTCTTTTTGTGTGGTGATGTATAGGTGACTGAATTTTAAGGAGGTGTTTGGTTTACATTTCTTAAAGGAATTGGAATTTGTAGAAAGGCATATGAGTCAAAGTTAATCAACCTAAGTCAAAGCTGGGTAAAGCTTGGTCAAACTCAGTCACCAACCTATTTGGGTCAAAGATGGTTAATAACAGAAGTGGAGTATTCAGTAAGGTATGCATTGCACACCCAAGTAATCTAATTAGTTATGTATTTTAAGCTATATCTGAATCAATACCGAGTCATAATATCTCTATTTATGTTAGAGCTTTCGGACCGTCGAGCGCCTTGAGAAGTATTTTGATATACGTGGTGGTCCAGCAACCTTTATACATGTAGGTTTGTTAAGAGTTAATTTAAATTACATGTATTACGTGAAGGTCAAAAAGTCACATGGTTATACTGAAGTTGACAACGGTTACTAGAATGTGAAGCAACTCAAATTGTTGAATAAATAATATCGAATTCAATAAGAAAGATTTCATCAGATGTTTGAAACTATTTAAGAAAGCTTCATTGAAGCGATTCATTGAGCAACTTGTAGGTGGCTACAGTGACATCTCTCCATGTTACGCTTTTAACAAGATGAAGTCTTGTTGCGGTTTGAGATTGAGACACGTATCTTCATCCTCACTCTAATTATTTTACTTCATTACTGTACGGGTCAAAGCGAGTAAGTTGGCTGACCCGGACACTCTTATCAAGAAAATAAATACCTCTTTACAAGATAAAAGTTTTAGTCGGGCGAGTGTCAATGGACCAGTTCGGTCCATGCATATATGTCAGAAGTTTTAGGGGCTATTTTTACGAGAATTGTGTCCTCGCTAATGTTTCATGTTTTTTTTTTTTGTTTAAGCTCAAATCACATTTAATTTGAGATAATTTCAACTTCATTTGGGTATTATTACAGGAAGAAGCAAGGTCAGCTTCAAAACCCGAGATTAGCCAGTCTGCTCAGAAGTTATACATTATTTTGATTTTGGTGTTTCTCATTAATGTAGCATATTTTGCAAATTGAACTGGTGGTCCTTCGATGGTGCTCGGAGTTTATCGAAGTAGGTGTTGAGATGCTTGGCTTGTGATCAAGCGAGTCAAACTATCTAACCAAACACGAGGTGAGGTATAAACACCCACACCCGAACTATTTTATTATTTAACTTTGTGTATATTCTAATAGTTATCTATCGCGGATCACGTATTACAGTACAATATATCACGAGAAGATTGATGAACTACCAAAAAATCGCTGCCACATCATGCAGATTTCCTACTAATAATAAATACACGCAAAACCTTTGACCAAAGGGTGTACATATTGGCACACCCAAATGCCTATATGCACACCAAAAAGAGTTTTTTTGTCCTATATGCACACCCTACAGCGTCGAGTCAAAGCGCGGCGTTTTGGTCCGGTTAACCAGACAAAGACTGACGGGTGTCTGACAGCTCTTTTGACTGGACTAAAACGCCGAGCTTTGGCGGCGTTTTGGTCCTGTCAACCAGACACCCGTTTTTGTCTGGTAGACAGGACCAAAACACGACCAAAGCTCGGCGTTTTAGTCCGGTCAACAGACCCGTCAGACTACCGTCAGTCTTTGTCTAGTTAACCAAGCCAAAACACCACCGCTTCGGCCACAGCTCGACACAGGGTGTGTATATAGAAAAAAAAAACCTTTTTTGAGCTGACTCCAAGTGTGTAAACAGTCTCCCCTAACTAAAATATTTAAATACAGTAAAATTGTTGAAGATTGAATTAAAAAGCTCTCAGAATAACTTTTCCCCATAATTTTCTTCATATATGTATCAAAGTGCAAGGATAACAAAGTGAAATGCATCATCATCGACCTTCTAATTTCAATCTTCCTTTAAAAATTTCATAAAAAATATAAAATAATAAACTCGTAATGGATATAAAATCAGATCTCAGTAGGTTTTCATTATCTTCAAATCCTGTTGAGGAATTTACAGATAGATAACGCAGTAATATTTAAACATCATCGATACATATAAAAACTTAAAATTCCCGTTTCAAATTAAAAAAAAAAAAAAGAAATAATACTAGTTTTATAAAAAAAAAAGTATGAAATAAAAAGAATGATAAGATCTCAGGAAGATAATATTATCATCAGATCCGGTAAAGGAATTAACAGATAGATAACGCAGTTACTTCAAATACATCATCGATCCGCAAATTGTGAGAAAGGAGAAAAGAAATAAAAGAAAAAAAATTGAAAAATCGGCTGAATAATAACGAATGATTTGAGATATGGGCGTATGGCATAGGCAATGACATATATATGATAAGCATGAACCCTAATGCTACACTTTTCAAAGGATGGAAATGGGCCGGTCTGGGCCGCGCAACTTCTTTTTTTTGTGAGCCGGATTACCTTGAAAAAAAGGTTGATGATTTGCGATCTGATTGTTGAATTCTAAAACCCTAATCGACCAGAAAAGGGGGATAAATTGAGACTGTAGATGAGTGGTTTAGGTTAAATATATACCATGAGACTAATGGGTATGGGGGTCGGCTAGCCCCGGCTTGGTCCGGCGCCGAGCCCCCACACCGCCCCCCTTAGCCCCGGCCCGGCCCAAACGTCCCACATGCGCCGATTCAGTCGAGGCCCCACATCCAAAACCATCAGTTGCATAACGGCTCTTTTTAAAAAAAAAAAAAAATTCATTTTTCTATTTAAATACCCAATATCTCAACCATTTTTATACATTTCTATCCTTTCTACTCCCATTCTTCTCCAATTATCTTCCCTTTTATAAAAAAACACTCCATATTTTTTATACCTTTTTCTCTAAATCATGAATCCTTTCAACCCAAACAACCCCAACCCAAACAACCCCAACCCGAATAATCAAAACCCGAACCAACCTAACTTTTTTTCGACTCCCGCTTACAATCCGAGTATGGATAATTCGTGGGGTGCTCCGCAATTTCCTTTTTCGGGTTTCCAACAAACACCCAACGCATTCTCACAAATGTCTCAAGTTCAACAACTCCAACAATACCAAGCGCTACAACAAATGATGCAACGCAACTCGTTTGAACAACTCCAAGCGCAACCGCCAACTTCCCAACCGGTTAACCTTGATGATGATGATGAAGAAGTCGTCCCCGAATCGCCACCGCAAGAGCTCAACCGAAAAAAAAACAAGGGGAAGGGGAAGAAGGTTGAAAACGTACCCGAAACCGCGTCAAAAAGCGGTTCGAGAAAACAGGGGAGACCGTGGACGAAAGTAGAGGAGGAGGCGCTAGCAATGGCGTTTACTAAGTCCTCTACTAACCCGATAGTCGGTATGAACGAAAGTTTAAATTTTTTATTTTTACTAATGCATTGTTTTTTAAAATTTAGGAAACAATCAAAAGGGTGATAGTTTTTGGAGGAAGGCAACGGCTAGATTTCATGCGATTATGGAGCATAGCTCGGATCGTGATGTAGAAGCCGTCTCGGGCAAGTGGCGTAAAATGAGCAAGGTCATCAATAACTTTAACGCAATTTATAACCAAATTAGGATGAATCCTCCTAGCGGGAATAACGAGACGGACATTCTTAACCTTGCTATCGCTAAGTGGGACTCTCAAAATGCAAAGCCTTTCCCGATTCCAAATGAGGTAGCAACCGCCAAACGGACTAAAACTTCCGAGTCCGGAAGTTATAGTGAGGGAGGCTCCACCGGTCGTTGTCAAATCAACATAAACGACGACCCGGAAGATGACGAGGACGTGTTGCCCATTCACGAGGCGGAACGTCCCACCGGGAGGGACAAAGCAAAAAAAGAGGCGGCCGGAAAGCGCAAAGTGGCCGGCTCGAGTGGAGGGGGCGGCTCAGGTGGAGGGGGCGGCTCGAAGGCATCGGAGAAAATGGACGACTTAATAAACGAATTCCGTGAGTTCAAACAGTTCGCGGCCGAAAAATACACTCACAAGAAAACCGTGTCGGCCGACCAAGCTCGAGCGGAAGATTTTAGGATTATGAGGTTGGATCTCGACTCGGTTCCGGAGGCGGAACGAGTGGTTTATCAGAAGATGAAGGAAGAAGTGATGAAAAAATGGTCGTCGTAGGTTGTTTTTTTATTTTTAGGAAATCTAATTTTTTTTTTTTCGGTAATTTTTTTTTTTTAGGAAATGTAATTTTTTTTATGTTATGAAATGAAATTATTTATGTTGTTTTATGTTGTATTTTTTAATTTTTATAAAGTTTTTATTAAGTTAATAAATTAAAACTTAGAAAATTATAAAATAATGAGGTGGGGCCCCATCCCCCACGAGCCTCCATCCCCCTCAAATATGATGGAGGCTCATCCCCCACGAGCCGCATACGTGGCGCCTACGTGGAGGCTCAACCCATTCAAGCCCATCCTAACCATACCCATTAGTCTGAGAGTATGAGATTGGGCTTTCTCTATGGAAAGTTGGAAACATCAATTACTCGGCCCAATTGAATCGTTTTTAAGATGTTGAGTACTTTTTTCCTAACGGCGGGCCTAGTATAAACTAGTGGTGCACAAAAAACCCAAACCCCGGAACCGGGTTTTTTCAATACCCGGTCCGGGTTTCCCAATACCTTGTTCAGGTTTTTTCGTTTTTTTGTGTTTTTTCGAGTTTTTTACCTTGGTAACGGCTATATAGCCGTTAGAAAGTGTATTATGATCTTTGGTTTGGTTTACATTGTATCTCTATACCCTATAAAAGGGGTCTTTGATGACGAACAATAAACGAAGAAGATCAAGTTATTCAAAGCTATATGTTCATCATCTTATTCGATCCGGTTCAATGATTATTTAGGTGTCATGTATTTCTATGTTTTATAAAATAAAAAGGTTTTGCATTTTATATTTCTATGGTTTATCCAAAAAAAATGAATACCAGAGGCATACCCGAACCAAACCCAAACCCAACCCGATCCATACCCGACATGAAAATAAAAAATTCAAAAAAATAATTTTCTGAATTTTTTGGATTTTTTAGAATTTTTTGGATTTTTTTTATTTTTTATTATTTTTTTGATTTTTTAGATTTTTTTGTTTTTAAAATTTTTTTTGGTTTTTTAGAATTTTTTTGGCTTTTTTTAGATATTTTATTAATTTTTTGATTTTTTTAGAATTTTTTTGATTTTTTTATTTTTTGGATTTTTTAGAGTTTTTTTTTGTTTTTTTTTTATTTTTTAGAAATTTTTGGATTTTTTATTATTTTTTTGATTTTTTAGAATATTTTGGAATTTTTATTATTCTTTTGATTTTTTAGAATTTTTTTTACTTTTTTGATTTTTTTGGATTTTTTAGAATTTTTTGGATTTTTTATTATTTTTTTGATTTTTTGATTTTTAATTTTTTTTTTGGGTTTTTTAGAATTTTTTGGGTTTTTATAGATTTTTTATTATTTTTTGGATTTTTTTGGATTTTTATTTTTTTGGATTTTTAGAATTTTTTGATTTTTCAGAATTTTTTGGATTTTTAGATTTTTTATTATTTTTTAGAGTTTTTTTATTTTTTAATTTTTTTTGAATTTTTTAAATTTTTTTTGATTTTTTAGAATATTTTGGATTTTTTATTATTTTTTGATTTTTTAGAATTTTTGGATTTTTTATTATTTTTTTTATTTTTTAGAATTTTTTTATTTTTTAGAATTTTTTGGATTTTTATTATTTTTTTGGATTTTTTAGAATTTTTTTGATTTTTAGACAAAACTAAAAGTGGCAAGGGGTTATTTCCGGTTCAATGATTATTTAGGTGTCATGTATTTCTATGTTTTATAAAATAAAAAGGTTTTGCATTTTATATTTCTATGGTTTATCCAAAAAAAATGAATACCAGAGGCATACCCGAACCAAACCCAAACCCAACCCGATCCATACCCGGCCCTACCCGAACCCGAAAATAAGGTATTATAATACCCGGATATTAGAAAACCCGACCCGAACCCTACCCGAACCCGGGTATATAGGGTATACATTTTTTATATAAAACCCGGACCCGGACCCGACCCGGGTATTGTCAATACCCGATTTTGTAGAACCCTATCGTACCCGAACCCGGTTCCATACCCGGAACCGGGTATTCAGAAAACCCAATTTGTGCACCACTGGTATAAACCAACACTGTTGAGATAAGTTTAATCTAGATATGGGCATAATCGGGTATTTTTAATACCCTGAACCGGGTACTACTTGTACCCGAGTACTTATACAAGTGAGCGGAACTGGGTACATGGAAGAACCGGGTCCGGGTTGAACCCGGGTAGAAGTAAAAAAAAAAATGTCACCGATATAACCGGTTTCGGGTATTGTGGAACCGGGTTCGGGTACTGTTTGGGACCAGGTATGTCGGGTATTTCAAATCAAAAAGCTGCAAAATACTGCTTGGAACCGGTTTCAACGGATATAAGACCGTTGGAAACCGATTAAATATTAAAAAATCAGTTTTTTTTTGTATAAAAACCCCAACTTCTACCCTTCACTTCCATTACTACCCAAGTTCTCCGTTCCCTTCCATTACTACCACAAAAATTCACCAAACGAAGAGACAATGGCATGCAATGACGAAGTTGTGACGGTTTTGGAAACCAAACGAAACCCGTTAATTTGGAAGCATTTCGATTTGTGTTTGATGACCGACAACCATGAGATGGCTAGGTGCAAAGGTTGCGGAAAGTTCATGAAAGCGGCCGCCAACTCGACGCTAAAGAAACACATCGACCGCCATTGCCCCGTGACCAAGGCGAAAAACGAAAAGGGTGAAGGATCCGGGACCGGTTCTTCAAATGTTTAGGGTGTGATGTAACCGGTTTGTTTAGTTAAGTTTGGTGTGTTATGTTTAGTTAAGTTTGGTGTGTTATGTTAAGTTAAGTTAGGTGTGTTAAGTTATGATATAATCGGTTCGTTTAGTTATGATGTAAACTTTAATCGGAGTTTGTATGATCTGGTTTTTACGTTTTTGGAATACGGTACATTGTGTACCGAAACCAACCACTATATATCTAAACCACTATCTAGCAAGAAACAAAGCAAAAACATAAGCAATTGCGAATTTGCAATGTTAGTAATGGGTTTTGCAACCAATTAACCCATTTGATAGTAACATTCTTATTTCATTGACGAACAACAAAAGAAAAAGATAAATTACTCTTTGTGTTTAAATGACTAAATTGCCCTTGTAGTTAACAAACTTGGTTGACGGTGTTAGAAATTTGGACTCAAATGGTTAGGAAAAGTGGCTATAGGGACTCAGGGCGTTAACCATTTTGATTTTGGACTCAAGTGGTTAAAACCCCTAAAACACAAGACTCAAAAAGTAATTTACCCTAAATGATATACTCGTTTAGGCTAGCAAGCCCATGCTCGATCCCATTTAAGCACCAACTTCATTTGAGCTTTAAGTGAGCCAATCTGAGGTAGCTTACGTGCAATTTGGCTCATTTACACCCCCTTCATGGCTAGAATTCTTGGTTTGAGATCACATAACCAGTTTTATGGTTAAGAATCAAGAACCACATATTCATTTCTTCATCGTATTAGGAAAGAAAAAAACTGTGATACACTTATGCCTAATGCAGGAAAGATAATTAAAAGTAATTGAACAGAAAGAAAAGGACGATTATATAACCGTTTTGTGTATCAATTTAAAACAATACGTACAATCGTTCATACGATTCTCACAATTTTTGTATGGACAGCTTCTCTATACAAGCAAGCATATACTACACACTTGCATTTGTATTTTCATATAATTGCCTTTGCATGTAACATTTTACAGTAAGTGGCAGAAAAAAAGTAAAATATGGCTAATTTCATAATCAGTTATAGTGTAAAAAATACACAAACAATTACCAATCTACCAAAACCAAAGCATGTTCATCAAAATCTCCAAACATGAAACAAAACCATTATTATTTCCCATCAAGACAAAAAGGCCAACTTTTGACCCATTCTATTTTGGTCTATACCTTTGAATTTTTATCACATGTTGTATGTCACACACATTTACAAAGACTGTTATTCACTATTGAACAATACATGAAAAAATCTTTACACACAACAAAACTATTTATCACTCCTGTACTTGTATATCCATTGCTCCCATTATTTATCCAAACACACCTGCATTTGCTACAACTTCATTCTTAACTTTCAAAAACGCCTTTCTTGGCCCGTGTAACACGGGCTTTTTCATCTCCCACAACACTCTAGAACTCTTCATGCCACTTAGATTCTGCCACAACACAAAAAATGGTAAACATGTTTAAATCGGTTTCTGTAGAAATGGACCTATTATCAGTTGTACACGTATTAACTAAGTTTGTGGGTCAACCTGTGCATAGCTTGTGTATTTCTTAGCTAGTGATCCTTCTGAGAAATAAGCTTTAAAGCTCTTAAACGGCTTCTGATCCTTATCATAGCTCGAGTTAACACCTTCCTAATCTCATTAATAAGTTTATTTCAGTCATAAAAACTTCAAAAACAACTAGCAGAAACAAAAATGGTTTACGATTATGCATACCTGATGACTCACTGGTTTAAAATTTGGAAAAACTTGCATACTTCTGTAAATGTTTGGCTGCCAGTATGGATTATAGACGGGTGCTTTACCATATGGTTGCATAGCGTAATACGGACTGAAATTCAAATACGGGTTGGGACCGCTAATCTTTTCTGATGCAAAACGAGCTTGTGATCTTTGTGTGCATTCTTCTTTACTCATAGCAACACTAACGTTCATGTGTTTTCCATGGTAAAGTTTCCCTACACGAATTCGATAAAATCACGATCAAGTTAGGTAAGAAACGAAACGGATTAAAGTTTAGTGAATAAATAATACAAGATGTAGTTGAATTAAATAATCACCGTTAAGCGAATCACAAGATCTCTTTGCGTCTTCTGCGTTAGCGAAGCACACGAATCCAAACCCTTTGCTAATACCGGTTTCATGACGTACGACTTTCGTTAAAATCACCTTCCCAAAAGCACCAAAAGTTTCTTCAAGACACTTTTCATCTACAGATAACGCAAGATTTCTGACGAAAAGATTTAACGCGTTTATTTTGTCCTTTTGATGTGAACGTTTCAAGAACCCTTCTCGTTCAGCTTTCTTCATAGCCTTTCCGACAAACAACTCTTTAGAACCTGTTTTCATGCACCAAATTTGAATACTCAAAACCTATAAACAGCAACATATTGTGTAAAAAGTTGAGCCCCGCTTGCGGTCTGCTCATATAATGTAATATATGTGTGGGCGCTCGGGGGGGCAAAAGCAAAAGTGCACTAATTTTTAACGTTATTTTACTAATTTCGTGAAAATAACGTTAAAAAGAGGGGATCGTTAATCAGGCATCATGTGGTGGCGTTGATAGCCGAAAGACAAGGGGGTACATGCACCAATTGGCGTTTGTCTCAATTGCTGAGTGTTATGTGCCTTATGTCCAAGGCTTGATGCAAAACCACAATCGAGCCGGGGGTCTCATTGGAAGCAGCCTCTCTATTTCTACGGGGTAGAGGTAAGGCTGTCTACATCCCACCCTCCTCAGACCCTACCTTAGCTTTGCTATAGGTGGGATATACTGAGTACGATGATGATGATGATGATGATATTGTGTAAAAAGTTAAAAACTAAAACTGAACTAGTTCTGAACTTATGATTCTTTGTTTACCGATTATTGCACCGTTTAACGCTTCAATGGCCTTCTTTGCACTATCGGGTGACTCAAAGTTTACAAACCCGAAACCTCTTGATCCCCCGTCAGCATCCTTCATGATAACAACACTTGTGACATTCCCGTATTCAGAAAACTTATCTTTTAACTGATTCTCGGTGAAATCGGATTCAAGATTCTTCACGTACACGTTTGTGAATTCGGGTTCCTTCCTTTCGCTTTTCCTCATAAACTTGGCCACAGATCTGACACGAAATCAAGTTTAAAATAATATTAAAACATTAAATCACAATGTAATGAACAGGAGATTGAGTAGTTAAGAAGGATACATTATTTTGTCAACAAGAACGGATCCATCTAGGGTTTGAAGAGCGTTATTAGAGGATTCTTCTGAATCGAATTGAACAAATCCGAAACCCTTGCTTTTGCCATGAACATCTTTTGCAACTTTACACGAAAGAATCATCCCGAATTTTCCAAAAACCTCTTCCAACTTCACATCCGTGATGAACGGATTTAGATTCTTCACGAACAGATTTGCGATTCCAGTTCTTCTTGTTACTGGGTCTCGTTGACACCACATGATTCTCATCGGTTTTCCCCTTAATTCAGTGTGATTTAACCTCGACAACGCAGTATCCGCTGTTCAAATTCCAGTCAAATCATGATTTCACAAATGAAAATGAACCAATCAAAACAAATAACGAAAAAGAATCCCAATCATTTCACTATGATTTAAACTCGACAACGGCAAACTTCCAGTCAATTCACAAATGAATAAGAATCAATCATTATAAACAACGAAACAAAACTTAATCGGTTCAGTATGATTTAACCTCAACAACACGAAATGCACTATCAATTTCAAGTCAAATATCTCACAAATGAAAAAGAATCAATCATAATAAATAAAGAAACAAAACCTAATCAATTAAGTATGATTCAACCTCAACAATGTGAAATACACTGTTCGAAATGAAAATGAACCTATCAAACAAATAACCACAAAAAAAACCTAATCAATTCAGCATGATTAAACATCAATAAAGCCAAATTCACAGTTCAATTTCCAGTCAAATCACAATTTCACTATTGAAAACGATTCAATCAAACAATTTCAAACAAATAACCAAGAAAACCTAATCAATCCGCTATGATTTAACGTCTACAACACCGAATTCACAGTTCAAATTTCAGTCAAATCACAATTTCACAAACAAATAAACAAAGAAACCTAATCAATTCACTGTTCAATTTTCAGTCAAATAACAATTTCACAAATGAAATCGAAACAATCAAACAAATAACAAAAACAAACCTAATAAATCGAACTTAACTCAACAAATAATAATCAGTAATTACCGTGAGAAGGAAGGTAGAAGTTAACATAACCGTAGCCTAGGGATTTGAACGAGAACCGGTCTCTGCAAACACGAACTGAACTCACCGGTCCGATCATTGAGAAAAGCTGAAGGAGGTCGTTGTCGGTGGTGAAAGGGGGGAGGTCGCCGACGTAGAGGGCGGCGCGGTGGTGGCTGGTGGCCGGAAGAGACGGTAGTAGTGGTGGTGCTAGGGTTGTTTGAGATGCAGGCTTCATTGGCGTAATGGATGAAAGAAAATTGTGAGAGATTGTTGAAGAATGTGTGTTTATATAATCTGTATGTATAGATCGATATATATATATAGAGAGAGAGAGAGAGTCAGTTATGTCTGTTATTAACCGTTTTTAGTTATTCAAACAAATTCCCTCCTTTTTTTTTTGTCAACAAAGTCCCTGTATTTTGGTTATTATTTTAATAATAATTATGGATTACAAATAAACCAGATAAAATGGATTGTGGTTTACCTAAAAAGTGCATAACGTATGTCATGTAAACAATGTGCTTTAATTAACCCACTCTTTAGCTAGCAATTTTTATTGCTCCAGATCCGACGTCCTCATTAGAATTTCTTTCTCTGATTGCCTTGATGGAGACAGTTCAGATTAATAATACTATGGATGATTGGAGTTGGACGAAAGAAAAGGATGGTAATTATACGAGGCGGCTAGTTCGGGTAGTTTAAATCCGACACTTTGGAATAATTGGGTGCCAAAAAAAATAAACATCTTTTCATGGAGAGCCATTTTGGATCGAATACCGACTAGGGAGAATCTTGCCTTCAGGAATGTAAATGTGGATTTGGAATTATGTGGTCTTTGCAACTATGACACCGAATCAACATCTCATCTACTTATCTCTTGTTCTTTGGCGACATATGTTTGGCAAGCAATCGCTAGTTGGTGTAAGGTGCCTCCCGGTTCAAATGTTATTAAAGATATTAAGTCCCTAGACTTTTTGTGGATAAAAAAATAGGTTCTCGTTTAAAGTTCTAAGGTGGAGTCAGTGGTGTAATTTCACTTTTTGATTGTATGTTTGTTTGGGTACTAGTTTCTTGCTAGCATGCTGTTTTATTAAAAGTTGGCCGTTCAAAAAAAAAAAAAAAAAAAAAACTAACCATTTTTATTAAAAATATTTATATCAAATAGATAAAAACTAAATAAATCTCTTAGTGGGAGATGCGTGATTTTTTTATTGGGTTTGGAAATTATATGGGTAGGTGAGATGGGTGTGAGGGCGTGAAGGCTAACACCCAAAGCCCGGTTGGTTATGGTTTGGCTGAGGAAATGGCGTTAAAGGTGTGGTGAAGTGGCGTACATGATTTTCAAACTAGTAGATGTAGTTCTGTATGGTACCGTAACAATATGATATATATATTTTTTTTTAAAACAATAAAAAAATTCACTAAATATACACACTAATACATCAACTTATTTGATTATTAATAGATATAAATGGATTAAACAAGTCTTTCATGAATAAATATACAGGTAATATAAATATTTGGATTTAACAATATGACCAGCTAATATACATATTGTACAGAGAATTGTTTACCATGGTTTGTGGTTTCTATGTTGCAAACATACAGAATCTGCAAATGACATTTCTACTTAAGCTATAAAGGTCAAGAAACTAATCAAAACGAACTAAACGGTGTTGATCTTCTGCGATATCTGGTCGGTGGCTTCGGGTTCGAGTCTTTCAAAACTTCTGCATATTTCACGAGCTCGGATTTTTGACCGTCCGATGAAGAAAGCGAACCCAAAAAACTATGATCAACATCACCGCCTTCGGATATGGAATCAATCCTTTTATGCCGATGAAACGACATTCGAGAATCCATAGAGTGCTTAGACGAATTCGTTAAATACCCGAAAGGATAATCGCTATACGAATTCGTATCTAATGACGAGCTACATTGGCTGTGATTACGTCGGTGGTTGTGATCATCTACGACATTTTCGTCTTTCCTTCTTAAAAACTTCACGAGCTTCCCGAAAAACTTATTGCTCTTACGAGACAGTGAATGATCAATGATAGGTTCATCAGGTTGACCGGAATCCATGAGACTAGATGATTGAGGACTTGACCATGGATCGAAATCGAGTTCTTGGTTAGCGTATTCGAGGATTAGTCTTTTAGCCTTTTCTTCTGATCTCGGGCTCAATGTTTTACTGAGGTCTCGGGCCATTGTTTTACTCGGTCCGGGCTGATAATTTCTAAGTTCGTATCTTAAACAAGCGTTAACCCATCTCATGTACACGAGTTCTTCGACGTCACTGCATCTATCGGCTTGTAGTTGCTCGATTTCCTTGGTTAATTCTTCGTTTTGTTTCTTCAAAGTCTCACTTTCTTTTTTAAGCTTTTCTGTCTGCAAGAAAAAAAAAATAATAATTATATTATATGTAAGAACCCAAACTTGAGAATAAGAATCATGTGAAACACACAAAACCGCGTAAACCGAAGGAAGTCGGCCAGTTTACCCAGTTTGTGAGTCAAACGGTTCGGTTTTAGTGGCTTGTTAGTTTAACAATTTGGTCCGGTTCAAAACTTGTAGTTATATATAGGGTTATTGGATTTTATCATCCCAAATTATTGGCTATTGGCCGCTGTCACCCCCAACTATCACTTTGACGTCCGTCACCCCCAACTTAACACTTAGTGTGTTCTGTCACCAAATCGTTAACTGATCACTAACTTTAGATCCCGTTACTATACTTTTGGGGGTGTCATAGGGATCTTAGGAAGGTTTTAGGGATCTTAGGACACCCCAAATGTATAGTAACAGAATCAAAAGTTAGTGATCAGTTAACGACATGGTGACAGGACACACTAAGTGTTAAGTTGGGGGTGTCGGGCGTCAAAGTGATAGTTGGGGGTGGACGAACCTAAACGAGTTTGTTACTTTTATATAAATATAGAAACTTTTATTTATTATAATAAATAGATTATTGCAGCATGATGTTATTATATAAATAACTAAATAATATGTATATTAGGTTATATAAAAGATTACATTTATAAATATATATATATAACGAATTATGTGTGTGTGTTTATATTTAGAACTAGATAAATATTAAACAAGCTGAGCCTGCGAGAGTTTGAGCTTGAAAACAATTCAAAAGCCGGGCTCGAGCTTTATAGACATAGAGCTCGAATGAGCCTCAATTCGGCTCGTTTACACTAAAAACAAACCAAAAGTTTGACTTTCAGTATCACTTTTTTTGTTATTTTTTAAATCTGGTCCTGTTCAAAACCGATGCAAATGAAAATAGATGAATATCTTACTTCTTGATCTTCTAACACCGATGCAGCCAGAATCTGAACATGCTCCAATCTCTGAGTCAACTCGGATTTTTCAACCTGCAAGTCAAAGTTTGACTTTCTCAATTCATTGACTTCCTCTTCCAAATCCTTCAATCTACAAAGCTTTAACTCAATCTCTGAATCAATCCCGACACTACCCTTGCGTTCATCTTCCTGCATCTTTTCAACTCGTTGTTGAAGATCCAAAATCCGTTCTTTGTTCTGTGCAGCTTCTGATCTTAGCTTCTTCTTAAGAACATTGATTTTGGCGCGTGCAGATTCAAGATCGGTTAACACTTTGTTATAATCCGCTGTTTGTGATTGTAATCTCTTGTTATCGTTCTCTAATGACTCGACTTTTAACGATAAAAGCTTAGCTTCCATGTTGTTTAATTTAAGACGGTTTTGAAGTTCTTTGACTGTAGTTTCTTGTTGTTTAAGACCGTGATATTCGAGTAGTTGAAGTTCTAATTTGCGCTCTCGTTCTTTGAGTACTTTGACTATGTTTCTTAGATTCTTGATTTCTTGGTCGTGGCTGTCGGTTTTGACCACCGAGTTGACTTTTGACGGTGAGTTTGCATCTGATGTTGGGAGCTTGGGGTTCGTTTTCATGGTAGTTGAATCGAATTCTTTCATGAGGTCGTTAAATTCAGGTAGAAGGTAAGAATCTTTATCAGACAAGGAATTCTGCAACAGGACACATAGTCACATATAAACCAATGTGGTTAAATTTGAGGTCAAACTTAATATTTTTGAGAACAAAATTACTATCGGTTTTGTCACACATCATAGGCGACTGATTTATATTCGTGGTATGTTTAAACAATTGTATTTCTTCAAAATTTAGAAGAAAATGTAGCTCGCCGTATTTAGAAAATTAAACCATTTGACCTCAAAAGTCAAAATATGTATCTAATTCAGAGTTCACCAGACAAATAACATGATTTAGAGTATTAGTGTGTGGTTTAAACATCACTAAACTTATGTTGAAGCTTAATTCTTTGCTTAAAAAGGCGCATTAGCGAAACAGGCTTATTCTACTCTAAAAGTAAACTTGTAAATTTGAATCAACCAAGAATAATCAGTTTCAAACAAGCAATCTCGAATACATATTAAAAAAGCCTCTTATTCCATTCTACAGGTAATTTTGAATCTACCAAGAATAATTGGTTTCAAAATAGCAATCTCAAATACTTATTAAGATCATCATCAGGGGGCAAAAGTGAAAGTGCACTTATTTTAACGTTATTTTACTAATTTCGTGAAAATAACGAAAAAAAGCGGGGGGCGATAAATCTGCCTTTGTCCCAATTTCCGAGTGTTATGTGCCTTATGTCCAAGGCTTGATGCAAAACTATTATCGAGTCACTGGAAGCAGCCTCTCTATTCCTACGGGGTAGAGGTAAGGTTGTCTACATCTTACCCTCCTCAGATCGTACCTTAGCCTTGCTATTGGTGGGATCATAGTTATTAAAAGCGTTAAGCGCACTCAAGGCGCATAGGCCTCGCCTGGGGCCTAGGCGCAAAAAAAACGCGGGCCTGAGAAAAAAAAAGTGTACAACAAAAAAAAGCATAAAATATTTTTATATAATAGAAAATTAATACTATTCTTCAAATAAAATAAACTAAAGCTATTATATAATATTTAATATCGTCTATTTAGTAACAAAAGTTATAAAATGCTAGTTTATTAGTGTAGAAAAGTAGTTTTGTTAGATAAAAGTAGAAATCTAGCTAGAATCTTGCAAGAATTTAGAGAATTTGGCCGAAAACTCTCAAGAATCTAGGAATCTCGCCGGAACCTGCGCATGAACCATCACTTGGAGAATTAAAGCGCAATTACCTTGACTTAAGGCGAAATTGCCTCGCCTCGCTAGGAAATTGGGCCTAGGCGCAAGAGGCGATGGTTTTTAACAACTATGGGTGGGATATACCGAGTATGATGATGATGATGATGATGATCAATTGGGGGGCTTACAGAGACCCCCTTCTCTCCTCCACGTTAGTTTTTCTCCTCCTCACGGACCGCAAACCATTTCTCTCTCCTCTCACCCTCACAAAAAATAAAAAAAAAACGATCTTCTTCCCATGCCTAACGCCCCGCGGACACAGACTAGTGATTCTCTCTCTCGGCCCTCTCACCTCCACATCGATGTTTGTGGGACATCCATTGGAGTTGGTCTAAAAACGACTAGTTTGACCCTAAAATAAGTAACTTTTCTTCATCCAAACACCCTTGTAATCACTTTTTTTTTTTAAATTTCCCAAAGACTAAAAACTATCTTAACAACATCAAATAGTTTAATTAATCCCACTTCCAAATCCTCCCTAAATCAGTAAACTAGATGCAATCATTAGCACAGAATCAACAAGAAAATCTTACATGTTTATCAGTTGCCAAAGGATCAAAACTAGGATGCTCACTGTTCAATCTCCTTTGTGAAATCCCCTGATTCTTCTTGCAATCTACACAAACAATATATTCATCAAACACACAACATAACCCAAAACTTTAAACCTCAAATTCAAACACAAACCTGCAGATTTAGAATCTTTGATCCTTTTGTTTGTTAAAAAAGTAGAAAGCATCCCACCAAGAGAAAAAGCTAAAGCAAGCCCAATTTTCAAAATCACTGGGCTCACATCTCTCTTCTCCATTTTCAAATTCAAACCCTAATCAGTTTTACATCTTTAGAACAAATTATGGTGTTCTTCTGCATCCGCTTACGCCTGAATCGGGTTCCTGATAACGACCCGTTTGAGAATATGAACAGATTAAGAAAACCCGTGAGTGTTTTTGCAAGAAAACGAATTTTGAAAATTGAAATTGAAGTATGTTTGGTTTTGATAATTGCGTGTTTGTGTTTGATGCCTTTTGGATTTGAGTAATAATCATAGGTTAGGTTAGGTATTGGTGAGATCCAATCAGTTAGGCTGGAGGGTGTGGGGCTTCATCCCCGCCACGTCACCATGTATAGCGCCCATATGGGCTCCATCACCACACCCTCTAAGTGAAGAGGGGAGCGCCATTGATGGGGCTCCATCATGGTAACACCCGGTAACGCCATGGCTTGGAGTTTGGACCAATCAAATGTTTTTTTTATTTATTTTGTTTAATAGGGGCTTCATCCACACCATGTAAATTAAAGGGAGGCTCTATAGGTAAGGTGGATCCTAGGTGGACTTGATAAAGCCCCACGGAGCTTCATCCACACCTCATAGCCTTATGACCTTGGTGTTTGTCATATGTCATACTAGTGATGATGATGGGTACGAGACTGTGCAAAGAAATAAAAATCGGCATCAGCATATGGGTCAAAATAAGCATATCAAGAATGGGCCTAACTTGTTTGAAAAGAACCAGAGGGGAGCCCAACTGGGTTCGGGAAATAGTGGTGGTATTAAGGGTGCCCACGGATCTAATGGAGCTTCAAGTTCAAAACCTAAAGTGCAAACAACAAATAATCAGAAGCATATCCCCCATGTGCAGATTAAGGATGCAAATCAGGTGCCTAAAAAAGTGCAGAAACCTGCTGGTTTCAACTTTGCCCGTGCTGTCCAAGGCATTCCAGCTAAGGTTGGGAAAAATATGGGAAATTGTTCCAATAATACCCCCACTCCTACAGTTAAGCCTGTGTTAAAAACGGCCAACAGATTTTCTGTTTTGGATGTCCAAGAGAGTGTTAGAACAGGCACATTGGTTGCTGAAAATACTGAGCTTTACCCTCCAGATATCAGCTGTAACGAGCAGGGTACCGTAAATAGGCAAAATGTGATTGATCCGGGCAGGGTCCTTCCTTCATGGAGCCAGTTTAAGCCTTCGGAGTCTTTGAACAGGATCTTGGAAAAGGATTATGGTATTACGGATGCTCAAAAAAAGCGCATTCTTGACGCCCTTCAAAGTGAAGCGAGAGCTGTTAAAGCGGAGGATCAAGAAGAATGGGTGGATGGTGAATGGGAGTTCTTTCATGATAAGTGCATAGAACTCGATCTGGATCCAGATTATTGCGTCGAAGATGTTTACGAGGATGATAGCGGCTCAGCTCAATTTATCTCTCATCTCGCGAAAACGGGTAAATACTTTGATCCCGTAGTTGCGAAACCCCCCCATCCGTAAATAATGTGGTCTGCTGCCTCGGTTTTTGGGCTCCTTTGGGTGTTTTTGGTGCTGCGGTTTTGTTTCTTTTGGCCTTTTCTCTTTTCGGCTCGTAAGTTGCTTATGTTCGGCACGTTTTGCTTATTATTATTTGGTGCCTGCAAGCTTCGTATTTTCAGGATGTTTTGTTTGATGTTTTATGGTCTGGGACTGCTAGTTATCGTTTGGGTTTTTGGCTGGAAATATGTGTTTCTCGGGATTATTTGGTTGCATACGAGGGACGAGGTTTTTGGCTGGAAAGTTCTGTTTATGCTGGTCCGAGATTATGTTCTTTTTTCTGGGCTGGTGTATTCTGTTTTGGTTCATTTAATTTTGGGGCGAGATCACTTGGGCCAGGTTTGGTTTTGGGTGACCCAGATCAGTAGGGGGGTGGGTCTTTATTACAACCGGCCCAGCTCTTGGTCTGTCTTGCCATGGTGTGTGCGGGCCAGTTTTAACTTCCTAAAGAAGCCCATAAATTCAGCTATTAATATGATTGCTGGGCTGTATTTTTATGCTGGTTATATGAAGCCCAGAAGGTGGGGATTCTGTCTTGCGGCCCAGTTGTTCTTCTTCACTAGCAGGCTCTCTTCAGGCCCGGTTTGGGCCCTTTTGATTCATGCTCAGCTCAGTTTTCTGGGCTATTGTATATGCGGCCCAGGTTTTTCTTGTGGGGTCCAGATTTGGGCTTGCGATTTGGCCCAATCGGTGTATTGCTTTAGGCCCAGGCCCTTTTGCTGCTGCCGAGTGTCCTTCAAGGCCCAGTGGTGGGTATTCTTGGTCCTTCGTCAAGTAGTCTTAGCTCGTGTTCCTGTGTTATGGCTAAATCACAAGGATAATGTTAGTGTGATGTTAGTTTGTAATAGGCTAGATTTCATTGTTAGAGGTTGGAGGTTCGTTTGTGTTTTGTTAGGAAAAGATATATCGCCTACTAGTTTGTTAAAAGTTAGTAGGTATTATATGTTTTTCCTTAGTTGTTTTTTACGATCTCCAAAGCATATTTTGGTGATTCGTAGATAGGTTGGCGGGGGTATGCCCCTTTAAACATGTATCATTTTTATTTTTATAAAAGTTTGCCGGGTGAAAGCTCATTTACCCAAAAAAAAAAAAAAATATACATGTTTTTTTTAATAACCATAAATTTGGATCACCAAAGTGGAAGTGGATGTTTGTCACTTTAACATTGGCTCGAACAAATTACGATTTTATTCTAGCTTATAGTTACGATTTTGTCACCGGTTAAAAAATACGCTTTTGCCCCAAATAAAAAAATACAGTTTTGTCATCGTTGTAGATGTAGACAAATTACGACTTTACCCAGTCAAATTTACGATTTTGCCTCAGTTCAAAATTACAATCTTAGAGTATTATTATGCTATCAGCGAAACCACCCGATTATATATATCTCCACTAGGCTATAATGCCTATACACCACTAGAATGTTATCGTGTTTTCGGCGGGCCAACCTGATATAATGCATATACATCAATTAAGGAGAAAACATTATATACATCTCCACTAGGTTATAATGCTTATACATCAATTCAGGAGGAAACCAAATAAATTTGAGAAAAAACCCTCTTGTGGGAATCGAATCCGGAGATCCATAAGCCTTATCCCAACCTTTAAGATGCCACTAAGCTATGAATGTATGGACGTGTTTTTTCTATTTTTTGTTAGACTTATTAGATTTTATCAATTTCAACTATTAGACATTGGTTGTTGCCACTGCCAACTATCACTTTGACTCTCACCACTCTCATTTTAACACTTTGCGTGTTGTGTCACTCTGCATGTAAACATTTTTTAGTGTTTGACTTGTGATATTGGTGATATTAAGCTAACACTTTATGAATTACTAATGACTGTAGGTGAATATGCTCCTAAAAGATAAAAG
This sequence comes from Helianthus tuberosus, assembly GCA_030545235.1. NCBI lineage: Eukaryota > Viridiplantae > Streptophyta > Magnoliopsida > Asterales > Asteraceae > Helianthus > Helianthus tuberosus. The sequence goes on from CM060359.1 coordinate 188,551,923, forward strand.
TGAGCCAAAAACCACTCAACCGGAGTGATACAACACACAAAGTTTTAAGTTGAGAGTCGTGAGAGTCAAAGTAATAGTTTGAAGTAGCAGCGACCAATACCCAATAGTTAGGAGTGATAAAATCCAATAACACATTTTTTTTTTTTATTGTCGTGGTTTGAACTTTGCAACAAAAAGTTCTTTTAAAAAAGTAAACAATTGGGGGCCATGTTTTATATATCTTTATAGATAAATACTAATAACAGAACGATAAAATATAAAAAAAAGTAAAAAATTGGAGCCATGTTTTAAATTATCTTTATAACACAACAATAAAATAATATGATTAATCAATCTACCATCTAAAGTAAATCATACCAACCTATTTTTGTTTTAGGATGATAACTTACTATCATAACAAAATGTGAAGATCTAAAGTAAATCATACCAACCTATTTTTGTTTTAGGATGATAACTTACTATCATAACAAAATGTGAAGAGATGAATTAAAAAGTTTGTAATACAAGATGATTTGTTTATTTTTGTAATTATTTTGAACGTCTTACGAAAGTTAAAAGATATATATCTTATTCTCAAATACATCGTAAACATTTCCCTTCTGTGAATTCACAAAATAGTTTTGTGAGTTGATTTTACTATTCAATTTTGTATAAATCAATATAGCTTTATGTACAACTAAGTCACCCATTATTTTTCTTTTTTGATCCAGCCATTTATGTAACTAAATCACACATTTTTTTTTTTTTCCATCCAGCCATTTATGTATTTCTAACTTTATCAACTTTTAGTTTGTAAGTAGGAGTTACAATTCAACCTTTTTACACTTTTCACCCCTAGAGTTTTTATCTTCTATAACTTTGACATAAAACATTTTCCATTTTTTATTCAAACGCTTTTCCATTTTCAACTTTAGTCTCATATATTTTTCATCTTTTATAAAATTTTGTTTTATGTTACGGTCTAAATTTTGCATATCAACACCCTGCAACACGCGTGTTTGGTTCAAAGTTTTTACGTTATTTGGTTTTGTTGTTTAACGACCCTGTCGCAATGAGCTGGTCATACGTCGAGTTAGTTATTCTTCTATATGTTTTACGTTTCCATGTAATTTTTGCAAGTTAACACGCTGCAACGCGCGTACATGTTTTGACATTTTTACGTCTACTTTTTGTTTGGTTTAACAGTCCCGCCGCAAAGCACGGATCCTAAATACTAGTTTTATAAAACCTCCAATAAAAAAAACATTGTGACACTAAAATTCTAATTTTAATGCTAATAAATGAACTCAAAATATAATCCATTGCTATAATAATCTTTACTCTTTGGCCTTCTTTTCCAAATTATTCCTAGAATTTCTGGGAGCAGTGGAATCAAGGACTGGGCTCAATTCAAAGAGTCGGTTCTTCGGAAGGATGGTGTGCAAGAGATAGGTGCAAAAACCTTGGTAGTGGAAAACAAAGGCTCAGTATACCCGTTTCATTGCGTTGGAAGGTCGATTCTCGGTGTGGCAAAGGACCTTCGGAACCTAAACATTCTGGCACAATCTCTTGATAATGGAGGGATTAAAGAATATGGCTTGTCATATGTGGGTGGCTTACGAGTATTGGTCACTCTCAGAAATCAGGAGGTTGTAATGGATACTTTAAAGGATTATGCAAGACTATTTGCAGATATTTTCTCCGATTGGAAGTTGTGGAACGGGGAAGACATTCCGTTTGAGCGTATAGTTTCGTTAAGAATCTCAGGTGTGCCCTTTCATCATCGTGATAACACACTATACGACCGCATCGGAGAGTTGTTTGGTAGAGTTGTCTGTGGTTCCAAATTCTCTTGGCAAGTCTGTGACAACTCAGATAGTTCATGCATGGTGCTAGTGTCACATGGTCGCCGGATCGATGAGTCGATGATTCTGAAATGGGGTGACAAGCGCGGGGTAATATGGGTTTCTGAAACCCAGGAAACATGGTCACCGGATTTTGATTTCTCAAAATCGATGGAAGCTTCAGGTTGGAATTCAAATGATCTTGGTGACCAGACTTTAGACGATGTTGAGGAAGGAGATATAAGGCCGGAGTCGGAACCCAATCCGGCACCGGTTCTTGATGTTGGCGCGCCGGAAGTTGAACAGTCTCCGGTAGTTCAGAAGATTCCAATTCAAAATCAAGTTGGTAACGTGCACGAGGTGCATGGGGAAGGGTGTTTAGAGGTTCAACTTCCAAGGGGAAATAATGATGGGGTAGGGACTATTGATGCAGCTACAGAACCTAACGTTCCTTTTTTCCTTACTGAGCCAAATCTAACAGTAAAGCCCAATAATCTGGGCCCATTAAATGAACCCACTCCTGTCAACACCTTGGGTAAGCGGTCCAGGCCTGTTAGAAGCCCACCATCGTTAGGTTCTATGCAAGGTCCCTCTACCAGACCCTTCCCTGGTCAAAACTCTTCGGATAATAGGTCGATTGACCTTAACACTCCGGCAAAAAATACTGGTGATTCTGGCATGTCAGCCATGGGTTTGCAACTGGGTGGTGAAGTTAATTCTTCTGCAGGGGATGGAGCGCACCCCAATTTAGACATTCACTCCTCTCCTCCGTCTAACTCTGGTGCTGGGAGGGTATCGGCTCAGGAGATTCTGGTAGAAGTGGATGCTACTAATATCGTGGGTCAGAGGATTGGCATTAACTTGAACGGATTCGCTGCTGAAACTAAACAATTAATTGAAGGTGAGGGTGTTCTCAATGGTTTACAATGAATTGTTTGTCCATAAATATAAGGGGGGTCAGGGATTCTCGCAAGGTCGATTGGGTGCGGGGTATTAAAACTAGTTACGGTATTCATTTCATCTCAATCCAAGAAACTAAGCTTGAGGATTCTTCAAAATTTTTCTTTAACAACTTGTGGGGTAGGTCAGCATTCAGTTTGGCAGTGGTGGACTCTCAAGGTCGGTCGGGGGGGTTGGCATGTCTTTGGTGCCCGTCAGTATTTTCATGCGAAAATGTGTATAAAAGTCGCTATTTCCTTGTGATTTCTGGTGTAATGGTACATTCTGGCTGTCGATTGAACTTGGTGAATGTTTATGCCCCAAATGAACCAGTGATCCGAAGGGCGCTTTGGGCTGATTTGATACAAGTAAAAAACTCAATCCAAGGCCTTTGGATCATGATGGGAGATTTTAATGACGTACGGGAGGTGTCGGAAAGGTTAAATTCGGAATTCGTTGAATCAAATGCCGAGGCATTTAACCACTTTATTTTATCGGCCGGGCTACATGAATATAATATGGGGGGTGGGCGGTTTACGTATATTTCGGACAAAGGTGACAAACTGAGTAAACTCGATCGGGTTTTGGTATGCTTGGGGTTCATGGAGAGATGGCCCACCGCCTCTTTATTAGCTCTGGATTGGGATGTGTCGGACCACCGCCCTCTCGTTTTGAACACGGTCCCTTCGGACTTTGGGCATATCCCATTCAAGTGCTACAATTCATGGTTAGAAAAGCCTGGGTTCATTGAGTTTGTGGTTCAGATGTGTAACTCATTCCACTTTTCTGGTCCGGAGGACTTGGCACTTGCAATTAAATTAAGATGGTTGAAAAAAAAGATCAAAACCTGGATTAAAGAGGATAAAAGTAGAACGGAAGGCGAGTATTGGGCGAATAAGAAACGGGTCGCCGACTTCGACAAGTTGGCTGAAGATAGACTCTTGGTGGAGGAAGAGCTGAATGTTAGGGCTGAATGCAAACAGGCGGTGGCGGAGTATGAAAGGCTGAAACATATGGATATTCGCCAAAAGTCGAGGATTAGGTGAGCTCTCGAGGGAGATGAAAACTCAGCGTTTTACCATGGGATCATTAATTCGAACATAAGTAATAATAGAGTTAATGGTCTGATGGTTGACGGCTCTTGGATAACTAATCCTGTGGCAATTAAGGAGTGCTTTTATGATTTCTTTTCAGCTCAGTTCTCTGAACCGATGTCTAGGAGGCCTGAATTAGCGTGTCCGAATCTGGTCACACTTACTGAGGCCGAGGCTAGTACTCTGGTGACTCCGTTCTCCCTGGTTGAAATAAAAACGGCAATTTGGGATTGTGTTGGGGATCGCGCCCCGGGCCCCGATGGGTTTAACTTCAAATTTATAAAAAGGTGCTGGGAGGGCTTAAAAAATGATTTCCTTGGTCTTTTCAACAGGTTTTATTTGGAGGGTAATTTGAACAAGTGTTGCACTTCTTCTTTTATCGCTCTAATTCCTAAGATAAAAGACCCGTTATCACCTTCACACTTTAGACCGATTAGCTTAATTGGTGTAATCAATAAAGTTATCTCTAAAGTCTTGGTGAATCGCCTAAAAACCGTTATGGAGAAGCTTATTTCCGAAGAGCAAACGGCTTTCTTGGCGGGGAGGAGTATCATGGACGGACCTCTTATTTTAAATGAAGTGGTGGGGTGGATGAAAAAGGCGAAAAAAACGGGTATGATTTTTAAAGTTGATATTCATAAGGCGTATGACTCGGTAAATTGGGCTTTTCTAAACTCGGTCATGGCCCAAATGAATTTCCCGGATAGATGGCGGGGTTGGGTTATGGCGACCCTTTATACGGCCAAAGGTTCGGTCTTAGTTAATGGCTCACCAACTAGGGAGTTTGAATGCACCCATGGCCTCCGTCAAGGAGATCCCCTATCTCCTTTTCTTTTCGTGATCGCCATGGAGGCTCTTACGGGTATCATGAAAAAAGCCGTCTCGGATGGTATTTTCCATGGGATTCGGTGTACGAATGAAGGCCCGACTTTGTCCCACTTTTGTTATGCGGATGATGTCATCTTTATTGGAGAATGGTCCATTCTAAATGCGTTAAACCTTCGTAGAATCCTCAGATGTTTTCATTTAACATCCGGCTTAAAAGTCAATCTCTCGAAGTGTAGTTTGTTTGGTATTGGAGTGAGCAATGCGAATGTACAAATTATGGCGGACCTCCTTCATTGCAAACAAGATTCGTTTCCTTTTAAACACTTGGGCTTAATCGTTGGGGAAAATATGAACCTTGTAAAAAATTGGAAATCGGTAGTGGACATTTTTCGGGATAGATTATCTCTTTGGAAGGCAAAAAATCTTTCATATGGTGGGCGAATTACCCTTTTGAAGTCGGTTCTTAATTCCCTCCCTACATATTTTTTCTCGTTATATAAAGCTCCGGTCCAAGTTTTAGAGGCTCTAGAAAGAATTAGAAGGGTATTCTTTTGGGGAGGCACGGAAGAGGTGTCGAAAATGAGTTGGGTGGCATGGGAAAAAACGATTGCCCCAAGCGAATACGGGGGATTGGGTTTTGGTTCCCTAAAGGACGCCAATCTAGCTATGTTAGCGAAGTGGTGGTGGAGGTTTAAAACGGACAAAAGCGGCCTTTGGAGGAGGGTCATATGGGCAATACATCATAACTCCCGTGCATGGACTGCAATTCCCGCAAAAATATCTATTGTGGGTCCATGGAAACAAATTGCTAATATCCATAGTAGTCTATCGCAAGTGGGTGTTGATCTTAAAAATGCCATCTTCTCGTATGTGGCGGATGGGACTTCCACTTATTTTTGGCTGGACACTTGGGTAAACAACTCCCCTTTGTTCAATCAGTTTCCCAGCTTATTTGCAATTGAAAAAGAAAAACTTTGTATGGTGGCGGATCGGGTTAAGACAGATGGTACTGGTACATGTTTGGTGTGGAACTGGTCAAGACTAGTGCTCAACAATGCTGAACTGGGAGACCTGCACAGCCTCAGTTCGCTGCTGTGGGGGTTGGGTCGTAGGGTCGGGTCGGACAAGGTGGTTTGGAAACTATGTCCGTCTAGCTCATTTTCGGTGGCTAGTATCAAAAGCATTATGAATGGGTATAATAGAGTGGTTCCGGAGCTTTGTTTTCCGTGGAATAATTGGGTGCCCAAGAAGGTTGGGATTGTGGGTTGGAGGGCGGCTATGGATAGACTCCCGACAAGGGCTGCGCTGCGAGTGAGAAACATTTACGTGGCTGATGATACATGCATTTTGTGCAGAGATTTTGTTGAAACAAGTGAACACTTATTTGTGGCGTGTCAATTTGCGCAGACGGTCTGGCAAGTAGTGGCGAACTGGTGCAAAATCCCGCCTATCATAGCATTCAGCATTAGGGACCTCCTTAGTCTTCATGATTTCAGTCCTGGTTCAAAAAAGAAGAAAAAAGCTATCCTCGCCATCGTCCAAACGGCGATTTGGTGTATATGGAGAACACGCAACGATGCGGTTTTTAATAGCGCTATCCCGGAACTCACTAAGGCCGTCGAAGAGGTTAAATCGCTGAGCTTTTTATGGGTCAGAAACAGATCTAAAGAGACAACGTTAACATGGAATAGATGGAAAAGTGCTGAGTTTTTTGGTTAGTGTCTTTCTGTTCATAGGCTTATGCCTTGTGGTGTGCTTTCTGATTTCTGTTTGGTGAACTCTTGGTTGTACACTTGTACCCTTTGTATGTTTGGAGGCTAGCACCTTGCTAGTGTTTTTAATTCATTATGTTGACCGTTCAAAAAAAAAAAATATAGCTCAGGTTACTTATCACAAAAAAAGAAATGCAACTTAGCTTAAGAGTCGATGAACAAATAAAATACAACAATAATAAATGTCGTTAAAAACAAATCATAAACTTTTTATAAGTCGTCAAAAGGCATTACAACACTTCAAATACTTTTTTTTTATAATAATTAACTAGAACTATAAAAAAAACATCTTAATCTCCTTTTTTTTTTTTTTTCCATTGCCATCTTAATCTTTAATATCCTTTTCTCTTAAGAAACAAACTCTTCACAATTCTCAATATATCTAAGCATAGGGATATGAGCAAATGATACTGGGTACCGGTTTGGAACTGGTATCTAATTTCCCGAACCGAGTTGATTTTCGGTACCGATTCGGTATCAACATTTAGCATTTTCGGTACCGGTTCAGTACCGGTCCGGTATTTACTAAATTTTACCCTCAAATATTGGTCCCTACCGAACCGTATCATACCAGCTATCTTCGGTACTGATACCGTTTTTTAGGATTTTTAATACCGGTACCAGTTGATACCAAGCTAATCCCCATCTCAGCCCTCAGGTTACTTATTATTGAGGAGAAACATTGCAAGTTCACTAAATGACCCATGGAGTGCTCCAAATAAACAATACATATGGTTTATCATTCTAAGACTATGGGGTATGAGGCGGGGTTGTGACGTGGGTTGGGTACAAACGCCCAAGTCACCACTTCGGGTGGGCTTGGGTTTCGGCGTGGCCCCTTGGGCGGGGGTTTCAGCCCGGGCGTTGGGCGGGGCTATCAATATGACATGACGGGATCTCATTGGCCAAGACAAGTAGCCGTTTGGGCTAGCCGTTGGCCAACGGCTATGTGTTTAAAAAAAAATATTTTTTCACTATAAATACATACACTTCTATTCATTTTTTTTACCACAACTACTCCACCTCTTCTATAATCATCTCTATCTTATTTAAAAAAAAAAAATTCTCATCCAACCACAATACGAAAAATGAATCCTCATAATTGTGTTTTGACCCGAACAATCCATGGGCATACCAAGAAACACCTAGCCCACCATCCAATCGTCAAATTGCTCCATTTTTAATACACTCCACTATGCAGGATATGGTTGTTTACGCATCGTTTATCTCGAATCGTTTGTATACTAACTGTTAGGAAACTTTATTGTATTTGTTGTTAAAAATAGTTTAAGTTACTTAGAAATAATTCCGTCAACACGAAGCGACCGACGAACCGTCCCAGAAGCACTAAATATTGGAGCTTCTAATTCTTTGATGAAAGATCTCGACAATGTTACAAGACTTCAAAATGTCAGCGGGACATTATGGAGTATACAAGAGACAAGGTCAAAGAATTGTGTTAATAAGATAATAAATCTTATTAACACATTAATATTTTCTATGAAAAAGGCTTGAAAAGATTCATATGGAAAAGAAAGAAACATTCTGGTAAAAATGAATCTTTTCCTTTTTTAGAGAAAAAGAATCTTTTCCTAATCATCAGAAAGAACAAAATGAATCTTTCATTTTGAAAAACATTTCATCAGAAAGTATAAATATCTCAAATGATGATGTCATCAGAAAAGAAGCAAGTTGATTTAAAAAGAAGATAAGTCACTGATGGGCACACATATCAACTTCTATCAACCAATCACATTTGAGACAGGATATGAAAATTCTCTATATATACATAATTCCTTCGTAGGAATTATGTGTGCTTTTGTATTGTAATATTTATAAATAGAGTTTTCATGAGAGATTACCCCCTGGTTTGGCACAGGGGGTGACATTTAGATTCGAGTTTATTCTCGGATCGACCCCTTCTTCTGTAATTAATAAGAATTAATTATTGAAGATATATCGCTCTCTTTGTCTATATTTTTTACTCTTTATATATTTATACACTTTACAAACACCCGTCTCAACGAAAGAAGATTTCCGCACCATTCGAACAAGGGGCGCCAAAGGGGACCAACACTAACTTCCCTCACACCGACGATTCTATACCTAGCCCGATTCCACAAACGCCCATCAACCTTTCCCAAACCGAAACTGTCCCCGAAACTCAACCCCCCATCGATGGTTCTTCCGCATCCAAACCCATCAAGAAGAGAAGTCACAAGAAAAAAACCGAGGCCGAGAAAGCACTTGAAAGCGCCAAACGAAAACAACAAAGATGGGTCCTTAAAGAAGAAGTTGCATTGGTGAGGGCTTGGGTTCATAAATCTCTACATCCAATTTTAGGTATTTTTAAAAATTTTGTAGCCCTTGTTTTAATATTTATGTTTTTATTATATAACTTTGTAATATATTAAATGTTGTTTTTATTAAATAGGAAATTCTCAACATAGAAACCGTTTGTGGGACGCGGCCAGTAAAACATTCTACAAAGAAATGGAAAAGGGAGCTTTATCGTGAAAATGATAGCTTATCCTCGAAGTGGACCGAGATAAGCGGGCAACTCACCAAATTTAGTGGTTATTTACATAAGGCAAAGCAAAACCCAAAAAGTGGTGAAACCGAAGCCGACTTTGTTACAAATGCATTGGTTACATACAAATCGAATGTGTAGAGCGACTTCCGTTTCATGCATTGTTGGGACATTTGTAAGTTCCATCCCAAGTGGGCGAATATCACCAGTGGTAGCGAAACTAACACGTCTTTCAAAAGGTCAAGGACACCCTCGTCCCAAGCCCAATCGGATGCACGAGATCAAGAGTTGGAGGACGATGTGGATGATTCGCCAAACCGGCCAGAATACGGAAGATATGCCACAAAAAGGCGCGCTAAAAAAACAAAATCGGGTAAGCCATCGCCTTCAGTTGGGAGTTCGGGCTTGCGTAGGAGACTATACAACGATCAGTTGGAAGGCATTGCATGCAAGTTAGATACATTTAACGTATTCCAACAACAAAGGGCCGAAATTCAGAAGAGCAAAGAAGCTAGGGATGCCCTGAAACAAAGACGAGATGATATGGAATTTCTAGCCCAGTCCATCGATCACCTATCAGGTGAAGAGTTGGAACTAATGTTGGAGACGAGAGAAGAGATAAAGAAAAAATATTCCAAGCACTAGGAATTTTTTATGTAATCGGTTTTTATTTAAAAAACATTATTAAAAAATATAAATTTGTTTATAAAAAATATAAATATGGAGGTTTCGGCTGGCCACGCCCCAAACCCCCGCCCCACCATACCGTCTTCAATGTGGGTCAGCCCAGCAAAACCCACCCAAGCCACGTGTCGGGCCACGCCCCAAACCCCCGCCCCACCATACCTCACGGTCTAAAAGCATTAACATTTCATATGATCATTACCATGACACGGAAACTAAATTGATATTTGTAAAACTAACCCGGATTTAGAAGCTGAAGTTCAAAAAATTACAATATCTTATAGATTAATTTAACATAAGTTTTGAATTCTAAGTACACATGCATGATTTATCTTATTATTGGGTTCCAGGCCTTTGGGCCAGCTTATGTGAGATAAGCAAGAAAGGGAGAAGGATCAAGAGTTGGTAGCGGTAGAGGTGCATAAATCGGGTTTTTGTTAATACTTGGTTTCGGGTATGGAACCGGTTCCGGGTATGATTGGGTATTAAGAGAAACCAGGTAGGGTTCGAGTACGGGTATAAAAGAGAAAAGTCATACCCTATGTACCCAGGTAGGGTATAATCAGGTTCGGGTACAACCGGATGTTGGAACTGGGTATTGATCCGGGTATTAACACCCGATTTTTAAAAAATAGTTTTTTTTTTAATTTTACATAAAAATAAATGCGTTTAGAAATTAAATTTGGTTTGTAATTTGTAAAAGTAATTAAAAACAAATTACAAATACATAAATTCACTCAAATACAAATTATTTATTTTATAATATGCATTTAAAAAATCTTAAATATAAAAGTTGTAAAGTAAACATAAAAACATACCTTTCTCGTATAATTTATTATCACCTCAATAAAAGAATATCTAGTTGCCACCCGTTGACGTAGGTCAATTTAGACCGATCCTCTTTAAATTCTTATGTTTATTGCTTCCGTGTTCGTGTTTAGTTCCGTGTGTGCTTTAATCGCAATACTCATAAGACTTTTTTAGACCCCAAGGGGATTCTAAAATCTGGCTTCTTTTTCCTAAATATATTATATTTTGAGTTAAGTTCTTTTTGAGTCCCTGTGGTTTGTGTAGTTTAACTGTTTGAGTCCAAAAATCAAACTTGTCTTGATTTGAGTCCCTGTGGTTTTGTATTTTTAACCATTTGAATCCAAAATGCAAACCTCATCCAAAAACCATTTGGATTCAAATGGTTAAAAATACAAACCATAGGGACTCAAATCAAGAAAAGTTTTTGCATTTTGGATTCAAATGGTTAAAAATACAAACCACAGGGACTCAAATCAAGACAAGTTTGGTTTTTGGACTCAAACAGTTAAACTGCACAAACCACAGGGACTCAAAAAGAACTTAACTCTTGTAATATTGACTCTTTGTTCTCTAATATTTTGACAAGACCAACTCATCAAACCCAAATAAAAAAGTCACAAAGATAAAAGGACATACATTCTTTATCCTATAACATACAAGTCTAACAACATAAGACCATGGGGTATGGTGGGGCTTGGGTTGGAGCTTGGGTTGGGCATTGGTTGACACGTGGACTTTCAAAACTCAAGGCTTCAACCCACTTTTGTAGGGGGTATGGTGGGCGTGGCTTGGCTGGCGTGGCCAAGCCACATCAGCTTTATATATATATATATATATATATATATATATATTTATAACCAAAAACTACTAAACATACAACATAATTATTAAAATAAACATACAAAATAATTATCAAAATAAAAACCTATTATTCTTCGTCGTCTTCGTTGGTTTCGAACCCAGGAATCGTTGAAACATGTTCCACCAAATCAGCTCGAATGTTGTAATGTATATCCCTTGACTTTATTAAAAATTCATTTGCCGCTTTATCTTCGTCTGTTACGTTACCTGGTTGGGGGTCATCATCATCATAGTAGGTTACGACCGCTCTACCTTCATCCTCCAAAAGCATGTTGTGAAGAATGATACATGTGTACATCACGTTTCCAATTTGATCCTTGTCCCATAGTCGACAAGGCATTGCCAATATTCGCCACCTTTTCTTCAAAACACCGAATGCTCGCTCGACGTCTTTACGTGCAGCCATCTGGACCCTGTTAAACTTTAATCTCTTTGGATCTGAGGTACCGTTTCTTGTGAACGATTTTACGAAAACCCCCCACCCTGGGTAAATCCCATCAACTAGGTAGTACCCGTACACGTACTCAACCCCGTTTATAAAGAAAGTTCCTTTGGGTCCTATACCATTTACCCGATCATTGAAAAGAGGCGAGTGGTTTATGATGGTAATATCATTATGTGAACCTGGCATACCGAAGAACGCATGCCATATCCAAAGATCTTGGGACGCAACTGCTTCAAGCATGATGGCTGGCACCCCGTGAAATCCACTAGTGTGAGCGCCTTGCCATTGGGTAGGACAAAGTTCCCAAGGCCATTTCATACAATCTAAACTACCTAGAATCCCGGGTAGCCCATGATAATCTGCGTGATGTTCCAATATTTGTTGCATGTAACTGAAGGATGGCTTTCTCAAATATCTTTTCCTATAAAGTTCTAGAATACACGAACAAAAGTTGTGAAGAGTTTCTCTAGCTACACGTGCAGACATTTTTAAATAGTCATCCATAATGTCCGAACTATTGCCGTACGCTAACTGCCTAAGTGCGGCCGTGACCTTTTGCCACGTACTAAATCCTAATTGCCCGGTTACATCGGGTTTTTGTTGGAAATAAACATATTTCTCCTCAAGATCTCTAGATATCCTTAAAAATAAGTTTCTACTCATACGAAAACGACGCCTAAACATTTTTTCATCATACTTAGGTTCCGCTGAGAAGTAATCGCTTACCAACAAATCGTTAGCGGTGTGCCGTTCACGAGCGATGTACCTTTTCCTCCGTTTAGGTTGTTGAGTCTCTTCCTCATCGTCTTCGTTTTCCACGATAGCTTTCACCACCGCCGTGATCGTTTGTAGAAATATTTCCGCACCATCGTCAGATGATGATGACGATTCACTATAACTTGAAGAACTCATGGCAATATTGTGTTTTATGTGTTTGATATTGTGTGAGAAAGATGTTAAATGTGGTAAGTATTTATAAAGGAATTTTTTTTAAATATAGACCCCAACGGCTAGTTTGAAAGGGCCATTCAAAACCCGCCATGTCAGCTTGCTCCCCCGCCCCATGCCCGGCTTGAAAGCCAAGCCCCAAGGGCCACGCCCCAACCCAAGCCCACCCGGGATGGTGGCTTGGGCGTTTTCCCCCAACCCACGCCCCAACCCAAGCCCCATACCCCATGGCCTAAAGTCATAAATCACTAAGGTGCTGTTTGTTTTTTCAGCGGGAAAATGTCTGCAGTCTGCGGACCACATCTGCAGGCATCTGCAGGAGAAGAGGTGGACCAAATGTCTGCAGTCTGCAAGGAGAAGAGGGTTTGTTTTTCTTTCTTCTACAAAAACACTTTTCACACACACAACACACACACTTCTCATCTCTGCATCAACTCTCTCTCTCTCTACTCTCTCTCTACAATCTGCCATAGCACCACCACCACCGCCCATAGCACCACCACCACCGCACCACCTCCGCCATCACACCACCGCCATCATCTACCGCCAAGAACAACCACAACCACCCACCCCGTCTGCCTTCATCTACCACCACAACCACCCACCCCCGTCGTTCAACCACCCAACCCCGTCGTTCAACCACCACCACCGCCTTCGTCGTCTCCAATTTGGGGGTTTTGTTCGATTTAGGGTTTTTGGTTCGATTTGGGGGTTTTGTTCGATGATGATGGTCTCCGATCTCTCTCTCTCTCTACGGTATCTCTCTCTCTCTCTCTACGGTATCTCTCTCTTCTTTCTCTCTCTCTCTACGGTCTCTCTCTCTACGGTGGTGGCAGGGATGTGGTGGTGATGTATTAGGTGGCTGTGGTGGTAGGGATGTGGTGGTGGAGGTGGTGGCAGGGATGTGGTGGTGGAGGTGGTGGCGGTGGTGGCAGGGATGTGGTGGTGGAGGTGGTGGCAGGGAAGAAGAGGTCTGTGCCAAGAAGGGGTTCCAAGAAGACATGGGTGAATGTCTGTGTGGTGAAGAGGTCTCGCAGACCTTTTTTAATGAAAGGTCTAAGAGAAAACAAACAAGCTGCGGACTCCAAACCTCTGCGCGCGTCTGCGCGGCGCAGACATAAGTGGCCAGAAGTGCTTCTGGCAAAAAAATAAACACCACCTAAAAGTTCTATTAAATTTATTAGAGGGTTCCCGAAGTGGACAATACATATGGTTTATCTTTCTAAAAGCATTAACATTTTAAATGATCATTACCGTGACAGTGAAACTTTTTTTTGAACCTCAAACATATCCCGGTTATCATAGACAAAAGGTGTCACACCCTCAAATTTCACATGCGGAGTATTACCGCGAGGCGTGTGACTGACCAGGATCAAGCCACTAATCATATTGAGCAGATAAAATAATAGTAAAGCAGTTTCACCAAACCAATAACAATTAGTAACAGTTAAAGTTTAAGTCCTAAGTATTTAAGTCCAAATTAACAGTTTAAGAAAACAGCGGAAGCATAGGTAAGACAGTTCAACATAAGTTCTTAGTTTGTAGTTATTTAAAAGAACCCAACACGGGTTAGCATGTCCACTACACTCCCAAGCTGCAAGCTCCCGTAATCACTGAGTACCTGCAAAGCATGCAGTAGGGTGTCAACATAAAGTTGGCGAGTTCACAAGTTGTCCGGTTTTAATTTCGAAAACGTATGTTGTTTAGATAAAACATTTATAATCACTTATGGGGAGCTACCCCATCTGTAAGGTCACTAAACTGTGGATACCGAAAATGGAGACTATTAAGTTGTTGTGCCCCGTTTGTCAATGTCTATCATCACTGACCAAGTTGCAAGGCCTACTAGTTCACGCCCGATCCCCCCGGTCACGGTGTGAGATTTGTCAAACCTAATAGCGCTATCAACTAATATCCCGTTCACCCCCGGCGATAATCGGTATTGTAAGTGGGGACTTTCCATGATAGAGTTTCATTTAGTTTCGCTAGTTGTGATTTATAAATAATATCCAAATGTATTACCCTCAGAAATAGTAGTTTAAAAGTAACCTCTTCAAGGATAGTGGTTCGTCCGGGTCCCTCCCCGGGACGCATGCTTTTAGTGTGTGTGAACTCACCTTTGTTTTGCTCGGCAGGTATTACTTATTTATAAAGTTTGGTCAACCACGCCCTATTATAGTTATCGAGTTTAATTAAATTCATATGCAAGTATTTCACGTATTTATACAAATAGCACTTAAGTAACATATTTCACATAAACACACATATGGGTCACATACGGTTTCACATGATAAGCCCAAAAGATGAACAGTATCTCGTATAGTCCAAAGACGTAACACATTAGTGTGAGGTCCAGTGGCATGTAGTCCATCTATGAGTGTGCGGTCCAAAACAAGGTATAAGTCTTACCTCCTCTCGATTTCACTGATTTTGGAACATGTGTCAAATGTATTAAAGGCAAAATGACATTAGCGAATAAGAAAGGTGTCACTAGGAGCTCTAATCTATTAGAACTCATTCATACTGACATTAGTGGTCCCTACCAAATCGCTGGCGTAACATGACATACTTCATTTATCGCTTTCATTGATGATTATTCTCGTTACATGTACTTGTATCTCATTAAGGAAAAATCTGAATCTCTTACAACTTTTAAAGATTATAAAGCTGAAGTTGAAAAGCAATTAGATCGTCAGATTAAAGTTGTGAGATCAGATAGAGGCGGTGAATACTATGGAAGACATACTAATGTGGGTCAAGCTCCTGGTCCATTTTATGAGTTTTGTAAGGGCCAGGGGATTGTGAACCAATACACCATGCCTGGTACACCTCAGCAGAATGGTGTCGCTGAACAAAGAAATCGTACCCTTGTGAACATGGTGCGCAGTATGTTAGCCAACAATAATTTACCATTATTCCTCTGGACTGAAGCGTTAAAAGCAGCTGTTCATATACTCAACAGAGTTCCTTCTAAGTCTGTCCCTAAAACTCCTTATGAACTTTGGACAGGAAGGAAACCGAGTCTTAAATATATGAAAGTATAGGGCTGCATTGCTGAAGTGTAACACCCCGAAAATATAGATTAATATTATAAACTAAATGCCGGTTACGGTCAAAATAGAATAACTAGGAATAAATAACCTAGTTAGATAGTGTCTTGACATAATAAGAACAAACAATGGTTAAAATACCCTTTATAAAAATTGGGTAAAGTTGAGGGGCTAAACATGGACAAAGGAATTAAAGTTTTAATTAAAATAATTACTAAACACAAAACACACACACATATGTGTTTGTGTTCTGCGATCCCAACCAGAGCCAGGGGAGCTCTCATGCTCAAAACCCTAATGTGCAAGAATTGATCAAATCAAGAGGCCAAATCAAACCCAAATTGAAATCCAAGCACACATTAGTGATCACCTCGGTGAAGTGATCACAAGGTATGTCAAATTTCATACTTTGATTCCATCTCAAACTCTAGGTGAACACATGAGATTTGAAATTATAGCTTGCATGATAGTTGTTTGGATGAAACAGTAAGAAATCATGTCTAGGAGTAAGCCCTAGCCATTAGTTTGTTGAATTTGTGCCTAAACCATGAAATTCATAATCATCCATTATGTGTGTAATGGGTTTAGTAGAAACATGGTGAACACTAGAATCACGATTGTTAAACCAGTGTTATTTGAGCTAAATGAAATAAATCCAGAATATGAATGTGAAATTTGATATATGAACATTGTGTAGATGTTAAAATTTGGCCAAATAACTAATCATGAGACTTGGTTGTTGGATTAGTAAAATAATGCCCTCTAGGTGTTTGTAGAAATGCCTAAAAGAGGGCTAAATATTGAAATTCTGAACAAAAACGCATATTAAAATGATGAGATGAAATATGCGTTAAAACTTATAAAAGGGTTCTAAAACGATTGTGAATTGAACTCTTTAGGCAAGGAATCCGGATCCTCAAGCGGACAAGCCGGTGGAGACACGCGTTGAAAGGAGCGCTCTAAAGGTACGTAACTACGGTTTCGTTACGTTATGCTCAATTATGTATTTTTCGTTAGTAGACTTTAAAATTAGTATAATATATGAAGTTGGTATTTAGTTGAAGTGACGAAGATCACTAGATAAATAAACGGGTCAAATATTGGTTAGAATAAGTTTGGTGTGTTGTAAAATGGTGGTTTCCATTAAACAACCAAACGGGTCGAACAATGGTCGAAATTGTAGTGTTGAAGTGACTAAAACGTCACTCATTAAAAATTGAGTTATAAAAGCGTAAGCCATGGAACGGGTGTGATACGCTAAGGTTGACAAGCCCGGGAATGGGTAATTATGGTTAGAAACTAATGTTGATGAATTATGCAAGTATGTAACTTGTTTGTTACAATACGCAAATTTGGATGCTTAAATTGTCTTGGTTGTGTTTTAGTATAAAGATGAGTATTAGTTGTAATGCTGTTATTCACAATTGATTGAATAAGTTGAAAATAGATTAAGAAGCGTTTGGTAGTCATTAGAAGCGGAGGATTCCGTAAATGAGCCAAATGGGTTAAACAATTGTTTAGTAGTAGTAAAATGGTGTTTTGATTAGTAATTGGCGAAGAAGGATCACAAGAGTGCAAAGCCATAGTTTTGGTAATGAAGCGTCGGTGATATTAAGCCCGGATGTTGGGATAAAATGCGCCTTATGGTTTCTATTGCATTGGTAGCAAATGGGTGTATATGTAATGGATCGAATAATCACACAGTGATTTTAGTCATTCGGTCCGTAATCTAAAGTTTCGGGTATGATAAATGTAATAGGCATGTCAGAAATGAAATTACAGACGTATAGGAAAAAGAATCACCTAAAACGGATCTACGGATCAAAAGTTATGACCATTTGAAGTTGAAACTTGGAAATTTCGGAGCTGGCAGGAAATGCAGGTCAAAAACCTGCACCTGCTGGAAAATGGTATTTCTCGCGCCACGCGACAGGATCACCTAGATCCGGCGCGACACGCGAGAGACGTCGCGACACACGACATAATGAGTGACACCTGGCGCGACGCGCGACAGGGCAAATTCTGAAATTTTATTTTATTTTCGATGATTCGATGCTAGAACCTGTTTATACGCATTATATCAATGTCAAAACTAACATTTTAAGTGGTTTTGACTCTAGGTGATGTTGTATCCTCCTCGGATGGCGATCAAGTATGCTTTGAAGAACCGAACACAAATTTTGAAGCTTCCGCGTTAACTTTAACTTTGTTATAGACAATGTTCATGATGTAAACAATTAACTAATCATGTTTTGAGATATTTAAACTAGTTAGTAGTTAACTAGTAGGTGATCACTTCCAAACTTTCATTTTGTATTTTATAAATGAAGTGGAGTGCTTTAATTATAAAACTATGCATCTTTTATTAAATTCGACTAGAAATTTGAAGGGTGTTACAAGTTGGTAATCAAAGCTCAAGGTTATTGACAAAGTGTGTTCGGTTCGAAGTTTGATCAAACATCCGGTAAGAATTAGTCATTTAGTAAATTTTATTTGAATATTAGAAAAAGGAAATTGATTTGATATGTACAGGAATAGCGTATTAACACCCACAAACCCGGAAAGTGCATTAAACATGAATGGTTTAAGCAAGTGGTAAACTTGGCTTAACCAAAGCGAATGATGCATATGTTATAATACGAAATGTTTAATAGTGACATAAACATTACAGATTCGAGATGTCTAGTGTTGATAAAAGATGATTAGGTAGTATAAACCCTAACCATAGATTGATTATAAAATAAGTATATTTGAATGCCTCGTATGATAATATGGACAACATTGAATAACAAGATTAATAATAAATCAGAAATGTTCGAATGATATGATAACTGCATCTGAAGATGACGGGAGATAAATAATCCAGATGGAGGAAGGTTCGGAAGCATGACAAAGAACATGCTAGTCTCGATAAATATTGCAATGGGAAGGAGTGCGCGTACACTCGAACCCGGGAATACAATGAAAGATAAGTGTTTTAATGGGAAGGAGTGCGTGTACACTCGGACCCGGAAAAGACTTGATAAAGTAAAAAAATGATGTATTGGGAAAGAGTATAATTACACCCAAACCCGGAAATTTGCAATAGTAATAGATGACAGGGACAAGGTTATATACTTGCCCAAATCAAATAAAACACGTAGAAACATCGTTTATATTGATAAACGATGTGGGTAAATTCCATACAACGACATGGAATAATAAAATGAAATGAGTTGAATTTTGTTATTGTATAATGGATTAAGGTCAAAAATGAGAAATTAAGACTCGGATAGAAAATATCTTCGAGAAAGAAGCTAAATGGATGATACGTATTATTCGCCACTGTGAATAATGAAGTATCAATAAATAAGGATTTAGGAACGTGAGTATGGGTAACTATCCAATTAACATGCTATAAATAAAATCCTTATGAGGAAGAATGATGATCACATTGATGGGTGTGATTGTATAAAAGATTAGTAAATAAACGTATTAAAAAGCGTTGGAATGAAAACGGGTAAACCCTAAAAGCCGTATAACAATAGCAACGGTTTTACCAAATAAGGCTTAAGAAATGAACCTTCGGGACATTGATAAAGAGACAGATCTAAGGGTCACTAACGAAAGAGAGATGGTGTTCGAATCAATATGTAAAATGTTTGATAATAAAGGAAAAACGCAAGCCGGGTAACGGAAGCGTATTGCATTAGAACAACGAGCCCAAGGAAAGGGATAAGAATCAAAGTAAACGAAAATATAAACCAATAAATGAGAATGTTGAGGCATAGGGGTAAAGTTTGACTATCATAAGTGATGAAGTTCACACGAACAACTCAAACGAGATGAATGAAAGAATAAAAGACTTGGTAGAGTAAAAGCGGTGGATTTCGCTGATACGGCCAAATAAATCAAGAGACAAAGTCTTAGTGCATGTTGGAACGGTTGCTATGAAAATAATTTCGGTAAAATACCCAATTGATAGGTAGGTTTTCAGATATATGCGTAACCAATAGACGAAAACACGGATTAAAAGTCAAAAGACTCAGATTAAGAGTTATGACTAAAAGACGATGAAAATTTGCAAAACAGAAATTTCGATAGTTATGCTCAACTAATTCAATGTTGGACGGGCTGAATAAAGTATAATACTTGATATTCCAAGTAAGCGCAGACCAAATAGTGAAAGTGCGAAATATTACTGAATCTATGTGATAGGTCGTAAAAGAGTATGGAAAGGAAAATGCAAACCAATGAAACCGAAGTGTTAAAAAAACATTAAGATAAAGAACCCGGGTAACGGGTTGAAAGAAAGTAAGGGCATAAACCAAATAACGAAATGAGCGGGATAAACCGACGCGAAAATGACATAAGAAGTCATAGAGTCAGAAAGATAATCCGAAAGAAAATGAGTGTAGCCTTAGACTACGGTCAAGGTCAAATGAGTTTCAAAAGCAAAAAAAAAAAAAAAAAATATTCTAAACATAAAAAGGGGGTGCCTTGACGCCATATCTATATCTATAATATATTAAAAAGGAGTAGTGATGTACGAGATGGTAATTTTGCCACGTGTATCAATTTTAAAGCAATATGTACAACAAAGAGAAAGCAGGCAAATTGAGACAATCTCCATATTTTAAGACGCTAGATGGGGTAATTCAGACAATTCCTTCTTCTCTTTCATGAACACTCAATTCCTTAAACCTCCTATTGAATGTTGCGGCCGATCGTTTTCATCCGACCCCTGATAAGAAAAGTGTTACAATGAAAAGAGATGCTCTATATGCACTTCCACAGAAGGGAAGGGAAGGGAGGCGGAGCCGATGTGTCCAGCAACGGCGGTGAAGCGAGCTAGGGCTTCTAACGACAACAATTCACTTTTGTAATTTTGGGTTTTGGTGATCTTCTATTCTGCTCGCAAGCAACCTGGATTGAACATCTACTCCGTTTGATGACAATTAGGGTTTGGAGTATGCGATTCAGATGGAAGATGCCTCCATGTAAGTTCACACAAAATTAGGTAAGTGTTGTTTGTGCTCTTGATTTCCATTATATTTCTTCGAATTGAATTCGAATTTAGATTTACAAGCCATTGATAGTTGGTATGTGTGTGCTTACTGAATGTACAATAATCTTGGTATATTAAGATGCTTTGATTATACGATTGGACTTTTCAGATTAGGGATTTGATTTAGTGTGCATAAGATTCTCTTTTTTTAACATCTCTGCTAACCCAATGCCACATGAGCAGTCGAAATTCAGAGCGTGCCCCTCAAGCAACCAAGACATCATGCCAGAAGACGATCGACTAGGGTTTGGATACCAGAGTCTTAATTGAAGGCTGCAACCGATTCATCTCATCATATGAAACAAAGGTTTCCTATTTCCTAGCCCTCTAATTTCACAATTGCATTTATTGATTAATTTTTTGTAGATTTCATGACTTTCATTTCAAGATCGTACAATTTCAGTAGCATAGGGACAACCATTCGTAACTGATTGGAGCATAGAGTTGTTCTAAAGTTATGCTTATTAATAAATTTGTTGTTCCTTTTGCAATTGGCTTTAAAAGCTGACCTCAGTTTTCTTTTAATTCTTCATTTAATATGTATTTTTGAACTCCATTTGAAATACATATATTCATTTTGCTAGGGGGATGGTGCTTATGAGTTTGTCAAAGATGTGATATTCGATGACTACATTCGTAAAAAAATTAAAAAGGTACTCGAAATCTTCACTATTGAATGTTCTTACTTTTCTATAACATTTGATACTAAAATGGCGGCTTCGTTATTGTTTTTCAGTCCTGGATGTCATGGATGGTTGGGATTGGCAGGTATACGAGTTTTCTTATAGAACTAAATTTATCAGGAGTGGCTTGGAGGAAAAAAATGGTCTCTTTGGTATATGTTTAAACAGGCCGGGTTGGATTGGGTGACTTGAAAACCATTTCTGTTTATTTTGAGTAACTAATGTGTTAATATGGGTACATAAACTGCATCATAATAAATACTGATGCATTTTTAGTCAATAGTGGATTAGAGAGACCAGATGAGATGAGACGAAACGGTTTGTGTATGCGTTTCATGAGCTAGAAACGCAGCGGTTGGGTTATATACTCTGTGCTCAGACCATGTATTTATTTGACAATCATGTCTTTGAATGTTGTCTCATTTTGTTTTGTGAGAAACCCATAATGGGTGGTGGTTCGTAATAGATATAATAATTGAATTTGATATTACTTGGGACACCTGCTGCAACGCGCGTTATCTAAATTGGCATTTCTGGTTCTGTTTGATAAATAAAATAATTAGCGTATGATTTTATCTCTTTCAGTCGCAAGTTGCTGCTTTCAAGAAAGAGAGAGACGCTCTACACAAGGTCAAAGCATGGGTTTTCTTTTCGTATGTCCAAGTTATTAAATGTTGGTGGTTCCAGTTTAAAATGGTCAAAATCCATAGAGAGGAACTCAAAAAGAACTATTGAGGTTTGTGTGGATGAAATTCTAGATGTGTATTACCGGTTATGATAAATTAGTTATGGTGGTTAATTAACTGTGAATATACTCCCTTTATTTTAGGAAGCTACACTTGCAGTTGCAGCAGCTGAGAAGAAAAAAAGAGAACATGGTGCTGTTTCTGCTACGGCTGAAATAAAAAGCAGGAATAACATCTCAAGTAAGTTGATTAATACTGTATTTATGTTTGACTATCACATTCTAAATCTGTATTTATGTGCAGGAGTTTGGATATTTCGTATTGGGTCGGTCAGATACAAAATGGATCCTTCTAAGAGGATACTTCAAAGGATTTCAGGTGGTTTCTATATGAAAAAACTACTGGATACCATCGGATGATTAATTAATAATCACCAACCATCTAATAGTGGCTATAATAAGTTACCCTCTTAAATTTTGATGGCCATACATTGGTTGAAACCGGAACTGATGTAAACTAAGTCAGTATTTCAGTTAAGAGCGATGATAAATCTCACATAAGCAAGGTTTTGCTGGAAGACTGGAAGTAAGCTTCTTTCTTTTTTCATATACTTTTTTTCCTTCTTTTCTTTATCTTATATCGACTGTATTGTTGATACTCTTCCTGTTTTATTTTATTTTCAGTTCTCAACTTAATTATTTTGGTTTGGAATTTAAACTTCAGGTGAGAATTTTTCACTCACCGGATCATCCTAATTTGTGTTAGTTGCATGTACCAACCTCAAGGATACCAATGAGACCTTATTCCTTTTGGATAATGATGAGGTTTAAAAGAATATCTTGTTTGATTAATCTTTTTTGGTGTTCTTTACGTTTTATAATATCTATAATACCAGTAATGTATAATATGATAGGTGGAATATTATAATAAACTGATAGTAAAAATGGTTGTGATGCAATTGCTTTAAAACATGGACGTCTTTCCCTAATAAGCTCAATTATATTGTTTGTTTAATTATTGCTTAGCTTTTTTTGTTTTCTGGTGTAGATTAGAAAACACTTTGAATTTTGGACTTGAAAGGTTCACGTAGGTAAGTGGTTAGTTAGTTATATATTTGCACGATTTAGAAATTGTATCATATCATTTAAAGTCCTAGGTTTATCTTCATTCTCCAGCTCATTGTGTTTCCTGGTTCTTTTTATCATTCTTGTGACTGGTGAACATGCTTCATTCGGCTGGGATCTTTATTTGGTGAATATTCTGATGTTATTTTTTTCCGTCAGAAAGTCCGTAACCAACTCATTTAGTATCTTGTTCTACTGTACAGGGTCATCATTAGATATGATGAAGGGACCATAATGGAGAGAGTTGGTGATGAGGAGCCTGTCGTTAGTATGGATAATAGTGGAAAAATTATATGGCCTAAGCATATGAAATTTTAACACCAAGAGTGTGGGAGCTGATTATGAGGTCTGGTTTTGATTGCCCTACAAAAAGTTAAAAAAAGAAAATGGTTCATTGTTGGAACTCCTCTGTGCAATTGAATTTATGGCCCCTTTGCTTCTCAGGTTTCTGATGGAGAGGGGTTGCCTTTAGCAGTCAAAGAGTTGGGAACATGTGATATGTACACCATAAGTAAGTTATTCTTGTTTTGTCATATAGCTTTCTCTTAAGTTTAAATGTTCAAACAAAAGAAAAGAGCCTTAGATACATGGTTAGTAGAGGTGGAAATTTCAACCTATTTTTTTATGAATGGGTTGATTTGGGTAAACAAACCTTAAAACTTGCTAAAGCGGAATACGAAAGGGCTTGTAGACAAACGGTATCAAGGTGTGTGTTAAATGTGTTCATCCCAAAGTGGTTGAGGGTTCTAATCCAGGAGTAGGTTGATTAGGCTAAAAGTATCCACAACTATATTTTAAATGCATACAATGTCTTAAATCCTTTTTTTAAAAGATTTAGAATATTTTAGATTGTTATAGTAATCTTTTATATAATTATAGTTAACAAATTAACAAATTAGTTATCTATAAAGAAACATAGATTGGACAAAAGGTGTTTGACCGTCAACCAGACCTAAATAAGTGACCAATTTCAAGTTTCAACATGAACCCATATTACCACATTTAATGGTAAATTATGGTCATGATTGAACTCTCATGTGTACATCAATCAGAAGGGCTATTTTCTTTTAGTTAAAACAGCTCACCACACTTGGAATGATGCATTAAAATTGATACATGATATTGATTTGTTATTTAATGGTAAATTATGGTCATGATTGAACTCTCAACACGCAAGATGGAGGTGGCAGAGATGAGAATGCTAAGATGGATGTGTGGGCACACAAGATTAGACCGGATAAGAAATGATGTTTTTAGGGAGAGGTTAGAAGTAGCTAGTATATCAGATAAGATAAAGGAGGGAAGATTGAGATGGTTTGGGCATGTGAAGAGGAGGCAGACAATAGAGCCGGTTAGAGTAGTTGAAACTCTAGTGGTGGAGGGGAGAAGGAGTAGAGGCAGACCCAAAATCACTTGGGATGAGCGGATTAGGCAGGATTTACAAAAATTGCACCTCTCTGAGAACATGGTCCATGATAGGAGCTCGTGGAGACGGAGGATTAAGGTTAAAGATTTCTAGGAGAGGGGTCAATTGTGTTTTTAGAGGTAGTGTATAGTGGTAGATATGTATCTATTTGTATAGGCTGTTTGTGTTGGTATATTTGCCTTGTTTACCATGCACTCTATTACCACTCATGTTATATTGGTAGCTCCATACACACACACACGTACACCTCATGTTCTATATTTTTTTCTCTTTCTCCCCTGGGTGTTTTGGAGCCGAGGGTCTCACTGGAAGCAGCCTCTCTATCCCTAGGGATAGGGGGTAAGGTGTGCCTACATCCCACCCTCCCCAGACCCTACCAATAGCTCTGCTATTTGTGGGATTTTATTGGGTATGATTGATTGATTGATTGATTGCTATTGATTTGTTATTTGTCCCAATTTTGATTATGAGTTTGGAATGGTGCATTAATAATTATTAATTTTGTGGCTGAGAACATATAATACATACTTGAGTTCAGTAGCGAGTGAATCGGTTACTTCTCCTTAAAGTGTTTTATGAAATATTCTTTTTGAGGCAATTTTAATTGTGATTTATAAGACATTTTATAATGGCTGCTGCTTAAAGGTGTAGGAGGTAACAACAATCTTTTTGCTATTTATTTAATCAAAGTTTTCACCGAGGTTTAGCTAAATCCTCTTTGTAATAATATTTGGGTCTTGTACATCAAGCATTGCATGTTGTAATTGCTTAGATTTTTATACCATTTTATAATGCCTTAAATTGGTACAATTCTCCCAAAATAGCTTTGTATGATGGTTTCATGGGCTACTTTAACTTTTAAAAAATATTAATAAATTATTAGTAAAAAAGTTTTTTTTAACTTTACGATCCTTTGGGAGTTGAAAGAGTTTCTCAATAGGTTACATAAGTGACCTATTGAAGATTTGGCTTTTGGAATTAGTTATTTCTTAAAACAAGTTAGTTAATGATATTGTTAAAAACCTCAATCGTGGATGACTTCTTAAACCATTTGACCAATTTTCTTTTCACTCCTTACATACAAATTGGTTGTTTAACACCTTGTTGGTCTCTAATGTTTATATTATGCTTTGCAGGGGAGTTTGCATGTTAATAGTGTATTTGGGGGTAAAGAGAGCCTGCAACTTGCAGGGCCCGAAATAGTTTCCGTGCTTAGGTATCTGTTGGTCTTGTTGACACTTTGCTGGTTTTTTCTTCCAAAAAGACGTTTCCTATATTTTTAGAAGAAACATGTTTTTCAACTGAACATGTTCTTATTCTAAAACTGGAGTAGGTTGTGCCTGCACGTCAAAATAGGTGTTTTTGTTTGTTAATGACCTTTGATTGGTTATTTCTTCATGTGTTGTATAAAATCAAGTAACGTTCAGTCCCTTAATTTTTTTTTCTTTGCGTTGGTTATTTCGCTTGAACTTTGTTATGTAAACAACACACATTGAACATCAAATATGAATCTCAAACTTTTTCCCTAAAAGCCTAGCCAAAACTTACCCGCAGCAACGCGCGGGCATTCCCACTAGTGTATATATATATATATATACAATTAAATAAAGACACGAGTAGAAGATGATCTACGGGATCGCTATAACCTTCGGGTTATAAATAAAATATAAAGGTCTACGGGACCAAAATGACCCTTGGGTCACAGATAAAAAGAAACAAACTATAGGGTCTCATCTTAAAAAAGGTGAAGATCTAATAAAATAGCCTACAAGGCAAAGTGAAGGAACCTATGGGTCACTTAGGGTTAAGCATGGGGACTGTTACAATTCCCCGCGCAATATAATAGCAGAAAAGAATAAATTCTTGTCGTCAATTCTTGGATATGAGTAATTGACACAAGTTAAAGAGATAGACGTTAAACTAAAATTTAGTTTTAGTATGAAGTGGCGTTTAACAAATATGAATATTATAGTGAAATTAGAAAATAGTTAATATTAAAGAATATTGGCCTCAACACCGATAGGTGTGAGACGCTATGTTGGAAAAAAGATTCTTGATAATGAAAAGTTTATAAAAACTTAAACATGACGTGATGCGATGCGATCATAGTCACAAGCGTGATATAGAAATACAAGATATAATCATGTCGTAACGTGAGTTACGGGATAGGAGACCATGAACTCATGTAAGGCCGAATATGGCAATGTGGAAGACCCGAATAACGGGGCATAAAATGACGGTGAATAATCAATCTAGCTGACAAGACCATCCAGAGTCAAAATAGTGACGTGACTTATACAAAACACTTGTCAGTATAAGATTAGTATGGGGCGAACATGTTGATGAACTCATACTATTGAGTGGTAAATTGACAATTGGGTCAAATAGGTGACAAAATAAGAAATACAAGATACAAGTTACAGTCCATGAGGACTTACTCGTGAAAGACGCATGCGTATGATAACTTTTGACAAGAAGAAACAATGACTTAAAAACGAAAATAAGTTAGTTTGGTCCAAACCAAAGGACTACTTAAGGAAGGTTTTCGTGGACGAAACCTCTTTAAGGGGGTAGACTTGTAACACCCCGAAAATATAGATTAATATTATAAACTAAATGCCGGTTACGGTCAAAATAGAATAACTAGGAATAAATAACCTAGTTAGATTAGTGTCTTGACATAATAAGAACAAACAATGGTTAAAATACCCTTTATAAAAATTGGGTAAAGTTGAGGGGCTAAACATAGACAAAGGAATTAAAGTTTTAATTAAAATAATTACTAAACACAAAACACACACACATATGTGTGTGTGTTCTGCGATCCCAACCAGAGCCAGGGGAGCTCTCATGCTCAAAACCCTAATGTGCAAGAATTGATCAAATCAAGAGGTGAAATCAAACCCAAATCGAAATCCAAGCACAAATTAGTGATCACCTCGGTGAAGTGATCACAAGGTATGTCGAATTTCACACTTTGATTCCATCTCAAACTCTAGGTGAACACATGAGATTTGAAATTATAGCTTGCATGATAGTTGTTTGGATGAAACAGTAAAGAAATCATGTCTAGGAGTAAACCCTAGCCATTAGTTTGTTGAATTTGTGCCTAAACCATGAAATTCATAATCATCCATTATGTGTGTAATGGGTTTAGTAGAAACATGGTGAACACTAGAATCACGATTGTTAAACCATTGTTATTTGAGCTAAATGAAATAAATCCAGAATATGAATGTGAAATTTGATATATGAACATTGTGTAGATGTTAAAATTTGGCCAAATAACTAATCATGAGACTTGGTTGTTGGATTAGTAAAATAATGCCCTCTAGGTGTTTGTAGAAATGCCTAAAAGAGGGCTAAATATTGAAATTCTGAACAAAAACGCATATTAAAATGATGAGATGAAATATGTGTTAAAACTTATAAAAGGGTTCTAAAACGATTGTGAATTGAACTCTTTAGGCAAGGAATCCGGATCCTCAAGCGGACAAGCCGGTGGAGACACGCGTTGAAAGGAGCGCTCTAAAGGTACGTAACTACGGTTTCGTTACGTTATGCTCAATTATGTATTTTCGTTAGTAGACTTTAAAATTAGTATAATATATGAAGTTGGTATTTAGTTGAAGTGACGAAGATCACTAGATAAATAAACGGGTCAAATATTGGTTATAATAAGTTTGGTGTGTTGTAAAATGGTGGTTTCCATTAAACAACCAAACGGGTCGAACAATGGTCGAAATTGTAGTGTTGAAGTGACTAAAACGTCACTCATTAAAAATTGAGTTATAAAAGCGTAAGCCATGGAACGGGCGTGATACGCTAAGGTTGACAAGCCCGGGAATGGGTAATTATGGTTTCAAACTAATGTTGATGAATTATGCAAGTATGTAACTTGTTCGTTACAATACGCAAATTTGGATGTTTAAATTGTCTTGGTTGTGTTTTAGTATAAAGATGAGTATTAGTTGTAATGCCGTTATTCACAATTGATTGAATAAGTTGAAAATAGATTAGGAAGCGTTTGGTAGTCATTAGAAGTGGAGGATTCCGTAAATGAGCCAAACGGGTTTAACAATTGTTTAGTAGTAGTAAAATGGTGTTTTGATTAGTAATTGGTGAAGAAGGATCACAAGAGCGCGAAGCCATAGTTTTGGTAATGAAGCGTCGGTGATATTAAGCCCAGATGTTGGGATAAAATACGCCTTATAGTTTCTATTGCATTGGTAGCAAATGGGTGTATATGTAATGGGTCGAATAATCACACAGTGATTTTAGTCATTCGGTCCGTAATCTAAAGTTTCGGGTATGGTAAATGTAATAGGCATGTCGGAAATGAAATTACAGACGTATAGGAAAAAGAATCACCTAAAGCGGATCTACGGATCAAAAGTTATGACCATTTGAAGTTGAAACTTGGAAATTTCGGAGCTGGCAGGAAATGCAGGTAAAAAACCTGCACCTGCTGGAAAATGGTATTTCTCGCGCCACGGGACAGGATCACCTAGATCCGGCGCGACACGCGAGAGACGTTGCGACACGTGACAGAATGAGTGACACCTGGCGCGACGCGCGACACGGCAAATTCTGAAATTTTATTTTATTTTCGATGATTCGATTCTAGAACCTGTTTACACGCATTATATCAATGTCAAAACTAACATTTTAAGTGGTTTTGACTCTAGGTGATGTTGTATCCTCCTCGGATGGCGATCAAGTATGCTTTGAAGAACTGAACACAAATTTTGAAGCTTCCACGTTAACTTTAACTTTGTTACAGGCAATGTTCATGATGTAAACAATTAACTAATCATGTTTTGAGATATTTAAACTAGTTAGTAGTTAACTAGTAGGTGATCACTTCAAAACTTTCATTTTGTATTTTATAAATGAAGTGGAGTGCTTTAATTATAAAACTATGCATCTTTTATGTAGGATCGTTTTGTGACCCAAACGAGTCTGTCAGAAGAGTTCTCGGTCTAATCAGAGGCAGAATTCATTGATTAGACTTTGTAACAGCTTGATTCACTCTTAATTGTCTTGTTTTATTGATTTAACATGTTTACAGAACAAATGACACGTCAGCAGCACTTCGGTACCAGAAACATGAACCTTACAAATGACTTGGCACATCTCCTATTTATAGGAGAGGGTATTTCGCACGGAATAGGAAAATGCTATTTCGTGAGAAATAGCTAGGCTTATTTCGTACGAAATAGCATATTGCTATTTCGTGCGAAATCAACCATCAACAAAAAAAACCTATTTTCCTCGTACAACGTGCCCTGATCTAACATTTCTATTACAAGACTCGATACAAGACGAAGTCGACAGACGTATGCACCAACAGACTCCCCCTTGGATGTTGATGAAGTCTTCGGTGTCGAGTCTTCACAATCTTCAGCCTTGATCAGTCTTCGGGCTTTTTTAAAGTATCTGATAGAGTAAGCATCCTCCATCCTCTTTTTTTTTCGTCTCCAGGATCTTCATCTGGCTCTTATCTCACTCTAATTCTCTTGATCAGATCTCTTGATTCCTTAAGTTCATCAACATCATCAGTTTGCTTGAACATCAGGATCTGAAACTTGGCTCTATCATCTTTTATCTTAAGATCTGAAACTGCTCTTATACACTACTGTATCCTGCACATATCTCCACCTCACAATAAATTTCACAAATTTAAAATCTGACAAATTTAATCTCACTTGTAGGTATTAAACAATCAATAAATGATTTTACAATGTTAATCTCTGATGAACCACTTGTAGAAATATCATTTTTCTTTTCAAAACAATTTTTCATTTCAAACATCTCGAATAAACTTTCCCAAACCTTATGTTCATCATGTTTAGCATTTGGAATTTTGAAAATCAGCTTTTCATCATCAGATGTCGAAAATCATTTTGTATTTTCAAAAAATTTATGCTAAAACACAATCTTTTTGGGTTTTTCTAAGATTTTCAGAGTGTAAAAAAGCAATAAAGAAATATTTACAGACAATATTTTTGTGAGTTTGTGTAAGAGGATCATATCAGTTTATGAGACCAATTGTGACAACTCAAATTTTCAAGATTCCACCTTCACACTATTGCACGTTATTTGTTTAAGTGTTTTGTTTGCACGACTTGTTTGTTCCGCAACTGTGCACGTATGTATTATGCTAAATCGTATTGTAACCGAAATATTATGTCCGGTGTATATAGGGTGTTATTAAGTGTGCCTTATTTATTTTGCTGTGCATCATAGTGTGTGTATATATGTTAATGTGTAAATAATATGCTTGGTATTAATTATGGTTATATATTTGATAGCAATGAAATGGAGTTTAGGCCGAAATCACCCCACACGAAATCACTACCAGCCGAAAACACAAGCGATGAAAACACTTTTAAGTGTTTTCGTCCACTCCTGCTACTGTCGAAAACAACATATGGGCTTTAGCCCAGTAGGAGCCCAACTTGTATATATATTAGGCTACGTAACTCTGATCAGAAAACCCTAAGGACTCTCTTGCTAATCCTCTGTGCGACGGCAATCAGCGACATCATCACCATTCCCGAAACGTTCCAACTCAGTGCTCGAACCCTTATCACATCTCGGTTAGTTTGTATTATTGTTAATCGTACGAGAGTTCTGGGTTGATCGATACATGTGGTATTGTTTAGAATCTGCGTTGATGATGCCAACTGTTTGAATATGTGTCATGTTTTTGAAACGATTTGATGAATATACAAAATAGGGTGCATGCTAGATGTTGAATATCAATGATGATTAGATAATATATGATATAGTGGCCGACAACTTGGAACAAACAAAAGCATGGGGTCTGATGAACAATTGAAATCTGCTTACGTGCTACATGACTCATGTTAACTTGCAAATGATATATGATTTTTCTATTGTTTGTGATCTGACTAGTCTGCCATCACATGTGCCTATGGGAGTGTGTGTATGTTGATAAGTTTTGATCAGTGATGTAATATAATGGTCAATTAGCAGCAGGAAAACAACTAGTACTTGTCGGCCATTGTTGAGTCATTTTATTAATGAATGATCTCGTGATGATTGGGCATGTGGTTGATAGTGAATATTAGGGTTGTAGTTTGCAACTGATACTGATGATAATGATGGTGAGTGATGGAACTGACGAAAACACTCCCCCATCCAACGAAAACACATCTCAACCAAATCCAAAGGGATTTCGTCACCCATGTGGTTTCGACCCAAGCTTGATTTCGGCCCAAGTGTTTTTGGCCCAAGTGTTTTCGTCACCTTATAGGGTTTTCGTCCAGAACTGATTCAGTCTCTTATGTTTTCGTCTAAGACTCTAGTACAGTACGTTGTCATGATAAATTTGTTAATCTTGTTAAGTTATTAATTCTGTTAGACTATTAAAATTGTTAGTATGACACTCTGTTAGTTGTTATTCGTGTTATGATTGTTAATTCTGGAATCTTGTTATCTTTGCTTAATACATTAACCTAGTTAGGTCTGTTAAAACCATCAAGCATGTTAATTAATGAACCATGTTAGATATTACCAAGAACTCAGTTATATGGAGTACGACTGTGTGAACATGAACCCACTGTTATGTGCTACTTGATGAGAAATGCATAAACACACTTTGTGACATAGATTACCTGTGAAACATTTCGAGTTCGAAACTGATTATACATACGTGCGTACTATAGGTCGTGATTGATTAATTGTGAGCGTGTATTTCTTTAGCATACCGAGCAAACCAAGGTGAGTTCACACTCTTACCAAGGCATGGGATTCCCGGGGTTGGGAATGGGTTTGGATGATTACTTGTACGCATATTGATACGGGAATTACATACCATAGGCCTCGGGAGAGGAAGGTTATTGGTAGGTACTGCTAGACTAGTGATACATATACTACTCTTCGCACACACGCCGGGAATGGTTGCGATAATAGAACTAATCTTCGCACACATGCCTGGAATGGCTGCGAACCATACTTTAAACTTCGCACACATGCCGGGTGGGCTGCGATACAAATATACCTAGTATAGAAAACATGGGAAACCCGCACTAATCTTCGCCAACATGCCTAGAGGGCCGCGATGCAAATACATACGAAACATGGTTCACTAAATGAACATACGGTTTACAATAAGATTACTATAACTGAACAACCAACTGTGAACTCGGTTAACTAGTTGTTGACTCTCTGTTACATGCCTTGCAGGACCATAGGTACTCTTGGAACTTGCACGGGAGGCGCGGTCGTTGTGGGCACGGGTTGTGGATTTTATGTTAAACTCTTTTATGACATTTCAACTTAATACTTATGTTGGGCTTTTTACATTATTGCTTCCGCTACACACTTGTTTATGTTGGTTTTGAAAACACCTATCGTATTGATGAATGACATTTACTATTTACTTATATGTTCAATATGATTGGCGGCTTGATCTTGGTCAGTCACGCCTCCAAGCAGTGGTATTCCGCGTGTGGATTTTGGGGGTGTGACAGATTGGTATCAGAGCCATTGGTTATAGAGAACTCGGTTTTAATAAGGGGAAAACGTTTTTATTAAAACCAGACTATAACCTGTACAGTGCTCAACGATCCACAACGACGCCTCGCTCCACGTGCAAGACTCAACATTCTAGGTAATATGGTATATGTTTTATTGCCTACTTGCTAGAATTACATAGAACTTTGCTCATGGTATGCTTAGATACACATAACTCTTATTGCTTGAGAATACATGTGTGCTCACTCTCTTCTGTCATCGCACTATTCACGAACCTCTCTGACTTATGTTATCTTTGCTATGAAGATCATGGCTGGACGCATTAACATGACACAAGCCCAGTTGACGGCTCTCATTAACGAACAAGTTGCTGCGGCACTTGCAGCCGCACAAGCAGGAGGTATACCCTGTAGTTGTAATTCACACTAGGATCTTTAGATCCTACACTCCTAATCCAATTCTTGTGTTTAATCTTGGCCTGGTTCTTATACCCAACAGGTCAGCCACCTGTGTGCACCTTCAAAACTTTCATGGACTGTCGTCCTACTACATTCAGTGGCACGGAGGGAGCAGTTGGACTCCTCCATTGGTTTGAAAAGCTCGAGTCCGTTTTTAAGATGTGTGAATGCCCTGAGGCTCGCAGGGTGAAGTACACCACTGGTACTCTTGAAGGCCTTGCGCTGACTTGGTGGAAGGAGCAAGTTCAGATGTTAGGGTTGGCAGTTGCTAACGCCACACCCTGGAACGATTTCAAGGAGATGATCAAAGAGGAATACTGTAGCCGTGATGACATTCATAAGCTGGAAGTAGAGTTTTACAATTTGCAGATGACGGGATCGGAAATAGACGCGTACACCAAAAGATCAAACGAGTTGGCTATTCTGTGTCCCACCATGGTAGACCCTCCCATTAAGCGTATCGAACTGTATCTCAAGGGTCTAGTGCCGGAAATTCAAAGTCATGAAACCTCAGCGAATCTTGGCACCATTCAGCAGATCGTCAAGTTAGCTCACCGCCTCACCGATCAGGCAGTGGAACAGGGCAGGCTGCCTAAACGTATCAGTGCTACTACTACCGCTACCACTTCAGCTACTCCTGCTACTCCTAGTGACAACAAGCGGAAATGGGAGGGGGATTCCAGCAAGGTTTCAGCTACGGTTCAGTCTCAGGTTCAGCAACGCAAGACTAATGATTACCAGAGTCCGAGTCAGCAATCTTCTGGTGGTCAGGGGCAGGGTGGATATCGGGGAATTCACCCACTGTGTAACAGGTGAAACAGACACCACAGTGGTCAGTGTCGCAAGGGCCGCTATCAGAGATGTCACAAGATAGGTCATGAAGCTAAAGATTGCAGGAGCTCAAGGCCTGCGAATCAGAACCAGCAACAAAAGCCACCAGCTCCACGAAACCAGCTACAACAACAACAACATCAAGGAAATAGGGCATGATTTCAGTGTGGGGCTGAAGGTCACTTCAAGCGGAACTGTCCCCAGTTAAACCAGAACCAGAATAACAACAACAACAATCAAGGCAACGGGAACAACATTGGGGGAAACAACAACGGCAATGGTGCTAGGGGTCGTGCATTTGTGATTGGTCAGGCTGATGCAAGGAACGATCCTAATGTGGTTATGGGTAAGTTTCTTCTCGACGACTTTTATGTTACTGTGTTATTTGATTCGGGTGCGGATACCAGTTATATGTCTCTGAAAGTTAGTCAAATGCTTAAACGCGCACCAACACTTTTGAACACCAAACATGTCGTAGAGTTAGCTAACGGTAAAAGTCTAGAGGCCACACACATAGTTCAAGGTTGTAATCTTATCCTCGCTGGTCAGACTTTCTCT
This sequence comes from Helianthus tuberosus, assembly GCA_030545235.1. Classification (NCBI taxonomy): domain Eukaryota; kingdom Viridiplantae; phylum Streptophyta; class Magnoliopsida; order Asterales; family Asteraceae; genus Helianthus; species Helianthus tuberosus. The sequence goes on from CM060359.1 coordinate 188,587,025, forward strand.
ATCGATCTCATTCCTATAACTCTGGGTAGTTTCGACATCGTCATTGGTATGGATTGGTTATCCCAACAGCAAGCAGAGATTCTATGCAAGGAGAAGGTCATTCGTATTCCCCGTACTGGCAAAGAACCTCTCGAAGTTCAAGGCGACAAGAGTGGTATCGTGAGTGGCATCATCTCCTTCTTGAAGGCTCAGAAGTGTTTGCGAAAGGGCCACATTGCAATATTAGCACTCGTTACTGATACAACGAAGAAAGAGAAAAAGATCGAGGATATTCCAGTAGTACGCGATTTTCCTCAAGTGTTTCCTGAAGAGTTACCTGGGTTACTGCCTCATCGTCAGGTCGAATTTCAGATCGAGCTAGCTCCAGGAGCAGCACCCATAGCTCGAGCACCTTATCGCTTAGCTCCAACTGACTGGAAGAACTATCTAAGCAATTGCAAGAACTCTTGGAAAAGGGTTTCATACGTCCTAGCTCTTCGCCCTGGGGAGCTCCAGTACTATTTGTGAAGAAGAAAGACGGTACCTTCCGCATGTGCATAGATTACCGCGAACTGAACAAGGTGACCGTGAAGAATAGCTATCCTCTTCCACACATCGACGACCTATTCGACCAGTTGCAAGGGTCGAGCTATTACTCGAAGATTGACCTAAGGTCAGGTTATCACCAACTGAGAGTCCGGGATGAGGACGTCTCCAAAACAGCATTCAGAACTCGCTACGGCCATTACGAGTTTTTGGTCATGCCATTCGGGTTAACAAACGCACCAGCGGTTTTCATGGATCTTATGAACAGGGTGTGCAAACCTTATCTTGACAAGTTTGTTATTGTTTTCATCGATGACATCCTGATCTATTCGAAGAGTCAGGAGGAACACGAGCATCATTTACGACTTATTTTGGAACTCCTTCGAACGGAACAGCTATACGCCAAGTTTTCAAAATGCGACTTCTGGCTTCATGAAGTCCACTTTCTAGGCCACGTGGTAAACAAGGATGGGATTCATGTCGATCCATCCAAGGTAGATTCGATCAAGAACTGACCTGCACCTCGCACACCAACCGAAATACGCCAATTCTTGGGTTTGGCGGGTTATTACAGACGGTTCATCAAAGACTTCTCAAAGATTGCACAACCGCTTACACTATTGACACAGAAAGGTGTTGTTTATCATTGGGGTAATACACAAGAAACAGCGTTTCAGCACTTAAAGGATAGACTTTGCAGCGCACCTATACTCTCATTGCCTGAAGGCACAGATGATTTTGTAGTCTACTGCGACGCATCCATCCAGGGTCTTAGATGTGTGTTGATGCAACGGGATAAAGTCATCGCTTATGCTTCGCGCCAACTTTAGATTCACGAACGGAATTACACTACGCACGACCTAGAGCTGGGAGCTATTGTTTTTGCGCTCAAGACATGGCGACATTACCTGTATGGCACTAAATGCACCATCTACACCGATCACAGGAGTCTCGAGCATATTTTCAAGCAGAAAGAATTGAACATGCGACAACGTAGATGGGTCGAGCTACTGAACGATTACGAATGTGCTATAAAGTACCATCCGAGCAAAGCCAATGTGGTGGCCGACGCCCTCAGTCGAATGGATACTACACCTAGGCGTGTACGAGCGTTGCAACTCACTATTCAGTCTAGTCTTCCTTCTCAGATACGAGATGCTCAGGTAGAAGCATTGAAACCAGAAAACGTCAGGGCTGAAGCTCTACGTGGCTCAAGGCAACGGTTAGAACAAAAGGCAGACGGCGCCTACTATGTAACAGGACGCATCTGGGTCCCACGCTATGGTAACTTACGCGAGCTTGTAATGGATGAAGCTCATAAGTCTCGCTACTCAGTACATCCTGGTTCAGATAAGATGTACCATGATTTGGAAACTACATATTGGTGGCCTAGCATGAAAGCCCACATAGCTACTTACGTTAGCAAGTGTTTGACTTGTGCGAGAGTCAAAGCGGAATATCAGAAACCTTCAGGCCCACTCCAACAACCTGAGATACCACAATGGAAATGGGAGCAAATTTCCATGGATTTTGTTACTGGCCTGCCTAGATCCCAACGTGGGAATGATACTATTTGGGTGATCGTGGATCGACTCACTAAGTCTGCACACTTCCTGGCTATTAAGGAAACAGACAAGTTCTCTACATTAGCAGACATCTACTTAAAAGAAGTGGTTTCAAGGCACGGGGTGCCAACCTCTATTATCTCTGATCGTGACGCACGTTTTACCTCAGAACTGTGGCAAGCAATGCACAAATCTTTTGGCTCTCGTTTAGACATGAGCACAGCTTATCACCCTTAGACGGATGGGCAGTCTGAGCGCACTATTCAAACTTTAGAAGACATGCTTCGTGCATGTGTAATCGATTTCGGCAACGGCTGGGAAAAACATCTCCCGTTAGTGGAGTTCTCGTACAACAACAGCTACCACACCAGCATTAAAGCCGCTCCATTCGAGGCATTGTACGGACGTAAATGCCGGTCACCTCTTTGTTGGGCGGAGGTGGGAGATAGTCAAATCACAGGTCCAGAAATGGTAGTTGACACTACTGAAAAGATTGCTCAAATACGACAATGCATGGCGGTAGCTCGTGACCGTCAGAAAGCATACGCCGATAAAGAGAGGAAACTACTCGAGTTCCAGGTTGGGGATCGAGTGCTACTCAAAGTTTCACCCTGGAAGGGTGTTGTTCGTTTTGGCAATCGAGGCAACCTTAATCCGCGATATGTCGGACCATTTGAAATCATAGAGAAAATAGGCAAAGTGGCCTATAGACTGAACTTACCAGCTGAACTCAGTGCAGTTCACAACGTCTTTCACGTGTCGAATCTGAAGAAGTTTCTGTCAGATGAGACCCTCATAGTTCCTTTGAAGGAGCTTACTATCGACGAACAGTTGCGATTCGTCGAGGAACCAGTTGAAATCACAGACCGGGATGTTAAGGTCCTCAAGCACACCAGAATACCTCTTGTGCGAGTTCGTTGGAACTCCCGTCGTGGCCCAGAGTTCACCTGGGAACGCGGAGATCAAATGAAACTCAAGTATCCCCAGTTATTCGGAAACAGTACAACCACTTCTGAGGCTGAAGCTACTACAAAATTTCGGGACGAAATTCCAAATCAATAGGGGGATGATGTGACACCCCAGGAAAACCAGTAACCTACACAACATAACTAGCTTCCTCAGTAACCACGTACTAAATTTCGGGACGAAATTTCTTTCAAGTTGGGGATAATGTGACAACTCGAGTTTTCAAGATTCCACCTTCACACTATTGCACGTTATTTGTTTAAGTGTTTTGTTTGCACGACTTGTTTGTTCCGCAACTGTGCACGTATGTATTATGCTAAATCGTATTGTAACCGAAATATTATGTCCGGTGTATATAGGGTGTTATTAAGTGTGCCTTATTTATTTTGCTGTGCATCATAGTGTGTGTATATATGTTAATGTGTAAATAATATGCTTGGTATTAATTATGGTTATATATTTGATAGCAATGAAATGGAGTTTAGGCCGAAATCACCCCACACGAAATCACTACCAGCCGAAAACACAAGCGATGAAAACACTTTTAAGTGTTTTCGTCCACTCCTGCTACTGTCGAAAACAACATATGGGCTTTAGCCCAGTAGGAGCCCAACTTGTATATATATTAGGCTACGTAACTCTGATCAGAAAACCCTAAGGACTCTCTTGCTAATCCTCTGTGCGACGGCAATCAGCGACATCATCTCCATTCCCGAAACGTTCCAACTCAGTGCTCGAACCCTTATCACATCTCGGTTAGTTTGTATTATTGTTAATCGTACGAGAGTTCTGGGTTGATCGATACATGTGGTATTGTTTAGAATCTGCGTTGATGATGCCAACTGTTTGAATATGTGTCATGTTTTTGAAACGATTTGATGAATATACAAAATAGGGTGCATGCTAGATGTTGAATATCAATGATGATTAGATAATATATGATATAGTGGCCGACAACTTGGAACAAACAAAAGCATGGGGTCTGATGAACAATTGAAATCTGCTTACGTGCTACATGACTCATGTTAACTTGCAAATGATATATGATTTTTCTATTGTTTGTGATCTGACTAGTCTGCCATCACATGTGCCTATGGGAGTGTGTGTATGTTGATAAGTTTTGATCAGTGATGTAATATAATGGTCAATTAGCAGCAGGAAAACAACTAGTACTTGTCGGCCATTGTTGAGTCATTTTATTAATGAATGATCTCGTGATGATTGGGCATGTGGTTGATAGTGAATATTAGGGTTGTAGTTTGCAACTGATACTGATGATAATGATGGTGAGTGATGGAACTGACGAAAACACTCCCCCATCCAACGAAAACACATCTCAACGAAATCCAAAGGGATTTCGTCACCCATGTGGTTTCGACCCAAGCTTGATTTCGGCCCAAGTGTTTTTGGCCCAAGTGTTTTCGTCACCTTATAGGGTTTTCGTCCAGAACTGATTCAGTCTCTTATGTTTTCGTCTAAGACTCTAGTACAGTACGTTGTCATGATAAATTTGTTAATCTTGTTAAGTTATTAATTCTGTTAGACTATTAAAATTGTTAGTATGACACTCTGTTAGTTGTTATTCGTGTTATGATTGTTAATTCTGGAATCTTGTTATCTTTGCTTAATACATTAACCTAGTTAGGTCTGTTAAAACCATCAAGCATGTTAATTAATGAACCATGTTAGATATTACCAAGAACTCAGTTATATGGAGTACGACTGTGTGAACATGAACCCACTGTTATGTGCTACTTGATGAGAAATGCATAAACACACTTTGTGACATAGATTACCTGTGAAACATTTCGAGTTTGAAACTGATTATACATACGTGCGTACTATAGGTCGTGATTGATTAATTGTGAGCGTGTATTTCTTTAGCATACCGAGCAAACCAAGGTGAGTTCACACTCTTACCAAGGCATGGGATTCCCGGGGTTGGGAATGGGTTTGGATGATTACTTGTACGCATATTGATACGGGAATTACATACCATAGGCCTCGGGAGAGGAAGGTTATTGGTAGGTACTGCTAGACTATTGATACATATACTACTCTTCGCACACACGCCGGGAATGGCTGCGATAATAGAACTAATCTTCGCACACATGCCTGGAATGGCTGCGAACCATACTTTAAACTTCGCACACATGCCGGGTGGGCTGCGATACAAATATACCTAGTCTAGAAAACATGGGAAACCCCCACTAATCTTCGCCAACATGCCTAGAGGGCCGCGATGCAAATACATACGAAACATGGTTCACTAAATGAACATACGGTTTACAATAAGATTACTATAACTGAACAACCAACTGTGAACTCGCTCAACTAGTTGTTGACTCTCTGTTACATGCCTTGCAGGACCATAGGTACTCTTGGAACTTGCACGGGAGGCGCGGTCGTTGTGGGCACGGGTTGTGGATTTTATGTTAAACTCTTTTATGACATTTCAACTTAATACTTATGTTGGGCTTTTTACATTATTGCTTCCGATACACACTTGTTTATGTTGGTTTTGAAAACACCTATCGTATTGATGAATGACATTTACTATTTACTTATATGTTCAATATGATTGGCGGATTGATCCTGGTCAGTCACGCCTCCAAGCGGTGGTATTCTGCGTGTGGATTTTGGGGGTGTGACACCAATCACAAGCACCGTTAAGCTTTAAACTTTTTAAGTTCTAAACGATTTACATAGATTGTCAGTATACTGATCCACTTAAATTTTCACACAAAGTTCAACTGTTTCGAGATATGTCACACCCCGATTTCCACGTGTCACCGGTGGGCCCGGTGGGGAGTATCGTGACGTGGTTGGCAACATAATAGTCAAACAACACAATATTTAATATGCACAACCGAAGCAATTTAAAAGATATAATACAACCGAATTTAATATTGTAATATCAAATGTCAAATATTCGAAAGTTTATCCACAGATGGATCGGAAATAAAATGGAAACAATAGTTCAACAGACTTCAGGCATCTTAAGTTTGCGAGACTCTTTATTGATGCTAAGGAGACAATCCAGCGAATTACGCTTAGTACCTGCATTTAATCTTTTTGGGAAAATACGTCAGTTTATACTGGTAAATACAATCATCTGACTCATTTTGGAAAATGATTGAAAATTGATTTGGATGCACGTGGCATAAACATTTTTATTTAACTTGGGAGAATTATTTAAATATATAATCTTGTGAACGAATTACATGTTCCTTGTGCGTTCAGTAGCCCGGATCTTGTCCGGGTTAAAGATCAATAGACACACCACAATATTCTTTTGTGCACTGACGGGTGTACGCCTACACCCCGCGCTTAAGTCGTGGCCATTTCGTAAAATGATGCCAAGGATATCCAGGACACGGTCATTAACCCCCCAAAGGATTTAAGTAACAAGACTGTTTAAACGAGCCGATCAAATTATTCAATTAACCACCCAATGATGGAAGATTTGATGCCCGATCAAGCGGTATGCTATATACCGTAACCCAAGCCCGTATAGGGAAAATAAGTTAAAAGTATTTACCTGAGCAAAGTATAATTCACAATAAGCAAATTGCAAGTAGCTTTTACTGGTCCTCCTAATCTGGAACGAAGGTTTATAATAACCTACTAGAATCCTAACGGGTCTTTAATTAAGCTTAAGCTTAGACCGGCTAGTTTCAAAGATACGGTTCGTACGCACGATTAAGCGAAGACCGGATAGAATGTGATTTAGACCCGACAAGTTCGGAGACTTGCTTAATATGGGTATTTCATTCACATTCTCGATTTTGAGATAAAACCGATAAGGTTTGACCCGTTTAGGCTAGTTTATGTAAACTAGTTACATAAACCAAACCGAACGCGTAATAAGCGTAACGAGTATTCATGAGAGCTATTTACAGATTTCCTAAGTTAATATGCTTCATAGATGTTGTGACATCAGTAAGATGTCTTTTATTATGCCCGAAACGAATTTAAACACAAACTATGCCCCGTAGGGGTAGTTTGGTCATTTAAAAGGTTATAAAAGAGTTTAAGTATTCACCTGAGTTACAGGTCTGATGTAATCAGTAAAAATACTTATTTTACCAAGTTATAACAGTAGGATAAAGTATATATATGTGAAATTTACCAATTATAACCAAACTATGCCCCGTAGGGGTATTTTGGTAATTTCACATAAACCGAAAAGCTCAAAAGTGAAGTATGAGTTTAGCAACTTTTGCTTACTGTTAAAACATTATAATTTGCCTCAAATATCAGTAGGTATCAACCCTTGTATGTTTAAAATAATTCTAGTACATACTATGCGTTAAAAACGCTTAGAAAGGCGATTAGAAGCCATTTCCGGGTTCGATACATAAATCTGATATTTTTATATTTCCAGAAGGCTTAAAATAATTTATTTATCATATGTGTTCATTAGCAAAAGGTTTGGAGTCATTTAGATATGTAAAACTCATTTTATAGCCCGTAAGGGCAAAACCGACAATTACCGGATTAAGCCTACGGCTATAAGCTATGCTCAGCCTAAAATTAATTAAAAATCTTTAAAAATCCCAAAATAATATATTACATCAGTGGGTAATAAGTTTGATATCAAAAAGTAAGTGTAATTAGGCTATATGCTAATTACGCCGTTTAATTAACATAAAGCTTTAATTTTTACGCTAACGAGCATAACTCTTAATCTACACTTCAAACTGATGTCAAATTTTGCATACAAGTTTATATATCAGTAATTAAAGTTGCTACTCTTTTACATTTTCAAAAATCACGTTTTAAGGTGAAAAGAGCATAATGGTCAACATATGAGCAATTAATGGAATCATGCATATTAATTGGATAACTAATGATCCGAGGTGTATAATCACAGAGGGTTATACTAGCATGTAACCTGGTCCAAATAAAGCTCTAAGGAATTTCTAAAACATACCATAATGGGTCAGAACTGAAAGTCAACGTATAAGTCAAACTATGCGACTTTCGGTTCCGAACCGGGTCTAAACAGGAAATTGTCGGGTTGAACATGTTTAGACATGTTCTTATACTAATTACCAAGTTATATTAATGATCAAACAGGTTGTATGTGTTCTACATTGCTAATTATGCATAAATTGTAATTTACACATTCTGCTGACTTTTTAAATACAAGTTTGACCCGACATTTGACCTAGTTAGAGTGGGAATCAGGGGGAACCCTTTTGAGGTTTTATTACCCACATAATTACCTACTTAAAGGTACTTTTAATTCGAGATTTGACTGATCCATTTTTAATTAATATCGAAGTCAAACCGTAATTACGATGGTTTGACTTTTAGCTAAATAACTAAGCTAAACTTAATTTAAGATGGTTAAGCAAACTTACACGTGCCTAATGGTTGATTAGGAAGGCCTGGAGAGTGCTCTTGTGCTCCACAATTGATCAGAAGATGTTTGAGGAATGAATGATCAAAGTGTTGCACATTGGAGCGTTATATAGTGAACCAAGACACCACAAAGTGTTGACAACAAAGTCTAGCACTGACCACAACATTCCCACAGGTGTCCTAGATGTTTAGGGGTTGTTTAGGGCCCAAGGGATATGAGGAAACTCGTTTAAAGGTGAGTTTTTGCGTTTAAACAGCAAACAGGAACATTTCTGTCACTGGGCAGCTGCTTGCGCACCGTAAGGATATGTTGTTGCGGTGCGCAAGCGTTCATCAGCAGCCAAAAACTTTGTTCTTTCATGCATTCGAAAGGGCAACCACTTATCTCGACTTTCGGGCATCGTTTTGTCAGTTTGGGGCCTCTATTATGGGTCTTTAACAGTTACATATCCTACCATTATGTTATGTTTGCTTGTATTCATTTTGAAAGTGCCGAACAATAAGGTTTACCGTAGAAATTTCCATAGGAACCTATCATGCACTTTGAATTCATTTATTGTCAATGAATTTCTGGATTTAGGATATATTAGATGTTTGAAAAATATAATTGGGTCTTGGGATTTATGAATGAGGTCGTTCAGAGGTGAAATTTAACATGACGAAACTTTTAAATCCTGCCAAAACATCTTTATTAAATCCGTGTTTACAACGCGTTTTGTCTTACATGACACGTGTCGTTATTTCATTGAACACGAATTTTCGAGGTGTTACATCCTCACCCCCTTAAAATAAATCTCGACCCGATATTTTTCTGAAATAAATAAGGGTACTTTTCTTTCATCGTGGATTCAACCTCCCACGTATATTCGGGACCTCTACGGGCATCCCATTTGACCTTTACAATAGGTACATGCTTCCTTCGAAGCTTCTTTACCTGTCGATCTTCAATCGACAAAGGTTTTTCCACAAATTTTAAGCTCTCATCTATATGCACATCTGTATGTGGTATAACCAGTGATTCGTCAGCGAAACACTTCTTCAGATTGCAGATGTGGAACACATTGTGAATTCCACTGAGCCCTTCCGACAAGTTTAACTTATAGGCAACTGACCCGACACGTTCGATAACCTCGAAAGGTCCTATGTATCTCGGGCTTAGCTTGCCTTTCTTACCAAATCGCATCACCCCCTTCCAGGGTGATACTTTTAGCAACACTTTATCACCTACTTCGAAGTGAAAAGCTTTACGCTTTGGATCAGCGTAACTCTTCTGCCTATCTCGGGCAGCTTTGAGACGGTCACGAATCTGGACAATCTTGTCCATCGTTTCAAAGACTATCTCTGGTCCTGATAATTGGACATCTCCAACTTCCGCCCAACAAACGGGCGATCTACACTTTATACCGTATAATGCCTCAAAAGGCGCAGCCTTTATGCTGGTATGGTAGCTATTGTTGTAGGAGAATTCGATTAATGGTAGGTTCTTATCCCAACTACCACCCAAATCGATCGCACATGCACGTAGCATGTCTTCCAACGTTTGAATAGTACGCTCACTCTGACCGTCAGTCTGAGGATGATAAGCCGTACTAAAATTCAAACTTGTGCCCAAAGATTGCTGGAAACTCTTCCAAAAATGTGACGTGTATCTAGCATCTCTGTCAGAGATAATAGACACAGGTATGCCATGTAAGGCTACAATCTTATCCACGTACAACTGGGCTAACATGTCGGAGCTATAAGTCTCCTTGATGGGTAGGAAATGTGCTGACTTAGTCAGTCTGTCAACTATAACCCATATTGTATCATTTCCTTTCCTTGTCTTAGGTAACTTGGTGATAAAATCCATGGTTACCATTTCCCATTTCCACGTAGGAAGTTCAGGCTGTTGTAGCAAGCCTGACGGCTTTTGATGCTCGGCTTTGACTTACGCACATGTCAAGCATTTAGCCACATAGGTGGCTACAGACTTTTTCAAGCCTATCCACCAATAATTTGCCTTTAGATCCTGGTACATCTTATCAGCTCCAGGATGAACGGAGTATTTGGAACTATGGGCATCCTGGAGGATGACATCTCGAAGTCCTCCATAAATTGGAACCCATATTCGTCCATTTAATCTTAGAATTCCGTCCTTGCTAAGAGTTAACTGCTCCTCAGTTACTCCTAGTTTCTCGTTAGGATAGTTAGCTTCCAACACAGCTTCCCTCTGTGCAGCTAACAACCTTTCAATCAAATTGTTCTTTATTTCCATGCGCTTGGCATTGATTCGGATGGGTTTCACCCTTTCCTTTCGACTCAAGGCATCAGCGACTACATTCGCCTTGCCGGGATGGTATCTGATTTCACAATCATAATCATTCAAAGTTTCCATGCAACGGCGCTGCCTCATGTTTAAATCTTTCTGATTAAACAGATGCTGGGGGCTCTTGTGATCAGAATAGATCACACACTTGCTTCCATATAAATAATGCCTCCATAGTTTTAGTGCGAATACAACGGCACCCAATTCCAAGTCGTGGGTGGTGTAATTCTTTTCATGCACCTTTAACTGTCTTGAAGCATAGGCAATAACTTTGCCTTTCTGCATAAGCACACACCCCGTGCCAGTGTGAGATGCATCGCAGTAAACCACAAAATCTTCTATTCCGTCTGGCAATGTCAAAACAGGGGCGTTGCTCAATTTCTGCTTTAGGATATCAAAGGACTCTTGCTGCTTAGGGCCCCAAATGAACTTTACTTTATTCTTAGTCAAGGAAGTTAGGGGTGCAGCAATCCTTGAAAAAATTTCGATGAAACGCCTGTAATATCCTGCCAATCCTAGGAAGCTACGAATCTCCGTAGGCGTCTTTGGCTCTTGCCAATTCATAACTGCTTCAACCTTAGCGGGATCCACCTGGATACCACGCTCACTGACCACATGTCCAAGAAATTGGACTTCTCGAAGCCAGAACTCGCACTTTGAGAATTTGGCATAGAGTTTCTCATGATGCAGGAGTTTGAGAATACAGCGAAGGTGTTTCTCGTGGTCAGCTTGGTTCTTCGAATAAATAAGGATGTCATCGATGAAGACGATGACGAATTTATCCAAGTATGGCTTGCAAACGCGATTCATGAGATCCATGAACGCGGCAGGTGCATTAGTGAGCCCAAAAGGCATCACTAGGAACTCGTAATGACCATAACGAGTCCTAAATGTAGTTTTATGTACGTCTTCATCTCTAACCTTCAGTTGATGGTAGCCTGACCTCAAATCAATCTTCGAGAAATAACTGGCCCCTTGTAACTGATCGAACAAATCGTCGATCTTGGGTAAAGGATATCTATTCTTTATCGCGACCTTATTAAGCTCATGATAGTCGATGCACAGACGCATCGATCCATCCTTCTTCTTGACAAACAGGACTGGCGCTCCCCAAGGAGACGAACTAGGTTTAATGAAACCCTTGGCTAGTAATTCGTCTAGCTGTGTCCTCAATTCTTTCATCTCCGTGGTCGCCAACCTATAAGGTGCTCTAGCAACTGGTGCTGCTCCGGGGATGATATCAATTCTGAATTCAACTTGTCTATCTGGTGGCAAACCAGGTAGTTCTTCAGGAAAAACTTCGTGATATTCAGAAATGTCAGGGATGTCTTCTAACTTCGGTCTAGGTTCATCAATAATCACTTGTGCCATGTAGATGACACAACCCTTCTTTAAACACTTGGAAGCCTTAAGCATAGTCACCTGCTCAGGCAGTCCATACTGGGTATCTCCCCGAATGGTAAGTGATTCACCAGATGGAGTCTTTATCACTACCTGCTTCTTGTTGCAGACAATTTGGGCCTGGTTTTGAGATAACCAGTCCATACCCAGAACTATGTCAAAACCGGCCAACTTAAAGGGAAGTAGAGACAGAGGAAAATAATGGTTCTTAATGGATATAACACATCCATCTAACATAGTAGAGACGGGTTCTAGGGTGCCATCTGCTAACTCCACCTCATAATTCACTTTTAAGGTTTTGACAGGTAAATTCAGCAATTCACAAAATTTATGATCTACGAAAGACTTATCAGCGCCTGAATCAAATAGTACTATAGCATATACGTCATTTACAAGGAAAGTACCTGTTATGACATTATCGTCTTGCACAGCCTCCTTCGCGTCCATTCTAAAGACTCTGGCATTAGTCTTCTTGGCCTCTTCAGGCTTCTTGTTGTATTTAGGGCAGTTGGTCTTAATGTGCCCCTTTTCATTGCAACGGTAGCACGTTACGTCTTTCATTTTCTTGCAATCCAAGGTTTTGTGATCCGTGGACTTGCATATACCACAAGCAAAGGTTTTTGACTGAGTCTGCGAATTCGACTCTAACCTGCACTTCCCAAAGTGCTGTTTCTTGCAATTTTTGCATTTGGGCTTCTCACCAGAATGATGCCCATCTTTCCTTGACTCAGATCCTTTCTTGTTGTCACCGTTCCCACGGTGCTTCTTGTTCGACCTTCGTGAACCATCATCTTCACGTTTTCTCTTCTCAGCCTCCTTATTCCTTAGCGATCTCTGCCTGACCGCATCCAAAGTAAGGGATAAAGATATGTCAGCTACTGATCTAAAAGTAGCTGGCCGAGAATCTTTCACGCTTGCCTTGATCTCGGGGGCTAAACCACCGATAAAACGAGCTATTCTTTTTGGTTCCGGGGTTACCAAATATGGAACCAACCGGGACATAGTGTTGAAGCTCGTTAGGTAAGCTTGACAGTCAAGGTTTGTCATCACCAATGATAGAAAATTAGACTTTATCTTCTCCACCTCATGCTGAGGGCAGTAATTTTCCCTGATAAGGGCAACAAATTGATCCCATGACATATTGTACAATGGGATTTTCCTGGTGGCTTGAATCAGAGATCTCCACCATGCTAAAGCTTCACCCTTAAAAGACCGCGACACAAACTTGACCACGTCTCTCTCAGCGCATCCGCTGATATCCATAACCGTATCCATCTCATCCAGCCCGGTCATACAGTCAATGGCTCTCTTCTCCCCAGTGAAATCCCGGGGTTTGCAAGAAACAAAATACTTATAGGAGCAACCGTTATCATGGGTTTGTTTTGGCACGACTATTAGAGAGGGTACACTGTGGTGGTTTGTGGACTGACGATCGTCATCTACTTTCTTGGGTTCCTCCTTCTTGGAGGGAGGCTTGATGTGAGCTTCTGATTGAGCTTTAGGCTTTGAGCGCGGTGTAGATAGGGTCCTACTCCGAGTCCCACTATACTCTTCGTACTGTCGCTCCAAGGCCTGTGTAACAGCGCCGTCTACTATCGCTTTCAATTCAGCACCCGTTAAAGTAATCTGGGCGTTATCATTTTGCTCCACTGGATGGCTATTTATTTCGTCTGAGTCAGCCATTTTAATTGAACTGTTGCAGAAAACAAGGACAATATTTTATTTGGGAGTTTATTATGGAATTACCCCTTAGGGTAACTCATTAACCATGGTAAACAGAGACCATATTTGGTTAATTTATTAATCGTATTAAATTAGGATTTCAATTATAATTTTATCCTAATTATAAACAATAACGATATATATTAGCACATAAGGCTTAGTCACATAGACAATTTAAATTATAAGCTATGATTTCAGAGAATCAAGGCTTTTAAGGTTTGAACGTAGTTCTTTACCTTTACCAGATAGGGAGTTATAGCTACCACTGTCTTTTGGCACATATGGAAACGAGCAGGGCCCGTAGGCACGTGTTACCACGTATGGTAAAAATATGATCATCGTAATTGATGATCTGACCCATGATTCAGAGATCATTAAGTTGGGTTAGGAATCTGTGGAAAGATCCTTATATAATAATAACGTGTGTGATTTTAAATGAATCACATCTGCCAGGAGTGTTAACATGTTTTCAGATGTTAACAGGGATTTGAATCTTTTAAACAGGCCTTACCATCATGGTCAGGTCTTTATAATGACACTCAGACTAGGTTTCACTCTTAAGATTCTTATTCAATAATTAAGTAGGCATATTATCTTTAAAAGGAATGAATTTTTATTTATTTATTTCATATATAACATTTATGCATATAATAGCAAGATGAAATTTATAAACATAACATTCCATTAATTTTCAAAAGATTACATGTTGCCCTAAACGGGACTTTTCAACAAACAAACTTACCCACGCAGGGGTTTAAACAAGTACTTACCCACGCAGGGCTTAATAACAAACATACCCACGCAGGGGCTTAATAATATAATAGTCCACGCAGGGACTTAACAAATAACATACCCTCGTAGAGGTTTACAGAAAGATAGACCCACGCAGGGGTCAAAATAAACAACATACATACCCACGCAGGGGCTTATACAACAATTGGAAGGATTCAGTGGTCCTTCTTGCTCTTCCCTTTGATCAAGCTTGTCAACCCTTGGAAAAAGCTCTGTCTCTCCCTGCGGTCGCGGTGGAAGTCTCGTTCAACTTGATCCAGCCTCTGAAGAATTTCCTCCCATTCTGGGGGAGAAAACCGCGGCGGCTGCGATTGCGTCCGTATAATAGGTCTGGGAGGTATCTGGTACCCATGTGTTGGGTAACCTACTCCCCATGGAGCTCCGTATGGTCCTTCCGGGTGCAGGGTGTTGTAATTTGCCGCTACCATGTAAGGGTCGGCCTCAGCGTAACCGTAGTTGTTGTGAACCGGCGGCTCAAACGGGTTGTATGCCATAGAACTCGTATATGCTGGAATTGGGTTATCAAAACCCATCGGCGGTGGCTGCGGTACAGCTGGGTTAGAAGGTCCACCCATTTGTGGGTCCTCCTGGTGTGGCGGATAGTGGGTGCCAGTTGATTTTCGTGGAGAACTAAAATGAAAGTCTCCCGCTCGTGCAGACATATGCGCTCCGGTTCTCCTACGCCTTGGCGGTTGCGGAGGTGCTGGTTGAACTGGTGGCGGTGGGGGTGGTGGCGTGACTGCCAGAAATTTTGAATCCTCAGAGGGATCCTGTTGCTGTTGAGGCGACGAATGGTGAGAGGGTGTATAATACCATTCGTGCCTGGTAAACATAGCTTGAAAGCTATCTGGACCACCGTAGGGTGATCCGTGGAAAGAAGATCCGTCAGAGATTTCTATCGGGTGGTTTGGTGTACCACTGGCAGGTGCGACGGGGTCCGTATCCTCGTCCATATCATCCGCGTGATCTCCCGAGAAATGATCGTCTGGCCCCAGTGGGTTAAAACCCGCTGGTTCTGGTATATAATTGGCCGAGTTAAACCGGCCCCTGAAAACAGGTGTAGGGTCTCCAAAAGAATGATGCGATAAGGATCGCTGTAACGGTATGTAGGATGGTTGAGGGTTGTTGGGCTCGTACTCTAGCTGTGGCCCATAAGGGTTATGTACAGGCGGTGTTGAACTGTGTGAAACCGACCGTCTAGCCGGCTCAAAGAGGTTCCTCCGGTTCTGCCGAGGATCGTCACTCTCCGTGGTAGATGGAGCTCGCATACGAGAAAGTCCAGCTTCATTATCATTGGGGGCGGTGACTGGCCCCTTGCCTCGTCCTCTTCTTCTAAAGAATCTTGGCGGCATTTTTAAAACCTGTCAATACAACATAAGATAACAAAACAAAAAATATATGCAAAATAAAGGACAACACAAACAAAGTGGAATTTGTCCTATGTTATATGTCTAGACTCGAAAGTTTAGAAATGTGCAATTGTGTCATTGAGATTAACCATAAAAGGCTAGTGTTTAATTCACTCAATGTTGGCTCTGATACCAACCTGTCACACCCCGATTTCCATGTGTCACCGGTGGGCCCGGTGGGGAGTTTCGTGACGTGGTTGGCAACATAATAGTCAAACAACACAATATTTAATATGCACAGTGGAAGCAATTTAAAAGATATAACACAACCGAATTTAATATTGTAATATCAAATGTCACAATATTCGGAAGTTTATCCACAGATGGATCGGAAATAAAATGGAAACAATAGTTCAACAGACTTCAGGCGTCTTAAGTTTGCGAGACTCTTTATTGATGCTAAGGAGACAATCCAGCCAATTACGCTTAGTACCTGCATTTAATCTTTTTGGGAAAATACGTCAGTTTACACTGGTAAATACAATCAACTGACTCATTTTGGAAAATGATTGAAAATTGATTTGGATGCACGTGGCATAAACATTTTTATTTAACTTGGGAGAATTATTTAAATATATAATATTGTGAACGAATTACATGTTCCTTGTGCGTTCAGTAGCCCGGATCTTGTCCGGGTTAAAGATCAATAGACACACCACAATATTCTTTTGTGCACTGACGGGTGTACGCCTACACCCCGCGCTTAAGTCGTGGCCATTTCGTAAAATGATGCCAAGGATATCCGGGACACGGTCATTAACCCCCCAAAGGCTTTAAGTAACAAGACTGTTTAAACAAGCCGATCAAATTATTCAATTAACCACCCAACGATGGAAGATTTGATGCTCGATCAAGCGGTATGCTATATACCGTAACCCAAGCCCGTATAGGGAAAATAAGTTAAAATTATTTACCAGAGCAAAGTATAATTCACAATAGCAAATTGCAAGTAGCTTTTACTGGTCCTCCTAATCTGGAACGAAGGTTTATAATAACCTATTAGAATCCTAACGGGTCTTTAATTAAGCTTAAGCTTAGACCGGCTAGTTTCAAAGATACGGTTCGTACGCACGATTAAGCGAAGACCGGATAGAATGTGATTTAGACCTGACAAGTTCAGAGACTTGCTTAATATGTGTATTTCATTCACATTCTGGATTTTGAGATAAAACCGATAAGGTTTGACCCGTTTAGGCTAGTTTATGTAAACTAGTTACATAAACCGAACCGAACGCGTAATAAGCGTAACGAGTATTCATGAGAGCTATTTACAGGTTTCCTAAGTTAATATGCTTCATAGATGTTGTGACATCAGTAAGATGTCTTTTATTATGCCCGAAACAAATTTAAACACAAACTATGCCCCGTAGGGGTAGTTTGGTCATTTAAAAGGTTATAAAAGAGTTTAAGTATTCACCTGAGTTACAGGTCTGATGTAATCAGTAAAAATACTTATTTTACCAAGTTATAACAGTAGGATAAAGTATATATATGTGAAATTTACCAATTATAACCAAACTATGCCCCGTAGGGGTATTTTGGTAATTTCACATAAGCCGAAAAGCTCAAAACTGAAGTCTGAGTTTAGCAACTTTTGCTTACTGTTAAAAAATTATAATTTGCCTCAAATATCAGTAGGTATCAACCCTTGTATGTTTAAAATAATTCTAGTACATACAATGCGTTAAAAACGCTTAAAAAGGCGATTAGAAGCCATTTCCGGGTTCGATACATAAATCTGATATTTTTATATTTATAGAAGGCTTAAAATAATTTATTTATCATATGTGATCAGTAGCAAAAGGTTTGGAGTCGTTTAGATATGTAAAACTCATTTTATAGCCCGTAAGGGCAAAACCGACAATTACCGGATTAAGCCTACGGCTATAAGCTATGCTCAGCCTAAAATTAATTAAAAATCTTTAAAAATCCCAAAATAATATATTACATCAGTGGGTAATAAGTTTGATATCAAAAAGTAGGTGTAATTAGGCTATATGCTAATTACGCCATTTAATTAACATAAAGCTTTAATTTTTACGCTAACGAGCATAACTCTTAATCTACACCACAAACTGATGTCAAATTTTGCATACAAGTTTATATATTAGTAATTAAAGTTTCTACTCTTTTACATTTTCAAAAATCACGTTTTAAGGTGAAAAGGGCATAATGGTCAACATATGAGCAATTAACGGAATCATGCATATTAATCGGATAACTAATTATCCGAGGTGTATAATCACAGAGGGTTATACTAGCATGTAACCTGGTCCAAATAAAGCTCTAAGGCATTTCTAAAACATACCATAACGGGTCAGAACTGAAAGTCAAAGTATAAGTCAAACTATGCGACTTTCGGTTCCGAACCGGGTCTAAACAGGAAATTGTCGGGTTGAACATGTTTAGACATGTTCTTATACTAATTACCAAGTTATATTAATGATCAAACAGGTTGTATGTGTTCTACATTGCTAATTATGCATAAATTGTAATTTACACATTCTGCTGACTTTTTAAATACAAGTTTGACCCGACATTTGACCTAGTTAGAGTGGGAATAAGGGGGAACCCTTTTGAGGTTTTTTACCCACATAATTACCTACTTAAAGGTACTTTTAATTTGAGATTTGACTGAGCCATTATTAATTAATCTCGAAGTCAAACCGTAATTACGATGGTTTGACTTTTAGCTAAATAACTAAGCTAAACTTAATTTAAGAAGGTTAAGCAAACTTACAAGTGTCTAATGGTTGATTAGGAAGGCCTGGAGAGTGCTCTTGTGCTCCACAAATGATCAGAAGATGTTTGAGGAATGAATGATCAAAGTGTTGCACATTGGAGCTTTATATAGTGAACCAAGACACCACAAAGTGTTGACAACAAAGTCTAGCACTGACCACAACATTCCCACAGGTGTCCTAGATGTTTAGGGGTTGTTTAGGGGCCAAGGGATATGAGGAAACTCGTTTAAAGGTGAGTTTTTGCGTTTAAACAGCAAACAGGAACATTTCTGTCGCTGGGCAGCTGCTTGCGCACCGTAAGGATATGTTGTTGCGGTGCGCAAGCGTTCATCAGCAGCCAAAAACTTTGTTCTTTCATGCATTCGAAAGGGCAACCACTTATCTTGACTTTGGGGCATCGTTTTGTCAGTTTGGGGCCTCTATTATGGGTCTTTAACAGTTACATACCCTACCATTATGTTATGTTTGCTTGTATTCATTTTGAAAGTGCCGAACAATAAGGTTTACCGTAGAAATTTCCATAGGAACCTATCATGCACTTTGAATTCATTTATTGTCAATGAATTTCTGGATTTAGGATATATTAGATGTTTGAAAAATATAATTGGGTCTTGGGATTTATGAATGAGGTCGTTCAGAGGTGAAATTTAACATGACGACACTTTTAAATCCTGCCAAAACATCTTTATTAAATCCGGGTTTACAACGCGTTTTGTCTTACATGACACGTGTCGTTATTTCATTGAACACGAATTTTCGAGGTGTTACAAGATACGAGACTAATGTTTTAAGCACTTAAACTTATTCGCGTGTTCCACCTCAGAATATACTCCCGTATCCAGATCCCAATATTGAGTCTTAAAGGCGAGTATACCTAGATGATATCCGTAAAGGGTTAAAATGCGAGGGCCATGAGTGCTCAGGCTATTGCTTCTGCAAAATCAGAGAGATGATGGCTTCGACTTTAGGTGTGTTCCCTTTAGAGAATCTTTTCTTCAACTACACATGATTAGCATTTTGCAATGTTTCATCATTTTTTATGCTAAGGGTGGTGCTAATATTTCAAGCAAGCAAAAAGTATTATATGGGGACTAGGCCATTGCTTCCGCAAAATCAGAAGTGCCGGGATAATACCCCAGATATCACTAAGCATAAAGACCTAGTATCTCAGAAAGAGGGGTCTTTCAAACAAGATTTCGGGGGTTACCCATATATCCGAGAGATGTTCCCCACGATATAAGTAAGTTTGAAATTTAGGTTTATATCTCGAACACAATCTACTAAATGTGCAAAAACCTACTGGCACATCATCAGTAAGACCGTTTATGTCACACCCTGGCTTTTGCGGAAGCGTGGGTTTATTTGGTGTGACTTCTTAATACCATAGCAACAATCATAACAATGCTATATGATAAAAACACAAGATGTTCATCCATTCATTAAGTTTAAAAATACCACAACATCATTGTTTGAAACATTGATACCAAAGTTAAGTTACAGACCATAACATGTTTGAAATAAGTTCATCAAAAGACTCTAAGCTAACCCAGGTTTAGAAACATGTAACCCATCCAGGAAAGGGTTACACCTCCTAAACCCCATAACCAAGGATGACATCTTTTATTTATTACGCAGCTTAAACTCCATTGCTTGCCAGATCCATTCTAGTTTCCTGAAATACATGTAGTTTGAAAAATCAACAAAAGTTGAGCGAGTTCATGTGTAAGTGAGTATGTATAAACCTTTGTAATATGTCTGTATGTATGAAAGTCCCTGGTATGTAGCAATAAGAAAAAAGAGATCACCAATGGGTTGCAAAGCCACTGGTATGTGTGAAACGATGCAGGAAGTACTCAAACCTAGCAAATTTGTACCGGGCCTCGGCTGTAAGACACAGTCACCACCATGGGCCGCCCCGGCCTCATGGGTGTGGGCTCGCTACACCCAAATAGATCTATCACTCATGTCCCTCGGTCCTAACAATGAGGATTAATGGCCTTAAGTGTTATACCCACCTTTCACATGATCTAAGTAGTAAACCCTCCTTAAGCAAACCATACCATGTATAAAAGTGTATGTAATAATTGTAACATGTATTTCACCCCCGAAGTTATAAAACTGAAAACAGTTAAAAGAAAAGGAGGACATGAACTCACTGTAGTGCGTCTCCTGTATCGTACTCAAATCTCCGGTCTCGTCAGCAAAGACGACTCCCTACAATGTACTAATGTCTATTAGATGATCAGGCCGTGCCTTGCCTTTGTATTTACGTTTGAGTTACGATTCCTTGAAATTATTCCAAGTTATAATCATTTGTTAAAATAAATTATTTTAACTTAAATTATTTTTAAGGTTTTGGAATAATTGTTAGACAACTATTTCGTATTCATACTTCTCAAGTATTTTAACTCCGTATTTCCTTCCCAAGGATGGGGGCATTTATACATGTCTATTTGTAGTTTCGAAAAATATATTTTAAGTCCCACTTAGGAAAATATATTTAACTTATTTGTCCAAAAATAACGTATCTCCAAATATACGTATTTTTCCCAAAAATAATATATTTTCACTTCTTTAGTTTCCAAAATAATATTTTACCCAAAATATATGTGTAAGAGTATTTTCTGGAATATTTTATAAGTTATGTCTTTGCGTTTGGTTTCACAATATCAAGCGTATAACTTAAATATTTATTCCGTGTGATTTTTGGTATTATTTTGGAGTTGTAATTTTCCATGGTATTTGTAAGTTATATTATTTTACCCTAAAATAATATAACTAGTTCACAAAATATGCAAATATTCACACAAGTGTCTTAGTATAAAATATATATTCTAAATAAACATTTACCCATTTTTATTCACGAAAATCAACCTCCGATACTTTGTATTTTTGTAACAAAACCTATGGCGAAGTTTATTTTGAAAAACAAAGTTAAAAGTATACTCCTAACAGTTGTTTTAGAAAATATTTTCTAAGTGTTGGAATTTTAGAAAATTTTGCCATAGTCTCCTTTGTAAATGGAGGTGTCCATGCTATTAGCATATCATTTTCTTTTCGAAAATCCTTCAAACAATCAACCACAAGTTACTAAACAATATTACACCTATCAAGTGCGAAAACAATGCACTTTACATAAGAACATGAACTTGTTTTTTCATAAATACGCGTAGTAACTTAGTGGGGTCTTTAGTGGGTTTAGTTACTCTCCAAAGTGCGTTTACTTTTGTTAAAATCTTACCCTCGGGGTTTTTAGATGTTCACAACTTGTGAACTTATTTTACAAAAATATTTGCTTACAATATTTTCTTGTTTTACTAGACTGACTACACTTATTTTGTTACTAAAATAGTGTAGGCTTAACAAAAGTCATAACCCTTCAAAAATCATCTTCTACTCTTGGTTTATTTAGGAAAACCATTTGTAAACCTCGGATCCATACGATCACCGACTCATTTTGTTTACTAATTTTTCAAGAAATCATCTCGTTACCAAGTTTATGTTGAAACATGGAGGTGATTCTTTTATGTACATCACTAATCACCTCCTAACTTGTTAACTTAAGTTTTTAATCTTACTTTAACAAGTTCAACCATGATGTTCAACATCATATTACTAGTAATCATCAAACAAACATCAAGTAATCAACAACATAACAAACAACTTTATATTATCATTATTTCATCTTGTTTCATCATCATGTTAGCTTTATGTTCAAGACTTATGTTTATGATCTTTTAGTGTTCTTGAGGTTTCATCATAATATAACTATTAACCACTAAAAACATGGAGTAAATAAGGATCAAGGAAGCTTACTACTAGCTTTTAAGCTAGGGAAGATCAAGATGAAAAATTAGTGGATAAAAGCTTGTGAAGGAGGTCCTTCAAGTTTCGAGAACACCGAGCCCCCTAATTCACCTTCTAGCACCTTGTAGTATCCTTGGATTGTTTGATTGAAAATTGAAAATGGTTGTAGTGTGTGGGGGTTGTTCGGCCGTAGCTTGCAAGAGGGTGAAGGGAGTTGTGTGGAGTTGAAAAAAAAGTGAAGAAGTTAATGGTGTTTATAATCCCCAAACTCTAATATCCAATAGTCAATGTGTCCCACAAAGTACTTACACATCTAATTCAAGATCTTGCAAGTTTCAAGAAAGGATTGCATGGGGAATTAGGAATATATGAAGAAATCTTGAAGTGTGGGGGAGGGGGGCATATAACGGTCAATTACATGGGGGGGGGGGTTAATTTGTAATTTGAGTGGCAAAATGTAATAAGTGGGGTATTAAGTGCAAAAGCTAGTGTTTAGTGTGTACCGTGCATTTTGTAATGCATTTAAGTGTTCGGGAACCAAGACTAGCTCAGAAAAATAAAAATAATGTCTCTGGTAATATTTTAGTGTTCCGGGTAATGTCCGGTTGTCCGGTTGGCTACCGTTCCGTTAAAGTGCTAAGTGACATCGTAAAGTGTCCTTTATGTATCTTTTAGTGACCCTTTTAATTCCTGACACTTAGGAAAGCATACAGGACCATTTTGCCATATTTTTTGCAAGTGACTAGCATATTTAAATGCTGAATTTTGTTAATAAATGCAGAATTGTGCATTTTAAGTGGGTTTTAGGCACTTTCCGGCACCTAAACTATCATCTAATGACGCAGTTTTATGGTCCTTACTTCCCTACACTCCCTACTAGTGTAGTACCTTGTCTCTGGCTCATACTGGGCCTCAATATATTGTCTGTCTATGTGCTGGCATTGTCAGCATGTTTATGAGTTATCCGCTCACTGTGCTAACTGTGCATCAAGTTTGTCACTAAAGGTTGTATGCAATAAATGGAGTGACAGTATAAAATGTGATGCATATGTATATATGTAACAGAAATCAGAAAGCAGTTTATTCATCAGTTGTAATCAAGCACAGTCATTAAGCACAAATTTACTATTAATTAATTGTACGGATACCTGTAATTGTGAGGGTTGTCACAGTTTATCACTTTTTAACTTTCCAATTCTTTAGCATGCTGTGATAGTCTACTGATGTACTATAATTTCCTCTTTTCTCAACAAAACTCATTTTTGATTTTATCATGTTTTTGGCTTTTTCAAATTTTCAAATGTTTTTGGATTTTCTAAAATTTCTTACTCCCTCTAAAATTCAAAATCATTTAAAGAAAATTTTACAACAAAATGTACACGTAAAGTGACAACTGATTTTCAAGCTTCAAATCGCCATCCTCTTGGCATAAACTGTAACAACTGTGCTTGTAATCACTATGAACAGTTCTATTATCAATAAAACAATGTTATTTGATCCCAATGTTTGTTTGATTGTGTTTTACATTTTTCATGTTTTGACTTTTGTTCAATTCCAAACTCTACATCACTTTCTGGAGAGTTATACGCAAACTAGTGCGTAAACGTACTCAGTTTAATGCGAGAAATACTCTGGAACATCAACATATACTCAACATACCTTAAATAACCTTTACATAACTTAGAAATAAGTTTTGAAGGCTTTGGTATGGCAAAAACAAGTTAATTCGCTTACAGGGACTAAACTTGACAAACTGCGAAAGTATGTCAATTTGAACTGTAACGAACATTCCGGAACATGACCATAAGTTAAACATACCTTAAATATCCTTTACATAGCTTAGAAATAGGCTTTGAGGGGTTCGGTGTGCTAAAATAAACTTTTGGGTCATTCAGGGACTAAAAGTGTCAAAAAGTGCACAAGTTTGCATTTTCGCGCATAACTTACGTTCTGAATACATCCGGACATCCAAAAATTTATGTGAGCATGACTATATTATATTTTAGTGTTCGCCATAAGAAAAATCCATTCGTCGCGTCATTTGGATCGTTTTTCGCGCTTATTCGCATTCCGTCGTAATTAAGCGAACATCGCGTTCGTACGACCAAACGAACCATCACCCGGCATAATTTTTTAGCATGTTTCATGTCCACAATGTTTAGACAACATTTTAGGGCCTTAAAGTTGGCTTTACGGGCCTTAGAAGTGTCGGAAAAGGCCTTAAACACGTGCAGGGACTGAAACTGCCATTTTTGAAAGTTGTGTGCAGATCAGAAGGGCCAGGCGGCCCGCATTGTATTTGGCTGATCCTGAAGCGGGCCGCTTCCCACTATCAGACCAGATTAAATGCATTTAATCACAAGTTGCAGCTATTTGATCCTCCTCCACATGTTCTAAGTTGCTTAGTCACTAGATAAGGATCATATTTAGCTTCCATAACCTTTCCACAAGTGTACGGATGTGATCGAATCACGGTTTCCATGAAACGATCTCAACGGTGGACTAAAAACTATAAATACCCCAACACCCCCATTGCTAAAATCACAAGAAATTTGATTTGAGAAACTCTAAGTTGAAACATTTGTTTCATACCTGAGATTTTTGAATCAAGTTTAGCATTCGGGGACCCTTCGTAAGTATTCTTTCGTTCTTTTCCTTATTTTACTGCTTTTCGAGTCAGAAAGTCAAACTTTGTTTGACTTTCAGCGTTGACCAGTAATGGTCAATGCGAAGTTCGTTTGAACTTCGCAACGTGAGTGTAATCACGTTGGTTATAGTCCCTTGGGGCTATGCCTACTGATTACCACGTTGTCTAGGGTCGTAGGGTAGGCGATCTAATAAATCGCCTATACCTTCGAACCCGACCCATTTGGTCGATCATTAGGATCCGACCAAACACATTAGGTGACCATAGTAGGTAGGGAATAACCTTCCGAGGTTATACCCTATGGTCACATCGTTTAAGTAGTTGTATGATAGGTAGTTTATATGCCTTAGGTAAATTACCAGAATACCCTTTTCATGTATAATTGGTAATTAAGCATATGTAACCTAAACCTTTGTCACATAACTGATTATGTAACATGTTTAGGCATATAACACTTGTCATAGGGCTAGTTAGGCGGTCCGAACGCGTTTCACGCGAACGACGCGTTAAAGTAGCATAAGCTACCTAAACGAGTCGTAATGGGTCGTAAACAATTATGTTAGTTTTCAATTAGTATGTAGGCTTTGTTGAACCATACTACACGAGTCTCAATACTCGTTTGGTTTACAAACCCTCATGCTACCCGATCTTCCGATTTAGGTCCGGTTTATTAACGTAGTTACCTATATTAGGTGCCGTTTGATTCCGAGATCTATAGCATTACTTGGTGGTCATCTTTAGACAACTGAGCAATATCAAGTGAGTACATAGACCCCTCTTTTACTGTTTTCCAAACTGTTTTGGGGTGGAACACATGTGCCTACTTGTTACTTTCATGCTTTCCTATTTTCACATCATATACATGCTATGTTCGTTAGTAC
Organism: Helianthus tuberosus; assembly: GCA_030545235.1. Lineage (NCBI taxonomy): Eukaryota > Viridiplantae > Streptophyta > Magnoliopsida > Asterales > Asteraceae > Helianthus > Helianthus tuberosus. Next base: position 188,613,159 of record CM060359.1, read on the forward strand.
ATTATAGTACATGATTTCATTACATCTTATGCTAGGTGTGCCCATTGTGTGCATTACTTAGTACATCGTTTTACATTACATTTCATGCTAGGTGTGCCCATTGTGTGCATTACTTAGTACATCGTTTTACATTACATTTCATGCTAGGTGTGCCCATTGTGTGCATTACTTAGTACATCATTTTACATTACATTTCATGCTAGGTGTGCCCATTGTGTGCATTACTTAGTACATCGTTTTTCATGACATTTCACGCTATGTATGTTCATTTGATTACATACTTAGTGCATCGTTTTCACATGCTTACATTTTGTTATGACATTTGGTTTGTTTAACAATGGAACAATACATTCATTAACATTGATCATGCCATTCGTTAGTAGGTAGTGGTACCATAGGAATTGACAACTCCCGTTCCGGACATCCCAGGGAAAGGGGATGAAAGGAATGACCGAATTCGATATACATAACTCAGATGAACCTTTAATCTGTTTAAGGGTTTATCACCACAGACTCAAGGCTTGGATGTATGCATTATAACAATACCGCATAAATGTTTGTATCAGTATAGCATGCATTTGTTACACAAAACATAACTTTGATTTAAACTATGTTTTACTTCAATACCTTGTTTTTGTGCATTTTACATATGGTTTAGTTGATATATATATTTCACTTACCATACATGACATTTTGGTTACACATTACATGATCTACATTGAACATAAACATTTTGACATTTATATACACATTTGGTGGTTTACATTGGACATAGACATTTTGATATGGTTTACACAATAACACTTGACAATTGGTTTGTACATGAACATTTTACATCTTGATGATTTGGTTGGATTAAGTGATTAAGTAACGATACGTGTGTAATATGATACAAACATGGTGGATACGCCGCTGGTACTTCCTATATATAAGTGTTTGTATAATATTACATAGCGTAACGTTATTTGAATCATTACAGTTTGATACATATAACATTTTATACAAATAACATACTTTTCATAAGACATTGTTTTACAATCAACTTATCTTATACAAACTCATTTTACATGGTTATTCATTTAACCTTACATTTACTTATACATATCAATTGATCTTATCGTTTTCCAAATGATTTACAAGACAAAGCAAATTACAAGGTTCATGACTAAACATTTTCTCAAATACAAGTCATGAATCCTATTTTCACAAACCTATGTATCTCACAGGCATTTTTATGCTGACGTACCTACTTTCACATGTGTTTTCAGGTGCTTTTCCGTAGGACGATGATCATGACACTAGGGTGGACCTGTGCCTTAGAGACTTAAAATGAAGCTAGACTATGTTTAATTATGTTATAAACTCTTTTGTTTACCGTTCAAGACAATGTAACACCCTTGTTTGATAAATAAAATACAACTTTGTATGCCATGGTTATGAAACAATTTATTCTGTTACAACACGCCCCGATGTTTCCGCCGCGATTTGTTGTTTTACGCGGTCGGGGTGTGACATAAACAATCAGAACTCCCCCTGATAACAAACTATTTTCCCATTATGATTTCAAAATATTTAAGTTTGTATTAATCAAATGGTTTTTCCAAAAAATTAGTTTTGTAAAAAAAACCACTTGTAGGTTAGGGGATCAATTCATCACCTTGTTCTTTCAATCTTCAATCTTTTGAGAAATATAACAGTTTTAAAGTTCAACCAACAAATACCACTTGTAGAAAATCAAGTACAACTTAATGTCCCTGATTTATCACTTGTAAGATCTTTATAAACAAACATAAACAAAAAATGATGCCGATTCCTACTCCCCGATTACCAACTTGGGAGTTCCGGCAAGTCAGATTTTTAGTTTGAAAATCCTGTCACCCAAGTCTGACCACCCTTGGGTGATTTTGACTCACATCTATCCCACCATCTTTTTGATTGATAAAAATCTTTTGCACTTTTCACTTTCCCATCTACCATTTTTCCAAATATATGTTTGACTTTACCATTGAAAGCTTTTTCAGCATCAAATTCTCTTTTACCAGCAAAGAATTGATCTGAAATTTCAATCTTACCTTTTGACCTCAAGTTTTCTTTTGTCAATAGCGGAAAATTTTCATCGTTCATTTCTGGAACGGAATTCTTCTCATTTTTCTCAACAAATGACTCCTCTGACTTTGACGAGTTAGATTCATCGTCAGAACTACTCTCAGATTTAACAACCCATCTTTGTTTGTTCAAATCAATTTTTCTTTTGTAAAAACATTTTGAACTTTCACCATGTTCGAAAATCGAATTTTCGAATACTTTGAATTTTTCTGAGTTAGAAATAACTCCCTGTTTTGTATTGTTATTGGACATTGAGCAGTTCCAAGCAACGTATCCAACTTTTTGGCATTTGAAACATGTTCTTCCTTCAACTCTTGGAACAAATTTCTTCATATTCGTTTTCTTTCAGCAAGAAACTCTCAGTTTGACTGTCTCCAGAATGGTTTCTTCTGCTCTTCTTCAGAACTTCCTCCTGCAACAAATTTTGTTTTTGATTTATAATTTTTCTCATTTTTATAATTTTCTGAAGAACTAAAACCTAAACCTTTCTTTTTGAAATTACTGTTATGGTTTGGTTTCTTTTGAAAACCATAACCAAAACTGTAACCTTTTTTCTTGTTCAATCTTTGTTGAACTCTTGAAGTGTATTTTTTAGGTTTTTCAGAAATATTTATATCTTTTATTTCAGAAATATTAATTTCTGTTAATTTGAAAACCTTTTTGATCATTTCAGTTTTGACACTTCTTATTGGAAATTCTTCATCAGAATATAATTTGTCTGAATCATTCAAAGTATATGCCACTTTGATTGGTCCGTCATTCAAATTAGATTTTGATAACATAAATTCTTTATTGTAAACCCGTTTGACTGGTGAACTCGGACTCATTTCTGATGAACTCGAACTTTCAGATTTAGACTCCGACTTTGACTCTTCATCCATATCCAATACCTGATCAACCACTTTCTTTAACAATTCAGACTCATGATCAGTGTCAGACGCTGTGAATGTGAAATCAATATTGTCTGGTAACTCATCAATGGTTTCAGACTTTAACTTTATGTTGAGCACATTTTTAATCATTCCTCATTTGGCTTTCTGGGAGAATAACTTTCGTAGACCAGGGATGGACACTTGTTATACTTGACACTTTGTTTCTTACCAGTATCCTCTTCTGTCTTTTTATCTTGAAAAGCTTCAAGACCTGCAACAGTAGGATAAACTCGATCAATCAAATAATCACAAGTTGTATAACTCAACAACAAACGTTTGATTCTTTCACTTTCAATCTTTTCTAGTTCTAACTCCTGCTTCAATTTTGCACAATCTTTAATATACTCATTAATGACTCTCTGCTTCGTCATTAATGTTGAACACATCATCGTCTGAGCAGCTCCCATTTCTAGATTTGTCTTGTTCAGACTATCAACTGTCTTGTTCAGCACATCATACAACTCTTTCACAACTTCACATCAGATAACAATTTTTCTTTCAACTCTTCAAGTTCACAAATGTTCTTATCTTTTTCTTCTCAATGTTTGCAAGATTCCAAACATTTTAGGCAAGATTTCGTAACTTCAACAATTTTTTCAACTTCGACAATTTTTTCAACCTCGACGATTTTCTCAACCTTGACAATTTTCTCAACTATTTTCTCCACTTCAACAATTTTTTCTACCATCTTTTCAATCAACGGTTCTTCATCAAAATCTATTTTTACTTCACACTCTACATCTATGACCTTTTCTGTTGAATTTTCTTCAACTTTTGCTTCCTCCGCTTCAAATTTTGAATTTAATTCAGCAATCCGTCTTGCTTCCAACTCTCTCTTCAATCTAGCAGCCTTCTTTTTATTCAGCATCTCAACCTTATCTGCAAAGAACAAATTAAAACTATCAGGATCCAAACCTTTTCTAGCTTTATTAATATATTTTTCTTCGTCATCGGTATCTGCATTACTTCCTAATTCTGGAAAAAACTGTATTCTTTTCGGACTAGATTTGACTTCTTCTTCTTCCAGAAATCTAGCAACAAGACCTGAACCGGGTGGTATGTATTTATCCCAGCTAAAACCTTCTACAACCTTTTCATCATCTTGATTAACAAGATAAGCTTTTTTCTTTTCAACCTCAATGGCACGGGATGAAGATGGTTGTTGATCAATTTGATGAAAAATTGATTTTTGATAATAATCATTCTTTTCTTGTCTTCCGGTTGCTTCTTTATTTTTGCATTCTCTTTTAAAATGTCCCCTTTCTTTGCAACGAAAACAAGTGACCTTTGATTTGTCAAACCCGATTGGAGATGCACTCATTTCACGAAAATCATCTCTACCGGTGATTTGTTGAAACTTTTCTGCCCTTCTAACAGCACTGGCCAAACACCATTTGATATCCATCAACTCAAGTTCTACAGCATCAATCTGGTCATAATCTTCTTTGGTGAGCATCGGATTTCCGATTCTTCCAGCAACTAAGCTTTCATACGACTCTAACATAGCCACAAGTGATGCCATGTGTTGCTTAGCTATTTCTGGAGAGAGATTTTGACCATTTTGAATATTCAATGTGACATTGCATTGCAGATTTGTTGAATTCTGTCGTTGAGGATTTGGTGTTGTAAAATTCGGATCAAAACTTGAATATGAAGATGAATATCCACCACTCTGAGTTACTGTGATACCATTTGTTCCAGAAGAACTATCAGCACTGAAAGCTGTCTTAATCTTTGGACTTGGAGTAGTCTCAAATTTGTTTCCTATGTAATATAAACTGACATCTTGTTGAGCATTTGGATTATTCATGATAACCGTTTTCTGAATATCCAATTCATGTTCTTCAATTTTCTGAATAAACTTCGCCAAGTTCATACTTTCATATTTTCTCATGTGTTTTAATATCAGCAAATATGTTCCCCATTTTTGTTGTGGTAATGCATCAGCTAGTTTATCTACCCATTCATCATCATCTTTCTTTATTTCCAATCTTCCCATCTCCAAAACAAGATGACAATATCTATCAATAGTTGCTTTTGTTGTCTCTCCTTCAAATGCAACAAACAGATTAAATGATTTCTTTAATAAAGCTTGTTTGTTCTTTATCATATCAGCGCTTCCTTTAAACTTGGTAATCAATGCCAACCAGATTAATCTCGCAGTTCCTTGATGTTGGAGTAACACACAGATATCTTCTTTTACAGATTGTTGAAGAAGACTAATCATCAATTTTTCACTGGTGTATTTCAATTTTTCTGTCATTGAAAAATCACTAAAAGCTTTTTCAAGCCCACGTTCATCCTTCGGTTTAGCATAATCCACTTCCAATGAACACCATGCATCAAATTTATAAGCTTGCACCCAGTTTTCAAAACGGTTTTGCCACCCTTTAAAATCCTCGATATACATAAGCTTTGGAGGCTTTTGAGATGTTCCCGTTTCATTTTCAATTTCAATAGTTTCGACAGCAGAAATTGGAGCAGCTGGAGTGGTTGCAAATGCATTGTAGAATTCCTCTTCCATGTTTCGAAAATCTGTTTCACAAATTCACAAAGTTCAAACAACAATGAAATTTCACACGAAGTGAGAATTCAAACAAAACAATTTGGTGTGAAATAGCTTCTTCAAACGAAATTAACTTTGGTGCGAAATATCCTTTTCAAACGAAATGATTCACACGAAATACAGGTTTCAAACGAAATAGCCCTCTGGTACGAAAGTGATGTTGATTTCACGCGAAATAAAATGCAATTTCACATGAAATGAACTATTTCGTGCGAAATGAAGATCTGATTCACACTATTTCGCGCAGAATGCTGCTGACGTCACCAAAATCGATCTGACTTCAAGCGAAATGAACAATTTGAACAACTTTTAAGCTGAATTAAGTTCTAATTCTTTCAAGGATTCAACAAAACAGTGTTTCGCTTATTATATGTGAAATTCAATTCATTTTAACCATCAAATTTTGTTTAATTTTGAAAAGAAGGTGTAGAAGTCAGATTTTTCAGCTGAAATGGTAAGAACTCTTCCTCTTGAGCTCTGATACCACTTGTAGGATCGTTTTATGACCCAAATGAGTCTGTCAGAAGAGTTCTCGGTCTAATCAGAGGCATAATTCATTGATTAGACTTTGTAACAACTTGTTTCACTCTTAATTGTCTTGTTTTATTGATTTAACATGTTTACAGATCAAATGACACGTCGGCAGCACTTCGGTACCGGAAACATGAACCTTACAAATGACTTGGCACATCTCCTATTTATAGGAGAGGGTATTTCGCACGGAATAGGCAAATGCTATTTCGTGCGAAATCAACCATCAACACACAAAACCTATTTTCCTCGTACAACGTGCCCTGATCTAACATTTCTATTACAAGACTCGATACAAGACGAAGTCGACTGACGTATGCACCAACATTTTATTAAATTCGACTAGAAATTTGAAGGGTGTTACATGAAGCAAAACTCTATAATCCTCTCCTAAGGAAACTTGACCCTAAAACAGTTACCTGTTTCTTTATCGGGTATCCTGATCACTCAAAGGGTTATCTCTTCTATCGTCCTTCCCATGTCACCCGTATTGTTGAAACCAAACGTGTTGCGTTCCTAGAGGATTTCAAGGTCAGTGGGAGCAGTACCAACCCTTACGAAGAATTGCAAGAAGTACAAGATGCGGGGGGAGAGACTCGTCGCTTACCATTACTCCGTGTACTCCTTTTGTACCCTTTTCATCTCCACAATCAGAACCCATTATACCTCATAACGAAGGCACATCAAACGCTCAATACCAAGACAACGCTGAACCCGATAATCAACTCAGGAGGTCATCTAGGCAAAGACGACCTAATAATTGGGATGATTATGTTACCTACCTGACTGAAATGGATGCTGGAAAGCTAAATAATCCCATCTCTTATAATGAAGCCATTAGCAGTGATCAGTCTTCTGAATGGAATAAAGCGATGATTGATGAGCTTGAATCCATGAACAAAAATGACGTTTGGGATTTGGTCGAATTACCCAAAGGTGTTAAACCTGTAGGATGTAAATGGGTGTTCAAAACAAAACTGGATCCGAATGGGAACGTTGAACGCTACAAAGCGAGATTGGTTGCAAAGGGCTACATTCAGAAATAGGGAATTGATTATCAAGAGACATTTTCACCTGTCTCCTGTAAAGATTCATTAAGGATCATTATGGCCCTAGTAGCTCATTTTGATTTGGAGCTGCATTAGACGGATGTCAAAACTGCTTTCTTTAACGGAGACTTAGACGAAGATGTTTACATGAAACAACCTGAAGGCTTTAAACCTGAAGGTCAGGAGCATCTAGTCTGTAAGTTGAAGAAATCCATTTACGGGTTAAAACAAGCATCACGTCAATGGTACCTCAAGTTTGATGAATTCATGAAGAGACAAGGTTTTATAAAGAATCAAGTGGATCAATGCACCTACCTCAAGTTTGTCACACAGTAACCAAAGTCGCACAATAACTTTGTTGGAAAACTCCTTTCTAAGCTTTGTCGTACACTTCAAATCTGTTGACTTTCAATCATCCAAAACACTCCGATGTCGTACACTTATTCCTTGCAAAGAAACCAAAAATCAAATCCCGAAAATCAAGGATTTGATTTGAAATTCAATTTCTTTTGATTGTTTCCAGCAATAAGTCCTACAAACACGTAAACAGATTTAGTTAAACTCCAAAACAAATCAAAATGCAGAATTTTTGATTTTTTTCTTGATCTTCAACAGTGTTCTTCATGTTCTTCATTGTTTTTAATTCAAATCAGCAAACAACCTTCGTTCTTCAATCTTGTTCTTCGAATGATATCCAATGAAACCGAGCCTTCGAAAGACTTCTTAGGCTCTGATACCAATTGTAAGTCCCAAAACTACCAATCGGATATCAAAATCACAATCAAAAGTGCAGGATACTAATGAAAGTGAGATGAACAAGAACGAAAATGATTGAATTAAGATCAAATTGCACACGGTTTCTAAAGAACCGTCTGGTATACCCAACACAGAATTCGAAAATCGATACAAAATATTTGTTCGTACATGAACGAGTTGAGGAAAATAATCTTTGTATTGAGTATATTAGTACTAAAGATATGCTTGCGGATCCGATGACTAAAGGTCTCCCACCTAAAGTTTCTGAAGAACATGTATCTAATATGGGACTTACTAAAGACCTTATTTAATGGCATATCGTACTAGCTTATGTTTTAATTAATAAAATTTCCTCAGTTTTATTTTGTATGTCTCTAACATATGTTCTGCCGGTGTAATGACATATAGACAAATATAACTACAAATCAGACGCTAAAGGGCTTATGCGTATTTTGATCATTCCTATTAGGTTTTAAATTGAGGCTATAGTATGACTAATGGGGTCCTGAGTCGAATGATGATTCAACGGCTGTATTTCTCTGCTATAGTTCTTGGTTTAAGGCTAAAATGAGTGTTAACTCCTGGCCAGGCTCATCTAATACTCATGATAAGTGATTACTCGGCTAAGTGGGAGAATGTGAGATTAAATATATATTATTATTATTATAATATTTAATCTTGTAGCCATTATAATCATTTATATTTTATAGATCAAAATATATAAATAACCTATTAATAATTAGTTGGTAATTGTTGATGGACCATGTTACCCTTATTAACTAATTGGGTTTCCACTTGGGTGTATATATAAGGAGATTATTAGAGAGTTTAAGGGTTACACAATTTACACAAACCTAATAACTCATAACATCACTTTCGGCTCTCTCTCCATATCGAAACCTCCCTTGTTTCAATTTCATCACCATCATAATCCTACACCCTAAGGAGGAACCAGATCATCCAGACAAGTATGTCAAACTCAATGGCTGCATCTCTGACTGGATTCTCTGCTGGCCTGTCTATTGTAACATGTATGTTATTCATGTTTTCCATTATGTTTAAACTGAACTGATCAACAGATGAACTGAGTATGTTTCGGATGATGATCGATGAACACAACAACTATTCACCAAAACCCGAACTCGAAATCTCGAACTCAAACCTGAAACGATGATGATGTAGGGAGGTGTGGTGTTGACGGAGGTGATTCGAGGGTGGTGGTTATGGAGGTGGTTGTTGCTGGTTATTTCAGGTACGGCGTCGGTTATCGGAGAAGAAGAACGGAGGTGAAGGAAGGAGATGAAGATGTCGCACACTTAAACATATGGTCGCACACTTTCAAATTTTGTCGAGTTGTAAGATGTTGTACGTGAGGATGAGATGATGTTAGATGTCTCACACCAACTTTGTTGGAAACTCCGTTTTTTTCGTACACTTTAAAACCTTGTCGCACAGTAACCAAAGTCGCACAATAACTTTGTTGGAAAACTCCTTTCTAAGCTTTGTCGTACACTTTAAATCTGTCGACTTTCAATCAATCCAACACACTCCGATGTCGTACACTTATTCCTTGCAAAGAAACCAAAAATCAAATCCCGAAAAATCAAGGATTTGATTTGAAATTCAATTTCTTTTGATTGTTTCCAGCAATAAGTCCTACAAACACGTAAACAGATTTAGTTAACCTCCAAAACAAATCAAAATGCAGAATTTTCAAATTTTTTCTTGATCTTCAACAGTGTTCTTCGTGTTTTTCAATTTTATTTTTAATTCAAATCAGCAAACAGCCTTCGTTCTTCAATCTTGCTCTTCGAATGATATCCAATGAAACCGAGCCTTCGAAAGACTTCTTAGACTCTGATACCAGTTGTAAGTCCCAAAACTACCAATCGGATATCAAAATCACAATCAAAAGTGCGGAATACTAATGAAAGTGTGATGAACAAGAATGAAAATGATTGAATTAAGATCAAATTGCACACGGTTTCTAAAGAACCGTCTGGTACACCCAACACAGAATTCGAAAATCGAAAAGAAGAACAATAATGAACAACAACCCTAAAAAGACCTAGGCTCACCCTATTTATAGTTACATCGGGTGACCTAATTACAAGTTGGGCCAGGCCCACATGTCACTGTTGACTAAATAATCCCAAATCACTTAAATAGCCCACATGGCTTATCCCAATATTATCTAACCCACTACAAGGCTAAGCCCAATAGCCTATACTTGTGTTTGATAAAGATAAGCGTAAACCTACACAACTATATGGCCTTACAGACACTCAAGAAAAACATCCTACCATACCTCAAGCATAAATACATTAACATTCTATCCGAAAAATCAGAAAATTAAGTATACAAGGAAAGCATCCTATCTACCTCCAAAACACAAGGGCGTTAACATTCAATGAGAAACATCAATGCATACACAAAAGCATTAAGGTACTAGAATTCTACCTAACACATCATGCCTTTAGGCTTTCAAAGGAACCATCACCGCACACCTCACGCGCCGTCAACCACAATCTTCACAACCACCAATCTCCTCCGTCTACATCACCACCATCATCTAACATCACAACCACAAACCACTACCACCCTAGCTGAGCACACCATCATCCTTATCGACACCGCACACCGTCACCCCATACCGCCAACATCATCATCTATCACTTCCTTCCACTTGTCGCCGCCATTGTAAACCGTCATCCTCTTTGATCACCATAGTAATTGGTCACCATAGTTGGACCATGACTTCGCAACCAAGATACCCCTGTAACATCACACACCGTTGCTCACCATCGCAGCGACCTCCATCATTCACCCAGCACCACCTTACCACCTAACACGTACCCTAGTCCAAGCCCATACAAATCGAACTGAATGAACACGAGAAATATAAATGAGTTTACTTGATTGTGATCAGAAGTTGCCTCATCCCCACACTTACCCGTTGCTTGTCCCAAGCAACCCATTCAAAACTATTCACAACCATAGCGATCAATTATGCAAACCAAGCTAAAATGTGTCGTCCTTTTACTAACTTTCAATCGTACCACAAGACACACCCCTCACAGAAATCTCTCGGTAACAAGAATTATTAGCATAATGCTAAACCACTCAATGCGTGTGTGTGTGCGCGACAATAAGCTTGTATAAGAATCAAGTCTCCTCCTAACAAATATCTAGCATGCTTATGAATCAAAAAGGACTTACGGGTTGTAACAGGGCTAGGTGCAAAGGTAGGAAAATGGTGGAATACATATGCGAGAGCTAATTGATTTGACCCAGTTTTTATTTCTACCACTAACAAAGCAACCATCAAATATATACACAACTTCTTCAACATTCTCAACTACTATTGCAACTAAATACTTTTTTTTTCATATTTTTCTCTTTCTCTTTTTTTTTTCATCATATTTTCATATTTTTTTTTCAACAATAAACTTCAAGAATATATACAAGAACATCAACACTACATACTAAATTCCTAAACCGGGTCATCTCAATTGGTAAAATTTATATAGGAAGTAGGCTTGGGTCACAACCGAATGGTTTAAGGCTCAAACGTGGCTTTCTAAGGACCAAACCCCCACCCCTCACAATACCAAGCTCATATATGTAAAGTATGAGGTCCAACCCACCAATCCCGCACTCTCACACATCTAGACGAGGCTACCTAAAAGTCCCCTATCATTTCCAAAAGCATGCTAATTCTAGGATTTAACAAGTATTCACACACAAGTTCTATTCACACACAACACACACCGCCACTCAAACAATGAAATATCAATAACAATCATGTGTGGCTCAAATCCTCACCAAGAAAAGACTAGGAATGGGTGTCGGTGTGTCAAATGGCACAATATCAAGTTTTCAAATTTTAACAATTTTCGCTTGAGTTTACAAATTTTTTTTTAAAACTCTCAAAAATTTCCCCCATCCCCACACTTGGGATACATTGACCCCAATGTATGACTTTAAGAGGATTTGATCGCTTAAACTCTTAAACACCAACTAAAAGCTTATACACTTAAACCCCAAATTTTTTTTAACAACTAATACCAATATTTTAATACTAAAGAACATAACAAGACTAAGGAAAGAGTACATTGACCTGGTGAAGTTTGACACAACAGATGTTGTAGATAATCCGACTTCCTATCATCACCTTCACATAACTCTCCGCACATCTTCCCCACACTTATCTAAAAACACCTTGGGTTGCCTCCCAAGCAGCGCTAAAGTTTAGGTCTTCAGCCCGACCGTACCTGATATGTCTCAAGGTGGTCTCAATGCACATTTACCTTTTTCGTTGCTGATGTAAGCACGGTGTTTGATTCTTCTATTGTGTGTGTGCTTTGTCACGTCCCATCTTTCTTTGAAAAATTCTTTAAATCCACATTTTCCTACCGAATTTCCAACAAATGCTCGGTAGTTTACTCTCCACTTCACTACTTCGTTTTCTGTGCCCAACAAATCCAAACTCTCCCATAAACATAACTTATGAATGAAATCTCCCACATCATGAAGTGCCACCTTCCTAGTTTCTAAACATGCATCCTTAACACTCTTGGTTTCCATAACCACCACAGCCGGAGAGTTGTAATCAACTTTGATTGGTTCATCAAGTAAAAGGCCCTCAACTTTGCTCTCCATAGGTGGTTCCTCCACAATAATTTCAATTGTATATTCCTCATTTGGCCCTAATAATCCAGTTTCAAGTTCGGGAGGACTCACAACCTTTTCTTCACATCACCCATAGGTGTCATTTGTTCAATCTGCACATATATCCAGTGTTGTTTTGCTTGACGTTTTTCCAATATCGACGTCCCTGGCCTCATCTCTTTCACCTCTTTTGGTAACAAATCATATTTCCATTCCAAAAGTTCTACTCGTTCTTCCATTGACAAATGAGGTTTTGTTAATTCTTTTTCAACATGAACCATGTGTCTCTTTCTCATCATCTCGTCAAGACTTTCAGATTTATGTGACTGATAGTGCAAAGTAGGTTGTTGAGTTACACATTCATAACCATACTGATCAAATGTATACTGAGCATGACAATAGTCTTGATCGTACATCTGAGGGCCTTCATATGAAAGTTGAGAATATTCATCATAATAATCACCGTAATCGTACTCCTCTTGGTAACTCATTTCCGGATCAAATGCCAAAGGTGATAGCTTGTGAGAGCTCCTAGTACGCATGCACCTGTCAATACCTGCACACTAACACACCCAGCGTAAACCAGAAAAAATAACAAACTTAAAACAGTAAAAAAATAACACACGTTGCGCACTACCCCCCGGCAACGGCGCCAAAATTTGACGTGATGTCGTGGTCACAATCAAATTTAATCCAAATTACAACTAGTAGATAGCAGTAAATGGGTATCGAACACAGGGAGTTTGTGGAATGTGTGTTATTTGAAGATTTATCTAAGTTACCTAAAATTAAACTAATTGCAAGAAAAGTAAAATTCAAGAGTTGGTTTGATTGGATTGGTTTTAAAAACTAAGAATACTAATTAATTTGCGAAATGAAAGTTGAGTTTGTAAACAATTTGGAGACGAATGACCATCCTAAGTTTCCGGTTTGCTTCAACAATTGTGCTATCATCCACTAGAAAGAACTACATAGACATAGTTCGTGTGTAATTACTTGTTGTGGTAAAAGGGAACTAAGTACTCAGATTCCTAGAACGTGAGGTTGTTACCCGATGACCAATCAACCCTTACCCAATCCTAATTCTACCCATGATATCTCGATTGCCAACGGCACCAAGAACGTATGGTTTCAAACTAGAATATCATAAGAATCAACAATTTACAAATAAGCAATCACACACCATGATAAACAAGACATAGATAGAGTTTACCATTCTAGAAATATGGAATCAAAACACAATTGTTTCATACAAACCTTCAACCTAGGATGACCATAAAGAACCTTGCCACTCATGGCTTGGACAAACATCATGATAATAGTTTCAATGTTCCTGGGAATCAAAAACATAAAAACAGAGATTGACCAAGTGTTCTTCTCCCAAAAAAGTCTCCAAAAGTTCACCAAAATTCGTCCACCAAGAAGTAGTAACCGAAATCCAATGATAAGAGTCCATAAATCCCCTCAAAATGACAATTAAATGCGAGAGTTACATTTTTGGATCAGTCGGAGGCGTAACCTACGGCTCCCAGCCGTAGGTTACGGTAGTCAATATGGCCAAACAAGTCAACAGGAGCCGTAACCTACGGCTCCCTGCCGTAGGTTACGGCTGGCAGTGAGTCTTACGGCCAAGAGCTCCTGATTTACGGCTGGTCTTTTTGTCAATTGATGGGAGCCGTAACCTACGGCTGGGAGCCGTAGGTTACGGTGCTGAGTGGCTTTCTTCTCCTTGTTTCTTCATCAATTTGCCATTTCCTCACTTCTCGATTTCGCCAACTTCCGCCATCCTTCTAATCTTTCTAAATCCCTCATCTTAAGTACTTTAACACCTGCATCATCAAACATAGAGTGGTTACCAAGTTCAAGTAATTAACCAAATAAAACATGGAATGTGAATATATTTAGACCTTTTAAGGGTTGTCCTACGGACCACCCGTCACCCGCTCGAAAACCGTCATCGAAGCACCTCCGTCTCTTATCTCGAACTCTCTCCCTTTTCTCGTTCCTTTAATCTGCCGCAAAAACAACTCTAGGTAGCTAGGGTTCATATTTTTATAAATATAATTCCATATTTACAACAAGGCCCCTCGAGTTTCTATTCTATTTCATTTTGTTCCCAAAGAATTATTAAAACAAATTTTACTCAATTGCAATCAGGCCGCTCGAAGTTTCTAAAACCAAATTACCGCAGCCGCTATGTTTAACCGTCTCGTAGTTAAACCTCATCGAGTTTAATTGCTCAAAACAGTCTAGTGACAAAAAGCTGGATGTTACATTAATATTCATAGAAGTATACATCCATAAAGTTAAACCACACAATGATGTAGCATGTGAAATCACATGTGATGGTAGTTCTCCTGTCGATGATTTGTTACACCGGTATTCTCTGGTTATCATAATATTTTTACATGTCACATGTTTTAACAAAACATCCTAATCAACATCCTGGCTTTTGGATTTTAAGGTGGGAAAAGGGATATCAATGACATCAAACCCTTTGAGGGTCCACCACCAAAACAGTGTAGTCTACAATATTATCCAACCAAATCAAAAAGTCATTTCTTGTTCAAGGATAAAAAGTGAGAGGTAACATTACATGTCACATGTTTTTAATAAACCTCCTAATCAACATCCTGGCTTTTGGATTTTAAGGTTGGAAAAAGGATCTCAATGACATCAAACCCTTTAAGGGTCCACCACCAAAACTGTGTAGTCGACAATGCTATCCAACCATATCTAAATAAGATTTTTGTTGTTTAGGGGTAAAAGTGTTGAATGCTGCAACATAACTCAAGAATCATGTTCTCGAAAATGTCCTATATTAACAACTTGTTGTCCCAAGTAAATAATATTGGCATTTTGATCCTATAATCATATTGAAATAAAGAAAATCATGTATACTTAATCAACATATAGCTATTTGAAAAATTATGTTGTTGCAAATGATATTCTTTTATAGAAAGTGTAGAAAGATTTAAGATTCAACAAAAAAAAAGCACCGTGATATAGTTTATTTTGAAAACATTTTTTGTTGTTTTTTATTAACATACATCATATTGCTACCGTACCATTCTATACCGAACAACATCAGAACCGGTATTTGTATTATTTTATACAAAATCGTGATACATTTTTTATTGAAAATGTTTTTTTATAAACATTCATCATATTGCTACCGTACCATACCGAACAACACCAGTACCGGTATTTGTATTATTTTTTTGCAATATTGTGGTACATTTTTTAGTGAAAATGTTTTTTATTTATATTTTAAAATATATATCATATTATTGCGGTACCATACCGAACTACATCTACTAGTATTTGTATTCATTTTTATGGTAACCGCTTTCCATAATTATTCATATATACAAATTTGTCGGTGAAGATAGATGAATATCGGTTCTACTACCGTGACAATCCAAGCTGATCGAAAACGTTTGAACAACATTGGTGGCGACAGAAGTGTTCGTTTTTATGGACTCCGCTCTTTGGTTGATGTTAAACACGTGTTGATTTCTATATCGAGTGCATGTATCATACTAGAATTGTAACAGTCCGAATATCGAATGCCTGTGGTAACATGCCACCGCAACTCATGGGCATTTGTTGATTCTATATATATCGAGAAGCAACAATAAGAATCAATCAAATTAAAAGCATCATAACACAAACATAATGACATTTTTCAAAGCTTATGAGAAAACTAAATTGGCCATTAAGAATCTTAAATCTAAGTCAACTTGACATCGTTAAGAGGGTTTATTTCATCAAGGTACGTATAATGAAGTTGTAAAATGCAGGAAAGTAAATTATGAACTTGAACATTCTACACAAAAATTAAAGCAAAAATCTATAATGTAATAAACTAAGTTGTTACAAGAGATGTTAAAATAAAACAACCACGTTTTGATTCTTACAAATCATTAACCTAATTTGTAACAACCATATTTACCTCCAATTGTTATTATATAGCTACATAACAAATATAATTCACAATGATTAAAAATATATTTTTATTGTACATTATTTTACTTGTAACTTGTAAAAAGTTTGTTTATTCTAAATATATGGGTATAAATACATAAATGATATACAAAACCCACGTCCACGTACAACTGATACATATAAACCAACATGTGCAAATTTGTAAGTATACGGTTGGCAATTACATGAACGATGCACGTTAGAAACTAGTAATTTGTTGAGTTTTCCTAATTATCATTGGCAATGTTCAAACGGGTAAATTAAACCATCACCCTGCTATTTAAATGTGCTTATAAATAGATTATGCTTGGCACATACATGAATGATGCACGTTAGAAACTAGTAATTTATTGATTTTTCCTAATTATCATGGGCAATGTTCAAACGTGTAAATTAAACAATCACACTGCTATTCAAATGTGCTTATAAATACATTATGTTTCTCCATCAAAACCCTCCTCATCTTTAATATTCATAGAATAATACAACCATAAAGTTAAACCGCACAATGACACAGTGTAGTCTGCAATGTTATCCACCCAGATCCAAAAGACTTTTTTGTTGTTCAGGAGTAAAAAGTGATGAGGTAACATTGCACGTAACATGTTTTTAATACACATCCTAATCAACATCCTCACTTTTGGATTTAAAGGTGGGAAAAGGGATCTCAATGACATCAATCCCTTTATGGGTCCACCACCAAAACAATGTAGTCGGCAATGTTATCCAACCGGATCTAAATAAGATATTTGTTGTTCAGGGGTAAAAAGTGTTGAATGCTGCAGCATAACTCAAGAATCTTGTTCTCAAAAATGTCCTAGATTAACAAATTGTTATCCCTAGTAAATAATTGGTATTTTGATTCTATAATCATATTGAAATAAAGAAAATCATGTATACTTAATCAAAATATAGCTATTTAACAAATCCTATTGTTGCAAATGATATTATTTTATAGAAAGTGTAGAAATATTTAACATTCAACAATGAAAAATGCATTTAAATAAAAAAGCAACAAAAAAGGTTTCCAGTAAAAAATAAATCATAGTGCATTTTAGGTTGTTGAAGGTTAAATCTTTCTACACTTTCTATAAAAGAATATCATTTGCAACAACAGGATTTGTCAAATAGGTATATGTTGATTAAGTATACATGATTTTCTTTATTCAATATGATTATATGATCAAAATACCAATATTATTTACTTGGGACAACAAATTGTTTGGATAGCATTGCCAACTACGCATTGCCGGCAACGCTGTTTTGGTGGTGGAACCATAAAAGTTTGATGTCATTGAGATCCCTTTTGCCACCTTAAAATCCAAAGGCCAGGATGTTGATTAGGATGTTTATTAAAAACATGTGACGTGCAATGTTACCTCATCACTTTTTACCCCTGAACAACAAAAAAGATTTATAGATCTTGCTGGATAACATTGCAGACTACAGTGTTTTGGTGGTGGACCCTCAAAGTGTTTAATGTCATTGAGATCCCTTTTCCCACCTTAAAATCCAAAAGGCAGGATGTTGATTAGGATGTTTATTTAAAACACGTGACATGCAAAAATATTATGATAACCAGAGCTTACCGGTGTAACAAATCATCAACAGGAGAACTACCATCACATGTGATTTCACATGCTGCATCATTGTGCGGTTTAACTTTATGGTTGTATTATTCTAAGAATATTAAAGATTAGGAGGGTTTTAATGTAGAAACATAATGTATTTATAAGCACATTTGAATAGTAGGGTGATGGTTTCTTTTACCTGCTTGAACATTGCACATGATAATTAGGCAAACTCAACAAACTACTTGTTTCTAACGTTCATCATGCATGTAGTGCCAACCGCATACTTACAAATATGTAAGTGATGGTTTCATTTACCCCGTTTGAACATTGCACATGATAATTAGGAAAACTCAACAAACTACTAGTTTCGAACATGCATCATGCATGTATGCGCCAACCTATACTTAAAAATATGTACATGTTGGTTATGTGTATTAGTTGTACGTGGAAGTGGGTTTTGTACATCATTTATGTATTTATACCCATATATTTAGAATAAACAAACTTTTTACAAGTTACAAGTAAAATAATCTACAATAAAAATATATTTTAAATCATTGTGAATTATATTAGTTATGTAGCTATATAATAACGAATAGACGTAAATATGGTCGTTTCAAATTAGGTAAATGATTTATAAGAATCAAAACATGGTAGTTTTATTTTCACATCTCTGGTGACAACATAGTTTATTACATTATAGATTTTTGTTTTAATCTTTGTCTAGAATGTTCAAGTTCATAGTTTACTTTCATTCATTTCACAACTTCATTATACGTACCTTGCTGAAATAAACCCTCTTAATGATGTCAAGTTGGCTTAAATTTAAGATTCTTAATGGCTAATTTAGTTTTCTCATAAACTTTGAAATATGTCATTATGTTTGTGTTATGATGCTTTTAATTTGATTGATTCCTATTTTTGCTTCTAGATATATATATAATCAACAAATACCCGTGGGTTGCGGTGGTATGTTACCGTAGACATTTGAGATTTGGATCGTTACAATTCTAGTAAGATAAATGCACTCGATACAGAAATCAACACGTGTTTTACATGGACCAAAGACCGAAGTCCATAAAAACGAGCACTTCTGCCGCCACCAATGTTGTTCAAACGTTTTCGATCAGATTAGATCATCACAGTAGTAGAACCGATATTTATCTATCTTCACCGACAAAGTTGTATATATGAATAATTATGGAAAGCGGTTGCCATAAAAATGAATACAAATACTAGTAGATGTAGTTCGGTATGGTATATGTTTTTTTTTATAAAAACAACAAAAGAACATTTTCAATAAAAAATGTACCACAGTTTTGCAAAAAAATAATACAAATACCGGTATAGATGTTGTTCGGTATGGTACGCTAGCAATATGATGAATGTTTATTAAAAACCATTTTCAATAAAAAAATGTATCACAATTTTGTATCAAATAATACAAATACCAGTACTGATGTTGTTCGGTATTGTACGGTACGGTAGCAATATGATGTATGTTATTAAAAAAAACAAAAAATGTTTTCAATAAAAAATATATAACAGTGCATTTTTTTTGTTGAATGTTAAATCGTTCTATACATTCTATAAAAGACTATCCTTTGCAACAACAAGATTTGTCAAATAGCTATATGTTGATTAAGTATACACGATTTTCTTTATTTCAATATGATTATAGGATCAAAATGCTAATATTATTTACTTGGGACAACAATTTGTTAATCTAGGACATTTTCGGGAACATGATTCTTGAGTTATGCTGCAGCATTCAACACTTTTTACCCATGAACAACAAAAATCTTATTTAGATCTGGTTGGATAACATTGCCGACTACACTGTTTTGGTGGTGGAGCCTTAAAATGTTTGATGTCATTTAGATCCCTTTTCCCACCTTAAAATTCAAAATCCAGGATGTAGATTTGGATGTTTATTAAAAACATGTGACATGCAACGTTACCTCATCACTTTTTACCCCTGAACAATAAAAAAGACTTTTAAATCTAGTTGGATAACATTGCAGTCTACACTGTTTTGGTGGTGGACCCTCAAACGGTTTGATGTCATTGAGATCCCATTTCCCACCTTAAACCCAAGAGCCAGGATGTTGATTAGAGTGTTTATTTAAAACATGTGACATGCAAGAATATTATGATAACCAGAACTTACCGGTGTAACAAATCATCAACGGGAGAATTACCATCACATGTGATTTCATATGATGCATCATTGCACGGTTTAACTTTATGGTTGTATTATTCTATGAATATTAAAGATGAGGTGGGTTTTAATGGAGAAATATAATGTATTTATAAGCACATTTGAATTGAAGGGTGATGGTTTCAATTACATGTTTGAAAATGGCACATGTTAATTAGGCAAACTCAACAAACTACTAGTTTTTTAACACGCATCATGCATGTATGTGCCAACCATATACTAACAAATATATACGTGATGGTTTCATTTACCCGTTTGAACATTGCACATGATAATTAGGCAAACTCAACAAACTACTAGTTTCTAACATGCATCATGCATGTATGCGCCAACCGTATACTTACAAATATGTACATGTTGGTTTATATGTATTAGTTGTACGTAGACGTGGGTTTTGTACATCATTTATGTACTTATACCCGCATATTTAGAATAAACAAGCTTTTTACAAGTTACAAGTATAATAATGTACAATAAAAGTGTATTTTTAATCATTGTGAATTATATTAGTTATGTAGCTATATAATAACGAATGGAGGTAAATATGGTTGTTTCAAATTAGGTAAATGATTTGTAAGAATCAAAACGTGGTTGTTTTGTTTTCACATCTCTGGTGACAACATAGTTTATTACATTATAGATTTTTGTTTTAATTTTTGTCTAGAATGTTCAAGTTCATAATTTACTTTCATGCATTTCACAACTTCTTTATACGTACCTTGAAGAAATAAACCCTCTTAACGATGTCAAGTTGGCTTAAATTTAAGTTTCTTAATGGCTAATTTAGTTTTCTCACAAACTTTGAAATATGTCATTATTTTTGTGTTATAATGCTTTTAATTTGATTGATTCATATTGTTGCTTCTGGATATATATAGAATCAACAAATGCCTGTGCGTTGCGGTGGTATGTTACCGCAGACATTCGAGATTTGGATCATTACAATTCTAGTACGATACATGCACTCGATACAGAAATCAACACGTGTTTTACATGGACCAAAGACCGAAGTCCATAAAAAGGTACACTTCTGCCACCACCAATGTTATTCAAACGTTTTCGATAAGTTTAGATCGTCACGGTAGTAGAACCGATATTCATCTATCTTCACCGACAAAGTTGTATATATGAATAATTTTGGAAAGCGGTTGCCATAAAAATGAATACCAATACTAGTAGATGTAGTTCGGTACGGTACCGCAACAATATGATGTATGTTTTTTTAAACCAATAAAAAACATTTTCAATAAAAAATGTGCCACATTGTTGCAAAAAAAATAATACAAATACCGGTACTGATATTGTTTGGTATGGTATGGTAGCAATATGATGAATGTTTATTAAAAAAACATTTTCAATAAAAAATGTATCACAATGTTGTTTAAAATAATACAAATACCAGTACTGATGTTGTTCGGTATGGTACGGTACGGTAGCAATATTATGTATGTTAATAAAAAAACAAAAAAATGCTTTCAACAAAAATTATATCACAGTGCATTTTTGTTGTTGAATGTTCAATATTTCTACACTTTTTATAAAAGAATATCATTTGCAACAACAGGATTTTTCAAATAGCTTTATGTTGCTTAAGTATACATGATTCTCTTTATATCAATATGATTATAGGATTGAAATACCATTATTATTTACTTGGGACAACAATTTGTTAATCTAGGACATTTTTGAGAACATGATTCTTGAGTTATGCTGCATCATTCAACACTTTTTACCCCTGAACAACAAAAATCTTATTTAGATCTAGTTGGATTACATTGCCGACTACACTGTTTTGGTGGTGGACCCTAAAAGGGTTTAATATCATTGAGATCCCTTTTCCTACCTTAAAATTCAAAATCCAAGATGTTGATTAGGATGTTTATTAAAAACATGTGTCATGCAATGTTACCTTATCACTTTTAACCCTGAACAAGAAAAAGACTTTTAGCTGGATAACATTGCAGACTACACTGTTTTGGTGGTGGACCCTCCAAGGGTTTGATGTCATTGAGATCCCTTTTCCCGCCTTAAAATCCAAAAGCCAGGATGTTAATTAGGATGTTTATTTAAAACATATGACATACAAAAATATTATGATAACCAGAACTTACCGGTGTAACAAATCATTAACAATAGAACTACCATCACATGTGATTTCACATCATGCATCAATGTGTTGTTTAACTTTATGGTTGTATTCTTCTATGAATATTAAAGATGATGTGGGTTTTAATGAAGAAACATAATGTATTTACAAGCACATTTGAATAGCAAGGTTATGGTTTCCCTTACCTGTTTGAACATTGCACATGATAATTAGGCAAACTTAACAAACTACTAGTTTCTAACGTGCATCATGCATGTATGTGCCAACCGTATACTTACAAATACGTACATGATGGTTTCATTTACCCATTTGAACATTGCACATGATAATTAGGCAAACTCAACAAACTATTAGTTTCTAACATGCATCATGCATGTATGTGCCAACCGTATACTTACAAATATGTATGTGATGGTTTCATTTACCCGTTTGAACATTGCACATGATAATTAGGCAAAATCAACAAACTACTAGTTTCTAACATGCATCATGCATGTATGCGGCAACCGTATAATTACAAATATATACATGTTGGTTTATGTGTATAAGTTGTACGTGGATTTGGGTTTTGTATATCATTTATTTATTTATACCCACATATTTAGAATAAACAAACTTTTTACAAGTTACAAGTAAAATAATGTAAAATAAAAGTATATTTTTAATCATTGTGAAATATATTAGTTATGTAGCTATATAATAACGAATGGAGATAAATATGGTTGTTTCAAATTAGGTTAATGATTTTTAAGAATCAAAACTTGGTTGTTTTATTTTCACATCTCTGGTGACAACATAGTTTATTACATTATAGATTTTTGCTTTAATTTTTGTCTAGAATGTTCAAGTTCATAATTTACTTTAATGCGTTTTATAACTTCATTATACATACCTTGATGAAATAAACCCTCTTAACGATGTCAAGTTGTTTTAAATTTAAGATTCTTAATGGCTAATTTAGTTTTCTTATAAACTTTTTAAAATGTCATTATGTTTGTGTTATGATGCTTTTAATTTGATTGATTCCTAGTGTTGCTTATGGATATATATAGAATCAACAAATTCCCATGCGTTGCGGTGGTATGTTACCGCAGACATTTGATATTTGGATGTTTACAATTCTAGTACGATACATGTACTCGATACAGAAATCAACACGTGTTTTACATTGACCGAAGACTGAAGTCCATAAACACTAAACCTACTGCCACCACCAACGTTGTTCAAACGTTTTCGATCAGTTTATATCGTCACGAGAGTAGAACCGATATTCATCTATCTTCACCGACAAAGTTGTATATATGAATAATTATGGAAAGCGGTTGCCATAAGAATGAATACAAATACTAGTAGATGTACTTCGGTATGGTACCACAACAATATGATGTATGTTCTTTTATAAAAACAATAAAATGTACCACAGTGTTGCAAAAAGTAATACAAATACCGATACTGATGTTGTTGAATGTTTATTAAAAAACATTTTTAATAAAAAATGTATCACAATGTTGTATCAAATAATACAAATACTACTGATGTTGTTCGGTATGGTACGGTACGGTAGCGATATGATGTATGTTAGTAAAAAAACAAAAAAAATGTTTTCAATAAAAATTATATCACAGTGCATTTTTTGTTGTTGAATGTTAAATCTTTCTACAATTTTTATAAATGAATATCATTTTCAAAAACATGATTTATCAAATAACTTTATGTTGATTAAGTAAACATGATTTTCTTTATATCAATATGATTATAGGATCAAAATACCAATATTATTTACTTGGGACAA
The DNA here is from genome assembly GCA_030545235.1 of Helianthus tuberosus. Taxonomy (NCBI): domain Eukaryota; kingdom Viridiplantae; phylum Streptophyta; class Magnoliopsida; order Asterales; family Asteraceae; genus Helianthus; species Helianthus tuberosus. The sequence goes on from CM060359.1 coordinate 188,637,451, forward strand.
CAATTTGTTAATCTAGGACATTTTCGAGAACATGATTGTTGAATTATGCTGCAGCATTCAACACTTTTACCCCTGAAGAACAAAAATCTTATTTAGATCTGGTTGGATAACATTACGGACTACACTGTTTTGGTGGTGGACCCTTAAAGGGTTTGATGTCATTGAGATCTATTTTCCCACCTTAAAATTCAAAATCCAGGATGTTGATTAGGATATGCAAAGTTACCTCATCACTTTTTACCCCTGAACAAGAAAAAAGACTTTTAGATCTAGCTGGATAACATTGCAGACTACACTGTTTTGGTGGTGGACCCCCAAAGGGTTTGATGTCATTGATATCCCTTTTCCCACCTTAAAATCCAAAAGCCAGGATGTTAATTAGGATGTTTATTTAAAACATGTGACATGCAAAAATATTATGATAACTAGAGCTTACATGTGTAACAAATCATCAATAGGAGAACTACCATCACATGTGATTTCACATGATACATCATTGTATTGTTTAACTTTATGGTTGTATTATTCAATGAATATTAAAGATGATGCGGGTTAATGGAGAAACATAATGTATTTATAAGCACATTTTAATAGCAAGGTGATGGTTTCCCTTACCTGTTTGAACATTGCACATGATAATTAGGCAAACTCAACAAACTACTAGTTTCTAACGTGCATCATGCATGTATGTGCCAACCGTATACTTACAAGTATGTACGTGATGGTTTCATTTACCCGTTTGAACATTGCACATGATAATTAGACAAACTCAATAAACTATTAGTTTGTAACATGCGTCATGCATGCATGTGCTAACCGTATACTTACAAATATATACGTGATGGTTTCATTTACCTGTTTGAACATTGCACATGATAATTAGGAAAACTCAACAAACTACTAGTTTCTAACATGCATTATACATGTATGCGCCAACCGTATATTTACAAATATGTATATGATGGTTTATGTGTATCGGTTGTACGTGGATGTGGGTTTTCTATATCATTTATTTATTTATACCTACATATTTAGAATAAACAAACTTTTTACAAGTTACAAGTTAAATAAAGTACAATACATTTATTTTTAATCATTGTGAATTATATTAGTGATGTTGTTATATAATAACCAATGAAGGTAAATATGGTTGTTTCAAAATAGGTTAATGATTTTTAAGAATCAAAACGTGGTTGTTTGATTTTCACATCTCCGGTGATAACATAGCTTATTACATTATAGATTTTTGATTTAATTTTTGTCTAGAATCTTCAAGTTCATAATTTATTTTCATGCGTTTTATATCTTCATTATACGTACTTTGATGAAATAAACCCTCTTAACGATGTCAAGTTGTCTTAAATTTAAGATTCTTAATGGCTAATTTAGTTTTCTCATAAACTTTGAAAAATGTCATTATGTTTGTGTTATGATGCTTTTAATTTGATTGATTCCTATTGTTGCTTATGGATATATATATAGAATTAACAAATGCCTGTGCGTTGCGGTGGTATGTTACCGCAGACATTCAATACTTGGATCGTTACAATTCTAGTACGATACATGCACTCGACATAGAAATCAGCACGTGTTTTACATCGACCAAAGACCGAAGTCCATAAAAACGAACCCTACTGCTGCCACCAATGTTATTCAAACGTTTTCGATCAGTTTAGATCGTCACGGTAGTAGAACCGATATTCATCTATCTTCACTGACAAAGCTGTATATATGAATAATTACGGAAAGCGGTTGCCATAAAAATGAATACAAATACTAGTAGATGTACTTCGGTATGGTACCGCAACAATATGATGTATGTTTTTTTTTTATAAAAACAATAAAAAAAAATTTCAATAATAATTGTACCACAATGTTGCAAAAAATAATAATACCGGTACTGATGGTGTTCGGTATGGTACGGTAGCAATATGATGAATGTTTATTAAAAAAAAACATTTTCAATAAAAAATGTATCACAATGTTGTATCAAATAATACAAATATCAGTATTGATGTTGTTTGGTATGGTACGGTACGGTAGCAATACGATGTATGTTTGTAAAAAAACAAAAAATGTTTTCAATAAAAATTATATCACAGTGCGTGTTTCATTGTTGAATGTTAAATCTTTCAACACTTTCTATAAAAAAATATCATTTGCAACAAAAGGATTTGTCAAATAGCTATATGTTGATAAAGTATACATGATTTTCTTTATTTCAATATGATTATTGGATCAAAATACCAATATTATTTACTTGGGACACAAATTTGTTAATCTAGGAATTTTCGAGAACATGATTCTTGAGTTATGTTGTAGCATTCAACACTATTTACCCCTGAACAACAAAAATCTTGTTTAGATCTGGTTGGATAATATTGCCGGCTACATTGTTTTGGTGGTGGACCCTTAAAGGGTTAGATGCCATTGAGATCCCCTTTCCCACCTTAAAATTCAAAATTCAGGATGTTGATTAGGATGTTTTGTAGGTCCCATTTTCCCGTGGATCGTAACAAAATTGATAATCTACCAAGGGTGTGGAATCCCCTTGATAAATCGATGAACACACAAACAAGAATATTTAGATGAAGAACATGAAAACACAATTACCAGACTGATCTTATGTAATTATCAAACGTAATGTATTACAATCACTCAAGATCAACAAGAACTCACAGCCAATATCTGTGTTTTCTCTAACTCTCTCACAAACTCGAACACTCTCCAATATCTCAAAATGTCTGCAAAAGTCTAACCCTAAACCTATAGCTTAAAGTTGTTTATATACTCACAACAAACCTACTCGAATTGAGCTAGGCCCACATTACATAATAACAAACTTGGACTCATAAGCTATAACCCAAACTTGAATTAATCACGTGGGCTTTGTCATACTCGAAATATCCTTGTAGTCTTCATATCCACGCTTTGTAAAATACCCAAAGACCAAGCCAAAGTTGTTGTCACATAACATGCACCAACAAACTCCCCCTTGACAATAGCTTGCAAAGGTAACTTTAGGGAAACTCAACAAACTACTAGTTTGTAACATGCATCATGCATGTATGTGCCAACCGTATAATTAAAAATATATACATGTTGGTTTATGTGTATCAGTTGTACGTGGATTTGGGTTTTGTATATCATTTATCTATTTATACCCACATATTTAGAATAAACAAACTTTTTACAAGTTATAAGTAAAATAATGTACAATAAAAATATATTTTTAATCATTGTGAATTATATTAGTTACGTAGCTATATAATAACGAATAGAGGTAAATATGGTTGTTTCAAATTAGGTAAATGATTTGTAAGAATCAAAACGTGGTTGTTTTATTTTCACATCTCTAGTGACAACATAGTTTATTACATTATAGATTTTTGTTTTAATTTTTGTCTAGAATGTTCAAGTTCATAGTTTACTATCATTCATTTCACAATTTCATTATACATACCTTGATGAAATAAACCCACTTAATGATGTCAAGTTGGCTTAAATTTAAGATTCTTAATGACTAATTTAGTTTTCTCATAAATTTTGAAATATGTCATTATGTTTGTGTTATAATGCTTTTAATTTGATTGGTTCCTATTTTTGCTTTTGGATATATATAGAATCAACAAATGCCCATGGGTTGCGGTGGTATGTTACCACAAACATTCGAGATTTGGATTGTTACAATTCTAGTACGATAAATGCACTCGATACAGAAATCAACACGTGTTTTACATGGATCAAAGATCGAAGCCCATAAAAACGAACACGTCTGCCGCCACCAATGTTGTTCAAACGTTTTCGATCAGTTTAGATCGTGACAGTAGTAGAACCGATATTTATCTATCTTCACCGAAAAGTTGTATATATGAATAATTATGGAAATCGTTGCCGTAAAAATGAATACAAATACTAGTAGATGTAGTTCGGTATGGTACCGCAAGAATATGATATATGTTTTTTTTATAAAAACAATAAAAGAACATTCTCAATAAAAAATGTACCACAATGTTGCAAAAAAATAATACAAATCCGGTACCGATGTTGTTCGGTATGGTACGCTAGCAATATGATGGATGTTTATTAAAAACCATTTTCAATAAAAAAATGTATCACAATTTTGTTTCAAATAATACAAATACCAGTACTAATGTTGTTCGGTATCGTACGGTACCGTACGGTACGGTAGCATTATGATGTATGTTCTTAAAATAACAAAAAATGTTTTCAATAAAATTATATCACAGTGCATTTTTTGTTGTTGAATGTTAAATCTTTCTACACATTCTATAAAAGAATATCATTTGCAACAACAGGATTTGTCAAACAGCTATATGTTGATTAAGTATACATGATTTTCTTTATTACAATATGATTATAGGATCAAAATGCCAATATTATTTACTTGGGACAAGAAAAAATATTTTTAAATCTAGTTGGATAACATTGCAGACTACACTGTTTTGGTGGTGGACCCTCAAAGGTATGATGTCATTGAGATCCCTTTCCCACCTTAAACCCAAAAGCCAGGATGTTGATTTGGATGTTTATTTAAAACATGTGACATGCAAAAATATTATGATAACCAGAACTTACCGTTGTAACAAATCATCAACAGGAGAACTACCATCACATGTGATTTCACATGATGCATCATTGTGCGGTTTAACTTTATGGTTGTATTATTCTATGAATATTAAAGATGAGGCGGGTTTCAATGGAGAAATATAATTTATTTATAAGCACTTTTGAATTGAAGGGTGATGGTTTCATTTACCTGTTTGAAAATTGCAAATGATAATTAAGCAAACTCAACAAACTACTAGTTTTTTTAACATGCATCATGCATGTATGTGCCAACCGTATACTAACAAATATGTACGTGATGGTTTCATTTACCCGTTTGAACATTGCACATTATAATTAGGCAAACTCAACAAATTACTAGTTTCTAACATGCATCATGCATGTATGCGCCAACCGTATACTTACAAATATGTACATGTTGGTTTATATGTATTAGTTGTACGTAAACGTGGGTTTTGTACATCATTTATGTATTTATACCCGCATATTTAGAATAAACAAACTTTTTACAAGTTACAAGTATTATAATATACAATAAAACTATATTTTTAATCATTGTGAATTATATTAGTTATGTAGCTATATAATAACGAATGGAGGTAAATATGGTTGTTTCAAATTAGGTAAATGATTTGTAAAAATCAAAGCGTGGTTGTTTTATTTTCACATCTCTGGTGACAACATAGTTTATTACATTATAGATTTTTGTTTTAATATTTGTCTAGAATGTTCAAGTTCATAATTTACTTTCAGAGAAAAATGCTTGGATAGTCCCCATGGTTTGCCTTTTTTTCACCTTTAGTCCCTAACTTTTTAAAATTACAGCTATAGTCCCCAACTTTTGAAATTTCGTTCCTGGATAGTCCATGGCGTAGGTACGAAATGACTAAAATGCCCTTACTAATAAAAATATAATTTTCTATTTAATTAATTATATAATACTAAAAGTAAGTGGGAGCCACCCTACCCTTACCCCCACCCCATCTCCCCTACTTCTCTATTTTTTCCTTCTCTGCAACTCATATGCTTCATCAGGACTAACAAAAATCATTCCTATTAAATCATTGTCTTCATCTTTCTCAAAACCAAGATCCATTATCGTATCATTATTTTCTTCTTTTTCAACATCTGAACCACCAATTATATCTAAGTCCATAGATTTTTCCTCAAGTTGCGGTTGTAAAACCACTCTGTTGTTCTGTATATCCTATTGTAGAGGGGGGAAAAGATAAATATCAATATAGAGTTTGTCACACCCCCAAAGTCCCACATGCGGAATCCCCCGCGAGGCGTGTGACGTACCAGGATCTACCCACCAATCACATTGAACTCATAACAAGATTTCAAATAAAACTTTCATTCATTAAAATAAAGTGTTACGAAACATTAATAATAATACAACGTGTTCAGCGGAAGCATAATTCGTTAGTTAAGTATTTCATAAACCAGGTGCACGAAAACCATTAGACTTGTCTTGTGATTCCATGTATCTCGACCCATGGCCACTCCAGCGTCCCAGACAGTAAGTGCCAATGACATGTACTATAGGCCTTCAAGCTTGCAGCAAAGTGTATCAGACAACGTTGGTGAGTTCACAGTTTTGTTTACCGAGAATCATGTTACATGTTTTACTGCCAAAAGTTTAGTTCAGTTCAAAAGCATTTCCAAAAAAATGTTGATAATAACTCGATACCGCAAGATGGCTCCAGATTGTTTGCCCTTCCCTAATGCCCCTATCAAAGCATTGGTCGAGTGGTTAAGGTAATTAGTTCACGCCCGTCTTCCCAGGTACGGTGTGAGGGTGCTAAACCTTATAGCGCTATCAACTAATAACCCCGTTGCCTCCCCGGCAACCTTTTCGGTAGAAGATGGGACTTAAGGTGATAGGAGTGAGTGTATTATCCAACATTCCATTTTAACATTCCAGTCAAACCCATTACCCAATATTCCTACCAGGAATATTTACCAGATGTCCCTCCCCGGGACGCATGCTTGAAAAAGAGCAGTGAACTCACCTTAGATTTGCTCGGTAAGACGTATTACTTGTTTACAGTTGGTCAACCAAATCCTAATATGGTTACCATGTGACAGTCAGTTTTGTGTACACATAAATCACATATTATATTATACGAGTAATGAACAAGTAAAGCACATATCATCATACATGTCATACCAATTAGTCATGCTACTTATTAGTCCATTAGCATCATACATTCACATAACAGATGTTTTTGCCTCACACAGGTTTGCATTTACAAGTCCATGTTTCCAACAAACACTTAAGATGTCATATCATGCATCATAGAGGTGTGTGACCTACACAGTGCGGCCCAATACAATTAATCTGATATAAATGTGCGGTACAAGTTATATGTATATACGGCTAAGGCATTGTGCGGCCCAGTTAAACCTAGGCCCAACAGAAGTGTGCGATTAGGTTTTTTGGGCTTATGCGATCGGTGTGGGATGTGGTCCACTAACTGCTGTGCGGACCAACTACAAAACAAGCCCATGAGCTTGTGCGACCAGGCCCTGCTTGTGCGATTGATTCTATTTTTGTGATTGCTTCTACTTGTGTGATCAGATGTTCTTGTGCGATTGACCTTTTCAACCTTTCCATAACTCCTCCCAATCACCCGCTAATTCCGATCATGCCAATTACACAATTAAATCCATAACCACATTTATTCCTTACAGTTTCATTATTGTTATTCATGGTCAATCATATCAATTTTCAACACAATTACAATAAACACTCAATCATAATTCCATTCTAGCTCTTAAGCATCAGACATACAACAATAACCATTGCTCTATTCATGTTAACGGTCAACAGTTTTCAAGGCTTTTATGTTGATCACATAACCCTAGTTTATCACACCACATCATAGCCGATAATTTTACATAGATCTAGTGATTCATTATTACTAAGAATTATCAATTAATCATTACCAAAACATTTGGATCGGATCACACGAAATCATCAGTTTGTCATCATCATATAACGTCTTAGTTAATAATAAATCACATAACGTCTTAGTTAATAATCAATCATTCATATGATCCTCACAATACTGAATCATGGTTCTAGCAAACCCTAGATCATAATTATTCTCATACACATCAATACAATTCATCATGTTAAGACATAACCAACATTAACAACGCATACAAATCAATGTAGTGATGAATTATACTAACCGAGAGTTCGGATTTCTCACTAGAACGAGGGAGAGATGATGCTTCGCAGGATAGGGGCTTCAATGAATGTATGTTTCCATCGACCGAGAGAGAGGGGGATAACACTAGGGTTGCTACAATGTGTTTTGAGGGATAATAAAACTTCATACCCAATGTATGGGTATTTGTCGTGGGTTGGGCTCCATCTGAGCTGGGCCGAGAACACTAAGCCCACAGTGTGCGATCGTGAAGGGAGGGTGTGTGGGTCCTAAGGAGTGTACGACTGAGTTATAAAAGCGTGTGACCCTTGATGGTTAGCTCAGTTAAAACAAATATAATCATGCATCATTGATAGGTCTAACATAACCTTGAAAGTGCGGGTTGTCGCAAAGTTGATGTGCAATTTGGGAATCAATTTGGAATTGTTTCATACTTACCTTAGAACAGACTTCATGAGAATTAGTTAGAGCCATTAAGATGTTGGGTTTTGAAGGCTTTTAATCACACAAAACTCAAACTCACTTACAAATATGTTTTATATAATTAATTAAAACCTTCAAATTGAAGCTTCGAAAAAATGAATCAGAAGTTTCGAATACGAAAGATATGCATGGAGATATGGAAGTGTTACTATTAATTTTCTGATAATAATGATAATTTGAAGGTGAAGTAAAGTGAAGATAGCCTGCAAGGAGATATGGAAGTGAAGAAGATGGTGGAGAGACGTGGAGAAAACAGAGAGCTGAGATTTCACCGAGGTACTGTCCGGTTTCCATTTTTATTTGAATGGTGAGAGGTTGCTGAAAGAAGCGGCAGCGGCCACGAAGATGACGACGGACAACGGCGGCGACCTGCGGTTTGTGTAGCGGTGAGTTGGTTGTTCACACTAGGTTTAAATTGATGCTTTTATCACTAATTAGGTTTAAATATCTTCGTATGAATCTTCTAATGCCTGTAGTTTGTATTGTTGATATCAGATCAACATCTTCATATACAACATGGTGGGTTGGGAAGAAGGGATTAGGGTGGGGTGGGATGGAGGGTTAGTTTTTATATTTTAATAAAATGGTGGGCCCCACTTAATTTTAGATGGATTAATTAGAATTTTTTTAATAACAAGGGCATTTTAGTAATTTCACATTCGCTTAACACCAAAAACTAACCCCCATCCGCGTTAGGGACTATCCGGGAACAAAATTGCAAAAGTTGGGGACTATAGCTGTAATTTTAGAAAGTTGTGGACTAAAGGTGAAAAATGGGCAAACAACAGGGACTATCCGGGCATTTTTCTCTAAAACTAATGATTATTAATATTATTTATCTATACTTTCTATAAAAGGAGAAATCTGAGTGACATAAGAAAAGCTGATGTGTCAGCCAGAGAGGCTGTCCAGCAATGCTTTTCTTATGTCATTATTACATCATAAAGCTTAATTTAAAATTCATTTAAAATTCAAACATCTGCCTTTCAAACCTCTGTCCGTATTTTGGTAGTCAATCTATGTGGAATATTCAAACATCTGCCATCAAAACCACTGTCCATATTCAATAATACATAAGTTTTGGCTCCATTTTCAAAATTCAAACCCCCTCTCTCTCTCAGATATAGTCCTAACTCTATTTTCAAATTCAAAATTCAAACCATATATTCTAATCCTCTAAATAAGATATATGAATCTGGCTCCACATTCAAATCTCTCTCGCTCATATCTGCGAGCGTATCTCTCTCGCTCATATCTGCGAGCGTATCTCTATCTTTCAAATGCATATTTCTCGTGATTCAGCCGACTAATCTCCGATTATACTTCTTTGTTCGAATGTTCGTTGATTCTGTTATCATCGTTACAATATCATGTGTTTGAACTTCTGTTTACATGTTATCATTCCAGTATCATTGCTCCAACATCGTCGTTTCAATGAAGCTTCCCTTCACACATCAACCTTTCAACATCGATGTTGCAGTATCATTGTTGCAACATCGTGAAAAGTTGCATGTTCTACCTTCTTTGATGGGAGAGTTGCATTGTTCGATTTTCATTAAATCGAAAGTCAGCTTTTCTTATGTCAGTGAGATTTTCTTATTTTATACAAAGTATAGATTCGTGCAATATCATGAAACGTTAGATGTGCTACAATAGTTGAGAGGAGACTTTTCATTTTAGGTTTGTTTCTTATTTTGATTAACTGTAGATGATGTTGAGAGTTTTTATTGACACTGACATTTTAGAATATGTTAAGACGCATCTTGAGATTATTAAAATCAACTATTACATAGAAAAATAGAAATTTAATGAAATATTTATAAAGTACTACACGCTAGAGTTAACACTTGCTAGGATTTGGTAGACTCTGGCCTTTCTCCATGTGATTTCATGCTCTCTTTTATTTTACAGGTCAGTTAGCATGTTGCAGATTTTCCGATCCTATTTTAGAAGTTGTGTCAGGAACTCTTCTCCATTCTTCTGGAAATCTGATGGAGGAGAGTGGAGGACTTCATCGAGCAATGCTATGCTGTTCCAGGTTTTGTTGTAATTAGTTTCATTGATTGTGTTGACTTTCCTGTTTAGTTCTTCGTCTGTTCTTTTTTCTTTGAGTGACCACATCGAGAATTGTGTTTTAACATCACTGGTGTCTGACCAGTGGTAGAAGCTGATGTTTTCCATGTAGATTTTTGTTGGATTTTCTGACGTGGAACAATTTTTCACAGACAGTGATTTGTATGACAATTTGTTGATGTTTTGAATCAAAAGTAATCATCGGTCTTTTATAGAGTTTAAAAACGCGTCTACATGCTAAATGAAGAGGTTAATTGTAATTATGATAATCTGTGTAATTATGATAATATGCTTTTGTTCTTTGAACTTCGAAAATTTGTCCCTTGGGTTTCTTGGTATTTAAGTTTACAGTTTCCCATAAAAGTTGGGGTTTGGAAAGGTTTTTCCATTAAAAGACTGCTGTTTTGAAATATACATTAATATGTTTATATTAAATTTACATGTTTTGATTGATTAGATTATTAAATGTACAATCACTTTAAGTGTGGTTTCTTTCACAGTTAGATATTTCAGTATATAAACTCATAGCCACTTCACCTATTTTTCATCACGTTTTCCTATGAAGATATCATACTTTCAGTAAAGTCAAGTAATATAGTTTATTGAAATGGCGTCATTCACTTCTGTAAAATCAGATGATTTAAACAGCGTTTTGTCAGGAAAATCGAGGAACAGGTGTATGAAGATAGGGCTACTCTTCAAGAGTTGAAGAGATGTTTTGATGGATTGAAAGTTGGCATGTTCATGAGAGAGCAGGTTTCCAGAAATCTTATGTGGATGCCTTCAACTTCCGTTCGTGAGCTTTGTGTTGTCAGTAATATAGAGTGCGGTGATAGAGACGTGGAGTTCATGGCGATGCTGAAGGACATACATTGAGAGGTTCAGCAATCGATGGAGTTGAAGCTAAAGTTTCGTAATTCTTGCTGTTATTGTTAGATTTGAAAGTTTAGTTGTTCAGTATGTTATGTAATTATTGGACTTTTAATGTCACGAATAAATGAATAAATTTTAATCTTATGAATCTATGTTGCGTTTTAGTTTTACTTATTTAGTGTTTGAGTTTGATTTAGATTATGTTGATGTTGAGTTGTGTCTGAACATTTGTTTGGTAAGTCAACAAAGGTTTAATAGTATCAAGGGTTGGTTTGATGGTGAACAGATGAGTGCAAAGATAAAACAAATGTTTAGAATTTGATCATTGATAGCAGTTTTTTGAAGAATCTGTGCTCCTACAAATTACAGAGAGTCAATATTTGGAGTTGTAAAAGGTCTGTTGTAGTTAAAGTGTGGTAAAAGAGAACATCTGCTGATGATGAAGGATTGAAGAAGGAAAGGTCTGTCTGGGAGATCAGATGTTAAAGAACAACATATGATATTCAAAATATGTTGAGCCGACAAAAGGTTTTTATAGTAACAGTGGTTAGGTTAATAGCAAATGTTGGGAGTTTGTTAGTCCATTAGATTAGATGTTGCACAGTATGTGAAATTGTAAATGTAGACCTTTGTATAAGCATGCTGCTGTTGTCATATATTCGAACCTTCTTATGAAACAACCGTGTATGCTAACGACTGTTGATTTAGCACTGTTGACTAAATGAATAAATTTTAATACTATTAATCTTTGTTGTCGCATCTTCATTTTAATTATTTCAGTCATTCCTAAGTATTAATATATAATTTTCTTCATCAATAACAGTTTTTGGAAGAATTTTCGGTAAGACCTAATTAAAAGGAGTCGATATTTGCTGTTGTAAAAGGTGTGTTGCTGCTAAAGTCTGACAAAAGAGAGCATCTGCTGATGAATAAATGTCCGAAGATGTAAAGGTCTGCTATGGGTCAACAGATGTTAACGAACAACATATGATATTCAATCTTAAAATGCTCAACAGAGGTTTTGTTACTAACAGTGGTTGGGACAATAGCAGATATTAGACTTACGACAGTTGTGTTACATCTGTTGAAAACAACTGTTTTTGAAACTTCTGCTTGCCTAAAAATACATCCACTGCTAAAATGTATCGTCTGTTCTCATAATTTCTGTTTATCCTAATGACTGTTGATTTACTATACTGCTGACTGTCATCCATTATTACAAGAGAGGTTCTGACGTGGACAGATGTTAGCTAAAAATAAAACAACTGCTGAAAGTTATCATCTGTTCTCATAACTTCTATTTATCTAAAAACTATTTGACTCACACTGTTCCCAACTTCTGTAGTCGACCAATAGAAGTTTCGAAACAAGTGTCATCGGTTGTCGCAATAAAGGTTCTGATGTGGACATATCTAAGCCATCAGATATTTGTAACTACTGCCACGTCAGCCTTCAATTTTTTTCTCTATATAAAAGCTGTTTCATCCCTAAATCGAGCTTCTACCACTGCCGTCTCGAATTCAAAATTCTCAAAAACAGTTTCCAACATATTAAAAACCCTCCAACTTAAACCCTGTTTCATCCCCAATTCACATTCTTCTCCAATCATATCTCTGAACATCAAAAACCCTCACAACTACCTCCTCATCTTCGAGAAAACCAGCAAAAATACCAGCTTTCACTCAATAATTGACCTTTTAACGTCATCAAAATACAAATCAATCCTTACTGCTGATGCTCCGGTTCATACAGAAACACTCCGACAATTTTGGTTTAATGCTGAAATAGAGACTGAAGATAATAATCCAGTTGCCATCACATCTAAGGTCGGGAAAAGTGTGGTACGAATTTCTCCCTTCACAATTTCCACTACATTTGCATTGGACGACTTGGGAGGTAAGACCAACTTTGAAAAATCTGAACTTCATACAGAGTTCATTGAAAGAGGTATGATGCACAATTAAAGGAAGTTACTATGTATAAACGAAACTTCCCTCCGCCAATGAAATTTTTGTTTCATACTCTTTTAACTTGTCTCTCAGCCAAGACCACCGCATTTAATGAGATACCTTTAAACATTCAGTATTTGGGTTATGCTATTTTAACAAAATCTGATTACAATTTATCACAAGTACTGTATTCTGATTTGTTGAATAATGTGAAAAATGTGTAAAATTTGAAAAAAGGTGTTCGTAGTAATGCTTTTCTGTTGTATCCAAGACTTCTAAGCTACTACCTACGGAAAGAAGTGTCACAAACAGATTTTGAACAAGGTGTAGGTTTTCAAATAAATAGTCTTACAAGTAAAACTTTTACTAGGCTTATGGATAAAGAGTCGGAAGTTTCAAGAACAAAAACAAAGGGGGATGAGCCTGTTTTAGATGCGTCCACATCTGTTGCTCAAACCTCTGTTGTTGAGCCAACTGCTGCTGGTGATCATGACACTACAACCGGTGTTGTGAAACACACACCAGGAAAATGCAAATAGAAATCTGTCACATCCAAAAAGCCCACCAAAAGCAAACAAAATAAAAAGGTTCCTCTGGAAGATGAGATCCCAGAGGTTAATGCAGTGACAACACAAATGTCACTTGAAACCACTGCTGCTACTTCCTCACATTTGTTGGAAAGATCTCAACCCATCCAAACTCCTCACGTATCCACACAAAAGGATCATGTTGTAAGCACAGGGACACCACAAAATGAAGTAGACCTTTCATATGAAAGTATGTTTAAAAGTCCCTCTCCCAGGGCAATCACGCTTTCTACACCACAACCCTCTTCTCAAGTTCCATCAACAATATTACCTTTGTTTGAAGCAATTGAATTTCAGAAAGAAAACATAACTTCTGATGCACACATTACTGAGAGTAGAGTGCAACAAATGACTGTGTCTGAACCAATTCAATCTGCTACCCTACCAACATTTGAGGAGGTTATCCCCGTTGAGTATTACGAAACTCTTTGTGGTAGTTCAAGTGGAGCAGCCACTACAACTGTTGAACCCATTGGTGATCAGTTGGACAGTGGTTACATCATTAAGACTCCCTTGAAGGCAACCACTGATGAGGTTACAACTGTAATCTCTGCTTCAGTGGGAAGTCCCCAGAACCAAGAAAAAGGGGCATCTGTTTCTGATGATATGGAGACTTCTCCTATTATCAAAACAAATACAACCACTACAGGTGGGAATTTAGATGATCCTATTAAAGTAGGTGATGAATTAAGTTATAAGGATTTGACGGTTAGAGTGTCTACCATTGAAACAGATGTTGCTGAAATGAAAGAATTGATTAAGCAGCTGATAGAGCTTTCTAAAAGTCAACCTACCACACAGGAAATTGCCAATGAGCTTTGGAATTCTATGCAACCCATCTTTCAAGCTCAGAGGAATTTAGCTGAAAGTAACCGCAATTTCAATTTGGAATTTATCAGAAATTTGGTTGATGCCAGGTGTAAAGACACACAAGCAGACATTATGAACATTAAGGAATATCTGTTGAAACTTTCTGGCACCACCCCTACATCAATCTTTGAGAAAGATGATGATAATGATGATGATAATGATATCAAAAAAGGGGGAGAAAGATTCACTGAGAAAGTTGCTACCAGATTCAAAAGCTAATCCTACAGAAATTGTATCCCCTGCCCAACCTAATTCCAAACCTTCTCCAAAAAAACCACCACAAAAGAAGGACAAAATAGCTTCAACACCATCATCACCCATTCTGTCAATAGATGCTGATATAACAAAAGTATCAGCAGATGCTTACCAAACAGCTGCTGAGACACCAGTTATTTCAGCAGAAGTTTATCAAACATCTGCCATGATCATTTTCACTACACCAACCACAATCCAACTACCTCCAACGTCACAAAGATCTCCCATACATTCATCTTCACTACCAAAACATTCTCTTTCACCAGAAATCATCTCCACACGTAAGAGAAAAACTCATATTGTGTTAGAAGATGATAAGGAGATTAAATCAGAAATCCCTATATCACCTGCCTCCATTCAAAGCTGTCCGTGCTCGTCATTTCCACCCATAGAACCTACTTCATCTCTTACAATTGCTACACTACCATCAGTTATTCCTCTGGAAGCTCAATATCCACTGGAATTAGTCATTGTTAAAGGTGAAATTGAATCATTCTTCACAATAGAGGATCCATCTAAAAGATCCTTCCCGTCTCTTTATGGCTATAAGAAGCCTCAAAACTTAGATGAGTATCTGAAATTAAAAGTATCACATGCTGAGGTTATAGCAAGAGAGAAAAGCATAGGGATGGATGACAGGGAATGCCAGAGGTTTTTATCATTTCAGCTTAGCAAACCCCTTCAGACGAAACTAAGGGATGCTTATGTTGCACACATTATGAAGTACAAACCATATAACACAACTGAAGATCAATTCAAAAACTGGTCAGTAGATGCTCTTAGAGAAAAGATCGATAGAATCACAAAAATGCACAATGATCGTCTGGTAAAGACAACTCCACCTAATTGGAAGAAAGTCAAAACAGTGGAATCAGATGAGGCATTGAAGTTTAAAAGAATGAGAGCAGAGCTTATGGCTGCTGGTTATAGTCCAGCTAGATCCATTGCCAGATGGTCTAAACTGAAGATAGTTGAGACCTACAAAAAGCTGGAAGAACTTAGAGCTGAAGATTTAAATGTTCTTCAAAACACAGTCTATCCTACAACTGCTGCTCTGTCTCTAAAAATCGATACTCCAAAAAACCTTCTCTCATCATCTGATTTGTCTGAACCAATGGCAAATTTAGTTTGCAGACCACAATCACCAAATTCATCTTCAATAATTCTTTGTCCAAGAAAACCAACTGATCCAAAAATAGTAAAGTGGAAGTCATGCTCAAAAACCCAAGTATTGACTTTGATCAGATCAGATGGTAGTGTTGAAGAGATTAAAATGGATAGTGCATATAATCTGAATGCATACGATCTCCAAGATTTGTTGGACCTTCAACTTGAAAGGGATGATGAAGAAGACATGTTCTCCCTGGACTTTGAACTACAATTCAAAGGACAAATCAGGGAGATGTTGATGAGAAATAAAAATCAGTAATATAGAAGGGTTTTCGTATCATCGGTTGTATAGGGAGATTGTTAGATCAGCAACAGTGACATTGTCTCCAGTAACATATTTAACCAGATCACATGTAGCAAAGGAGATGTTGCTGCGTAACAAATTCTTGACTGAGGTTTAATGTGTGTTGTTTAGGCAGGTGATCGTATGTTCTTAGTTAATGTTTGTTAAAAGTTAAGTTGTATTTGAATTTTATTAAGTTTGTTAGACATCGTTTATATGTACTTATGTTCATTGTCAATGGGTGGATACTCTCTTTTTTGAATAAGAGAATGAAAATAATCATATGTAACTGATGAATTTTATTAAGTTTGTTAGACATCTTTTAGACATCTTTTATTAAGTTTGTTAGATAACCTTTTTATGTACTTATAGTTGTCTTTTAGCTATAATAGATAATACGTTTTGGTACAATATCTATACATGCATCTATATGTTCTAT
Source organism: Helianthus tuberosus (assembly GCA_030545235.1). NCBI lineage: Eukaryota > Viridiplantae > Streptophyta > Magnoliopsida > Asterales > Asteraceae > Helianthus > Helianthus tuberosus. The sequence continues at coordinate 188,654,202 of CM060359.1, forward strand.
CAATATGTGTTATGCATGGTTTTCTAAGAAACGACCCGTGTTTGCACACGGGTCTTACCGCTAGTACTATATAATAAAATAAACCACTTTAGGGACACTTGTCACAATATTAGGGCATCTCTTATAGATAATTATTATTTTAGTTTAATCTCTTCTAATTAATTATAGATAACCCTTCTACTAAATATTATTTAATTTAATAATATATATTATAGATAATCCTCCTACAAAATATTATTAGTTTAATATCTTATGGATAATTATTAGAGAAAAATGCTTGGATAGTCCCTGTGGTTTGCCCTTTTTTCACCTTTAGTCCCTAACTTTTTAAAATTATAGCTATAGTCCCCAACTTTTGCAATTTCGTTCCCGGTTAGTCCCTGGCGCGGATGGAGATTACTTTTTAGTGTTAAGTAGGTACGAAATGACTAAAATGCCCTTACTAATAAAAATATAATTTTCTATTTAACTAATTATATAATACTAAAAGTAAGTGGGAGCCACCCTACCCTTACCCCCACCCCATTTCCCCTTCTTCTCTATTTCTTCCTTCTCTGCAACTCATATGCTTCATCAGGACTAGTGAAAATCATTCCTATTACATCACTGTCTTCATCTTTCTCAAAACCAAGATCCATTATCCTATCATTATTTTCTTCTATTTCAACATCTGAACCACTAGTTATATCTAAATCCATAGATTTTTCCTCAAGTTGAGGTTGTAAAACCACTCTGTTGTTTTGTATATCCTATTGTAGAGGGGGGAAAAAGATAAATATCAATATAGAGTTGATGTGCAATTTGGGAATCAATTTGGAATTGTTTCATACTTACCTCGGAACAGACTTCATGAGAATTAGTTAGAACCATTAAGATGTTGGGTTTTGAAGGCTTTTAATCACACAAAACTCAAACTCACTTACAAAGATGTTTTATATAATTAATTAAAACCTTCAAATCGAAGCTTCGAAAAAATGAATCACAACTTTCAAATACGAAAGATATGCACGGAGATATGGAAGTGTTACTATTAATTATCAGATAATAATGATAATTTGAAGATGAAGTAAAGTGAAGATAGCCTGCAAGGAGATATGGAATTGAAGGAGACGGTGGAGAGACGTGGAGAAAACAGAGAGCTGAGATTTCACAGAGGTACTGTCTGGTTTCCATTTTTATTTGAACGGTGAGAGGTTGCTGAAAGAAGCGGCAGCGGTGACGAAGATGACGACGGACAACGACGGCGACCGACGGTTTGTGTAGCGGTGAGATGGTTGTTCACACTAGGTTTAAATTGATGCTTTTGTCACTAATTAGGTTTAAATTTCTTCGTATGAATCTTCTAATGCCTGTAGTTTGTATTGTTGATATCAGATCAACATCTTCATATACAACATGGTGGGTTGGGAAGAAGGGATAGGGTGGGGTGGGGTGGGATGGAGGGTTAGTTTTTATATTTTAATAAAATGGTGGGCCCCACTTAATTTTAGATGGATTAATTAGATTTTTTTAATAACAAGGGCATTTTAGTAATTTCTCATTCACTTAACACAAAAAACTAACCCCCATCCGCGTTAGGGACTATCTGGGAACGAAATTGCAAAAGTTGGGGACTATAGCTTTAATTTTAGAAAGTTGGAGACTAAAGGTGAAAAATGGGCAAACCACAGGGACTATCCGGGCATTTTTCTCAAAAACTAATGATTATTAATATTATCCATCTATACTTTCTATAAAAGGATAATCCTCAATGACATAAGAAAAGCTTATGTGGCAGCCATAGAGGCTGTCCAACAATGCTTTTCTTATGTCGTCAACGATGAGGTGGCAGCCATAGAGGAGCCATAGTGATATCATAAAGCTTAATATTAAAACACTTTAAAATTCAAAACTCTGGCCCACATTCATGAAATATCTGCCTTCCATTCATGTTTCAAATCTCTGCCTTCCATTCATGCTTTAAACATCTGGCCAGATTCAAATTTTAAAATTCTGGCTCCAGATTTAAAATTCAAACCATATAGGTATATAAAGCTTTTTTTTTTAATTTCAAATTCTCATAATAAACATAAACTCTAACTCTCTCTCTCTACGGTTTCAATTTTCCCTCTCTCTCTGTTTCTCATCGGAGCTTGAGAATTCCATCAGCAAACTGCGAAGAAGTAGATGACGAATCTCCTAGGTCAACACACAGCCTACGTCACCAATCTCGACCCTCAGGTACTGTTTATTCATCATGTTTAATATCGATTTGAATATTATGCAGACCAACGGTAGTTTAAAATAGTTATTTTTTTGATTTTTTCTTTTTATAACAAACTGCAGGTTTGTATGCTAAATGTTCTTCAGGTAGATGATGCTGGACTTGTTATATGGTGTGGTAGTCTTGAGTTCGTTGCCCGAGTGGTGGGTCACATTACACATTGGCCATCTCGTTGTCCAATGGTAACGTGTTCCACATTTTGTATACAAAACCCCATCATACCGTCAGTAATTGAATAATTACAAAGACTCAATCACTTCTATTTATAATATAAAATAATTAAGGTTTTGTAAAAACAGTTTACAAAAAGGAGATTACTCACATTGCTACTTTAGGGTTTTCCTTTGTGTTTTCCTGGTTATAATCTATTAATTAAACAATGCACACGCGTTAGTAGATAACCCAGTATTTACATTAGTTATACCCTCCCCGAGATAGAACTCCAACGACAATGTCGGGTAGAGCCTTAACAACCATTACGGAGCACTAGATCAATCGAAGAGCGTATCTAATACGTAACCGGGGGTTAAAATACTTACAACGAGGCAGAATTTCGCTATTTTAGTGGGTATAATACCCGATTATAGTGTCTATACTACAGAAATTTGAGAGAGAATTCGTTTGTGAGCGATCGGAGAATGAAGGCTGATGCTCCCAATTTATAGGAGCTGATCTTAGCTCCCTCGCGGCTCGCGAAGGATATACAAGAGGTAATATTTGTTTGTGTTTAAAAATAGATGTACATGTGTGTATTCTTGATTCATCATGTTTTACCATCGATTTGAATATTATGGAGACCTGAAGGTAGTTTAAAAATAGATATTTTTTTATTTTTTCTTTTTATCACAAACTGAAGGTTTGTATGCTAAATGTTCTTCAGGTAGATCTTGCTGGATTTGTTATTTGGTGTGGAAGTCTTGAGTTCGTTGGCCGAACTTTGAAATGTAATCAAGGTTATAAAATGGATCTCAACTTTATTGATGAAGAGGTAATGTTTGTTTGTGTTTAAAAATAGATGTATATGTGTGTATTCTTGATTCTATGCTTTGTAGGTTTGTAATATAAATGTTCTTGAGTTTTGTTACCTTTTGGAATCGTGGTAATAAATGAGATCAGCAAATTTATTGCCTCTTAAGGTGAATATGTATCGTAATTTTCGAATGATTTTATGTTGTTATTCATTCAGTTTGAAGTTTTGATTTTATAGATTCTAGAAAACTAGTCATAAATTAGTGTTTAGTTTATGGTTAAATGAATATTGTTTCCATGTAGGGTTACGGTTTTTCGATGTATTATGTGGAATAATTATTCTCTGCAGTTTAACGAATTCATCTCTAAAATAAGAGCTCTTGAGTATGTGATGTGTCGCAACCACCGACCCCTGCCTCGGGAGGCGGCGGCCACAGCCAACTCAGAGATGGTGGTATCGGTGTTTATCATTAATTGGCAGCGGAAATTTCATCAGGACCGTAGTTAGGAAATATTTTATCTGAGTAAAACACCACATTTTATAATATTAATTATCTTGGGATAAACCCCAAGTTTTCGTTACAAATAGATTTATAGGGATAAACCCTATTTTATTGAAATAAAACATCTTCTTTATTTAGGTAACTTTTATAGCCACTTTTCCAAGCCTTCAGTGCTGTCTAGCTGGCTTCTATTTGGCTTTCACATTTTGTTACCTGACACGCGTTTAAAAGTATTTTGTCAGTGGGAAATACTGGTGAGTGAATCTCAATTTAATCAAGAAGAGTTTTATCATTTAACAGTATTGAGAGTGATTACAATGTTTATATCTACACAATTACTCATTCAGTACTGTCAATCCTGAGTGGTGGGTCACATTACACATTGGCCATCTCGTTGTCCAATGGTAACGTGTTCCACATTTTGTATACAAAACCCCATCATACCGGCAGTAATTGAATAATTACAAAGACTCAATCACTTCTATTTATAATTTAAAATAATTAAGGTTTTGTAAAAACAGTTTACAAAAAAGAGATTACTCACATTGCTACTTTAGGGTTTTCCTTTGTGTTTTCTTGGTTATAATCTATTAATTAAACAATGCACACACGTTAGTAGATAACCCAGTATTTACATTAGTTATACCCTCCCCGAGACAGAACTCCAACGACAACGTCGGGTAGAGCCTTAACAACCATTACGGAGCACTAGATCAATCGAAGAGCGTATCTAATACGTAACCGGGGGCTAAAATACTTACAACGAGGTAGAATTTCGCTATTTTAGTGGGTATAATACCCGATTATAGTGTCTATACTACAGAAATTTGAGAGAGAATTCGTTTGTGAGCGATCCGAGAATGAAGGCCGATGCTCCCAATTTATAGGAGCTGATCTTGGCTCCCTCGCGACCCGCGAAGGATATACAAGGGAGCTTTCGCGCCCCATGACGTAGGCACAGTAGGGCCTAGCTTGGCCTGGTCATGGGGTAGGTTCTACGGATGGCGAGACACGTGGTAGCATCGGGCTGCGCCCTGGTGACCAGCCGTCGTGGTCCGCGTAAGATGAAGAACGAGTCTTCGTGAAGCGATACTCATATTTTGTTTTTATTTTAATTTTATAAATTTAAAGGTATTCGGGACCGATTTTCGTATACAGGGTGTATTTTAAAGCGTATAGGGATGTTATAAATATTTTTGGGGTGTCGGAAATATTTTAGGAGGGTGGTTATATCCTCCCCACCTAGTTTTAGAACTCGTCCTCGAGGTCTACTGGAACAGGTGTGGATATTTTCTCTACATCTCTGATTCATGCTCCCAAGTGTATTCTGTTCCTCTCTTGGAATCCCATTTTACTTTGACGAGAACCAGTCTCTTGTGTTTGAGATTCTTGACTTTTCTGTCTTCAATCTGTAGAGGCTTCTCTACAAACTTAAGTTTTTCATTTACCTCTATATCCTTAAGAGGCACTATTAATGATTCATAAGCTAAACACTTTTTGAGATTTCATACATGAAATACATCATGTATTCCTGCCATCTCCTCTGACAGTTGTAGCTGATAGGCTACAGGTCCTATTCTTCTAATAATCTCAAAAGGTCCAACATACCTGGGGCTTAGCTTTACCCTTTTGATGAATCTGACTACTCCTTTCCAAGGAGAGACTTTTAACAATACCTTGTCACCTACCTGAAATTCCAACGGCTTTCGCCTGTTATCAGCATAACTCTTCTGTCGATCGCGTGCTGCTTTCAATCTTTCCTTGACTTGAATAATCTTGTCCGTTATTTCTTGTACTATTTCTGGCCCAGATAGTTGTTTGTCTCCAATTTCTGCCCAACAGACTGTAGTTCAGCACTTTCGCCCATAAAGTGCTTCGAATGGTGCAGCATTGATACTGGTATGACAGCTGTTGTTGTAGGAAAATTCTATTAATGGTAAGTGATCGTCCCAATTACCTCTGAAATCAATTACACAAGCTCTAAGAATATCTTCCATTGTCTGAATCGTCCTTTCGCTTTGTCCGTTCGTTTGAGGATGATAAACGGTGCTTAGATTTAGCTTGGTTCCCATTGCTTTTTGGAAACTTATCCAAAAATGAGAGGTAAAACGACTATCTCTATCAGAAACAATTGATAAAGGAATTCCATGTAATGAAACTATTTCATTTACGTACAACTTGGCTAATTGTTCCATACTGAAAGTTTCCTTCATCGGCAAGAAATGAGCTGACTTAGTTAGCCTGTCTACAATCACCCAGATTATATCATTACCTGCATTTCTAACTGTTGCAACAAACCTAAGGGTTTCTAATGTTCAGCTTTAACTTGTGAACAAGTTAAACACTTGGCAACATAAGCTGCTATATCCTTTTTCATTCCTCTCCACCAAAAATTCTTTCTTAAATCTTGATACATCTTATCACTTCCGGGATGCATCGTATACTTAGACTTATGGGCTTCTTCTAATATTTGGTGGCGTAGGTTTCGTAGTTTAGGTATCCAAATTCTTTCCTTATGGAATCTCCAAATTCCATCTGTTCCTTGTTCTAATTCCTTAATCATTCCTTTCAATTTCTCAGTATCATCCTTGATTACTGATTCTTGTGCTTTCCTAATCTGTTCATTTAAATCTACTTGTAGATTTAATTTAAGATAACATACTCTCTTTGGCTTTTCATGATATTTTCGACTTAAAGCATCGGCTACCACATTAGCCTTTCCTGCATGATACTGGATATTACAATCATAATCACTGAGAATTTCCATCCAGCGTCTCTGTCTCATGTTTAATTCCTTTTGCCCAAAAACATATCTTAAACTCTTATGATCAGTAAAAATGGTAAACTTACTACCGTAAAGGTAATGTCTCCAAATCTTAAGAGCAAAAATTATGGCTCCAAATTCCAAATCATGGGTGGTATAATTCTCTTCATGATACTTAAGTTGTCTAGAGGCATAAGCTATAACCTTTTGACGTTGCATCAACACACATCCATAACCTAATTTAGAAGCGTCACAATAGACTACAAAGTCTTCAGTTCCTTTTGGTAACGCTAGTATGGGTGCGTTGGTTAATCTTTGCCTAAGAATTCTAAAGGCTTCTTCTTGTTTTGGTCCCCATTCAAACTTAACAGACTTACAGGTTAACTTAGTTAAGGGAATGGCTATTCTGGAAAAATATCGGATAAATCTCCTATAATAACCGGCCAATCCTAGAAAACTTCTAACCTCGGTTGGTGACTCAGGGGTTTTCCATTTAGTAATTGCCTCAATCTTTATGGGATCCACATGAATTCCTTCGTGGTTGACTAAATGTCCAAGAAACTGTACATCTTCTAACCAAAATTCGCATTTTGAAAATTTTGCATAAAGCTTTTCTTTTCTCAGCAAATTTAGGAGTGCATGTTCCTCTTTACTCTTAGAGTAAATGAGAATATCATCTATAAATACAATTATGAATTTATCAAAATACGACTTACGTATTCGGTTCATCATGTCCATAAATGCAGCTGGGGCAATGGTTAAACCAAATGACATGATAGTAAATTCATAATGGCCATACCTTATTCTAAAGGCGGTCTTAGGAATGTCCTCTTCTTGTACCTTTAATTGATGATATCCTGAGCGTAAATCAATCTTAGAGAAAAATCGAGCTCCTTGCAGTTGATCGAACAGATCATCGATTCTCGGTAATGGGTACCGATTTTTAATCGTGACTTTATTCAATTCATGGTAATCAATGCACATTTGCGTCGACCCGTCTTTCTTTTTGACAAATAAGATTGGTGCTCCCCATGGCGATGAACTTGGTTGTATGAATCCTTTTTCCAAAAGATCATCCAGTTGTTTCTTTAACTCTTGCATTTCGGCTGGTGCCAAGCGGTAGGGTGCCTTGGCAATTGGCGCTGTTCCTGGTAGCAGGTGAATTCTGATTTCAACTTCCCTATCCGGCGGTAGTCCTGGTAATTCTTCTGGAAATACATCTGGAAACTGAGATACTACGGGAATATTTTTCAGTTCTTTTCCTTTAGTGTTAATGATTATAGAAATCAAATACACTAATGATCCCTTTCTTGCATAACTGGCCGCTTTTATCACAGAAATGAAGTTTGTGGATCTTAACGACTTATCTCCCTTAACTGTGATCTTTTCACCTTTTGGTGAATTTACTTGAATTGACTTTTTATCACATAGAATACTGGCTTTATTGGCTACTAACCAATCCATTCCTAACACAACATCAAATCCTGCCAGATTCATTGGATACAGGTTTGCAATAAACCTTTGATTCAAAAATTCTATTCTTGCTCCCTGCAAGATTTCTGTAATCTTAATGGTTTCCCCATTTGCTGTCTCTACCAAACATTCTTGTGGGAGTTTAGTTAATGGTTGATTGAGGAGTTTGCAAAATGAAGTATTAATAAAACTTTGGTTCGCACCAGAGTCAAATAATACTTTAGCAAAAACATCATTAACTAAAAACGTACCGGCAATCACGTCCAGAATCATCTTTGCTTCTTCTGCAATCAGAACAAATGCTCTAACATTTTTAGCAGTCTTGTTGTTTGTGGTCGGAGCTAGTTTTGGACAGTTTGGCTTGATATGACCATGTTCTCCACAGTTGTAGCATATCCTATTGTTAGGTTTCTTCCTGCAGTCTTCTTCCTTGTGTCCTGATATTTTACAAAAATTACAATGTATAGAGCATCTTCTAGAATGCTTCCTTTTGCAATACTGGCAGTAAGGTGCAGAAGTAGAACCTATATTTTTCCCACGGTTAGAATTTCCGTAGTGAAATTCTTGGGTAAGCTTTTGAGCTAGGTTCTTCCTTTGGTTTTCTTCTTGTGTACGTACCAGTTCATCAGTCAAGGTATTTGCTAGTTCTACAGCTTCTTCTATGGTTTGTGGTCTAGCTGCCTTGACTACATGCCTAATTTCACTGATTAATCCCTAGATGTAATGGGTGATTAATACTGGTTCTGGTGATGCTATGGTTGGCACTATTCTAGCATATTCAAAGAATGTAGTAGTGTAACCCTTACTATCCACTCCAGTCATTCTAAGGTTTAAGAACATATTTGCTATATATTCCTTTTCATTGGGAGGACATAATTTCCTTTCCACCATATTTTTAAATTCATTCCATTCCGTATTATAAACCCTGTCACTTCCCGTATGTCACTTCCCCTAGGCTGGAGGATAGTGTTCCCCCATTCTAAAGCTGAGTTCTTAAACAGATTGGAGGCAAACATTATCTTATCCTCTTCTGCACACTTACTTATTTTTAAGACTGCCTCAGTCTTTTCTATCCAGCGTAGAGCTACAATGGCTCCTTTATTGCCAGAGAATTCTGTTGGTTTACAGGACCAGAATTCTTTGTAAGAACAACCATAAGACATGGTTCTCCTTCTTTTTGGAATGGGCACTTGAAGTATTGGTCCATTGTTTACGCTGTGTTATGGTTCAGTAGGTGGTCGTTTACTGCCATTACTACTTTTATTATCCGCTTCCTTAACTGTTTTGATAATATATGGCATTGCGTCTATAATCCCTTGTGCCACTATGTGTTGGATGGCACTATTATCAATCTGGTTTCCGTTATTATCGTTATTCTGGTTTTCTTAATTCACTTCATTATCCATCCGAGTTTTAAACATTTACCACATATTAATATCACAAAATAATATTTAATGCAAACAATCACACAACAAGCAGATTGATCAAAATCGCCGAACATTGCGACCTTTACTCTATTTTATATATATATGCCTCTAGTACAAACTGGAACTGAAATCTAAAATTCAATACTAGTATGCATCCGTAGCTATTATCTATATTTTTAACATACAAATAGATTACATATATATATATATGTATATATTACTATTATTATTATTACTATTACTGGTATGGGTTCATCCAGAATTGCATATTACGCTCGTCATATTTCCAGACGAGCCTTTCACGTAGCTGTCTCATTCTCTCACTTCCTTCTAATATCTCCTCACCAAAGGTTCGGAGTTCTTGCACATTCTCATTACTCATGGGTGGGGCTGGTGCTGGTATTAGGTTAGGAAACTGGGGCATCGGTTCTTCGTGTGGGTAAGGGTTCTCTAGGATTTCCCTGATATATTGGTCATTATCAAAATACGGGTCCAGAGGGTCCAGATTTGGATAGGGTACTATGGGTTCCTTTATTGGGTAAAGTTGTTGGTAATCCCTATGGTCGTCAAACCATGGGTCATAGTCTGGGGGATGGGGTGCTGGTACTCTAGGAATCTCACATGGGTCAAAATCAGGCATTGGTATTTGGTCTACTGGGTTTGGCTCAATTTCTATAGGTTGTGTGGGGAATAGTGGTAACGGCTGAGGTGCAATGAGTTGTTCTAGATTCGGGTCTGCAGCTGTAGTTGCTAAGATATGAAAATTTGCTAATCTCCTATTGATCATATCCTGTGTTTGAGCATTCATTTCTCTATTCTTGGCTGCTAAAGCTCGCTGCTGCTGAAGTTTTCTCATCCTTTTTCTATGTTCATGAGCTCCTCTGCTGAACCATCCTCTCTTCTTGGGAGGGAATGGCTCTTCAGATTGGGCTTTGAATACGAAAATCCCTTCTTCGGTATCAGCCGAATACCCCGAGGGGGTAGGCTATGAAGAGATTCCTTTGTCCCTAGGTGAGCTGGACAACTGACGGTAGGCGTCTGAAGGCCCTTGGTCGCTCATACTGTAAACTAACAAATTGTCAGATAACACAAAATAATAAAATATGCCCGTAGTTTCGTAGATAATTTCCTAACATAACAGATAAAATCTTGATGTCAGCAGAACATTTATGTGACTGAATCAGTGGCTGTAGCTCTGATACCACCTTCTGTCGCAACCCCGACCCCTGCCTCGGGAGGCGGGCGGCCGCGGCCTACTCAGAGATGGTGGTATCGCTATTTATCATTAATTGGCAGCGGAAATTTCATCAGGACTGTAGTTAGGAAATATTTTATCAAAGTAAAACACCACATTTTATAATATTAATTATCTTGGGATAAACCCCAAGTTTTCATTACAAATAGATTTATAGGGATAAACCCTATTTTATTGAAATAAAACATCTTCTTTATTTAGGTAACTTTTATAGCCACTTTTCCAAGCCTTCAGTGCTGTCCAGCTGGCTTCTATTTGGCTTTCACATTTTGTTACCTGAAACGCGTTTAAAAATATTTTGTCAGTGGGAAATACTAGTGAGTGAATCCCAATTTAATCAAGAAGAGTTTTATCATTTAACAGTATTGAGAGTGATTACAATGTTTATATCTACACAATTACTCATTCAGTACTGTCAATCCTGACTGGTGGGTCATCTTACACATTGTGTCACACCCCCAAAATACCACCTAGGGAATGTCCCTGTTAGGCGTGTGACGTACCAACAACGAGCCACTAATTACATTGAATCCATACAAGTTTCAAAATAAAATCCTCCATTATTAATGAAAATACCATTCATGAGTTTAAATGAAAACCAATATGTTCAGCGGAAGCAAATAGTAAACCAAAGTTAAACTGTTTCAAAACCAATGTATAAAATCAATAAGTCAATCACATGAATCCCTCCAGTCGACCCGTGACCACTCCAGCTACTCCAGACAGCAAGTTCCCAAATCCAAGATATCTAACGACCTGCGAGCATGCAACAAGTGTATCAGACAACGATGGTGAGTTCATAGTTTTAAGAAAACATTGGTTACCAAGTGTTTAGTTAATCCATTGAATTTAATGTTGATAATATCCCGAATACAAGACGGCTCCTGATTTACATTGCCCTTTCTCCAATGCTCCTATCAAAGCATTGGTCATGACTAGGTCATTAGTTCACACCCGTCCTCTCAGGTATGGGGTGAGGGTGCCAAACCTAAGTAGCGCTACTAAGTAATACCTTGTTACCTCTCAGGTAACCAAACAACACGGAGGGACTTTAATGGTGATAGGATGAGTATATTATCCAACATTCCAGATTTACCAAAAAGACATATTCCTCTCAGGAATACCCATGATTTACCCAAAATCGATCCCTCTCAGGGATACTAAAAGACTATCCCAACCATCGGGACGCATGCTCAAGAGATGAACTCACCTTTGGTTTGGTCGGTAAGACTAACTACCCGTTTATCAGTGGATCAAACACGTCCTAGCATGAGTACCAGTATCAATCAGTTTTAAGTTTACTTATGTGTTGTTCACATTTACACACATAGTATACATTCATCAACAGTCATGATATAACACTTAATCGTGCACGAATTCCATCTTTTAAAGTTTGTTCACATACTAGGTGCTACACGTATAGAATTACACTTCGCGTACCATGTTTCAAATATTCAAATGACATCACATATCAAACATACAAAAATGTGCAAGTTCATGTACCACTCGTACCGGCTCACTCGCATCCTATGTGCGGCGGCCCACCAGCTAATTAATTCGTTTTTCATGTGAAGCGGCCCAACAGTTTCATGCACGATCTTATTATGCTATGGTGGCCCAAATACATGCCAAGCCCAGATTACTCAATCATATTGTTCATGGATTATTAAATATAATCATTGTTAACATCAGTAACCCCCCCTCCCAAACTAGTTACAACCATAATTATTAAATCATGCCAACACTTACAATCAACAACAACCCTACTAATCAATCAAACGAAACCACGTCATACCATTTGAATCAACCAGTTACAAAATCCCTAGATTGTGAAGCCTCATTATGACACTAAACTTACTCAACATTCAAGGACACTATCATCTATTATTATCAATTTCAAGTACATAACACACCCATTCAAACATATCAGTTTAATGTTGGAGTTCACAGAATTATTCATCACTAACATCATGCGACCCAAGTCTCTTAGTTAACATCTATCCATAACATACATGCAAACGGCCCACCTATTGATTATCATGACAAGTTCATCGCGATAACCATTACAACCGACCCGTATTTGCATATCGTTTAGTTACTGTCAAAATCTAATATACATGCAACTCTAGATTATGGGTTCCATCACCATTATCCTTTCGGAAACATGATAACAGTTCATCCCCGTGTGTATATGTATATCCATACCATGCATCACATAATATATTCAACTTCAATTCATGCATAATCTATGTAACAACAATTATATTACTCAAGTATATTACACATAAACAACAAGTGGTACTAACCAATAACCTTGATCGACAAGATGAGGTATCGAGAGGGGAAGTCTCCTGCCGCACGTATGTTTGAGAAGTAGGGTTTTGATTTTTGTGTTCTTGTTATAACCATTAACATGTTACGCACATAAATAATAATGAATTGGGCGGTTCCTACCTTTGGCCGTGCTAATGGGATGAAGCCCAAGTGATCCGAAATACATAGTCAAGGCAGCCCATACTTAGTGATCGAGGGGTGGCCTTCAATAACTTGGGGTGCGGCCCAAACATGTACACGATACCAAGTCCGGCCCAATTCACAAACTCATACACATTAAACATTTAGCAATTAAATTACCGTAACAAGTGTTACTAATTTCAATTGTCGTTAGGGATATGAAAAAGAAATAACAAGAAACAGGATCACGTGCCGAAGAGATACAGACCTTGAAAGTTCGGATTGTCGCACATTGGCTATCTCGTTGTCCAATGGTAACGTGTTCCACATTTTGTATACAAAACCCCAATATACCGGCGGTAATTGAAGAATTACAAAGACTCAATCACTGCTATTTATAATTTAAAATAATTAAGGTTTTGTAAAAACAATTTACAAAAAGGTTTACAAAAAGGAGATTACTCACATTGCTACTTTTGGGTTTTCCTTTGTGTTTTCCTGGTTATAATCTATTAATTAAACAATGCACACGCGTTAGTATATAACCCAATATTTACATTAGTTATACCCTCCCCGAGACAGAAGTCCAATGACAACGTCGGGCAGAGCCTCAACAGCCGTTACGGAGCACTAGATATATCGAAGAGCGTATCTAATACGTAACCGGGGGTTAAAATACTTACAACGAGGCAGAATTTCGCTATTTTAGTGGGTATAATACCCGATTATAGTGTCTATACTACAGAAATTTGAGAGAGAATTCGTTTGTGAGCGATCGGAGAATGAAGGCTGATGCTCCCAATTTATAGGAGCTGATCTTAGCTCCCTCGCGGCCCGCGAAGGATATACAAGAGGTAATATCTGTTTGTGTTTAAAAATAGATGTATATGTGTGTATTCTTGATTCATCATGTTTTACCATCGATTTGAATATTATGGAGACCTGAAGGTAGTTTAAAAATAGATATTTTTTGATTTTTTCTTTTTATCACAAACTGAAGGTTTGTATGCTAAATGTTCTTCAGGTAGATCTTGCTGGATTTGTTATTTGGTGTGGAAGTCTTGAGTTCGTTGGCCGAACTTTGAAATGTAATCAAGGTTATAAAATGGATCTCAACTTTATTGATGAAGAGGTAATGTTTGTTTGTGTTTAAAAATAGATGTATATGTGTGTATTCTTGATTCTATGCTTTGTAGGTTTGTAATATAAATGTTCTTGAGTTTTGTTACCTTTTGGAATCGTGGTAATAAATGAGATCAGCAAATTTATTGCCTCTTAAGGTGAATATGTATTGTAATTTTTGAATGATTTTATGTTATTATTCATTCAGTTTGAAGTTTTGATTTTATAGATTCTAGAAAACTAGTCATAAATTAGTGTTTAGTTTATGGTTAAATGAGAGTAAAACACCACATTTTATAATATTAATTATCTTGGGATAAACCCCAAGTTTTCGTTACAAATAGATTTATAGGGATAAACCCTATTTTATTGAAACAAAACATCTTCTTTATTTAGGTAACTTTTATAGCCACTTTTCCAAGCCTTCAGTGCTGTCCAGCTGGCTTCTATTTGGCTTTCACATTTTGTTACCTGAAACGCGTTTAAAAGTATTTTGTCAGTGGGAAATACTGGTGAGTGAATCTCAATTTAATCAAGAAGAGTTTTATCATTTAACAGTATTGAGAGCGATTACAATGTTTATATCTACACAATTACTCATTCAGTACTGTCAATCCTGAGTGGTGGGTCACATTACACATTGGCCATCTCGTTGTCCAATGGTAACATGTTCCACATTTTGTATACAAAACCCCATCATACCGGCAGTAATTGAATAATTACAAAGACTCAATCACTTCTATTTATAATTTAAAATAATTAAGGTTTTGTAAAAACAGTTTACAAAAAGGAGATTACTCACATTGCTACTTTAGGGTTTAACTTTGTGTTTTCTTGGTTATAATCTATTAATTAAACAATGCACACGCGTTAGTAGATAACCCAGTATTTACATTAGTTATACCCTCCCAGAGACAGAACTCCAACGACAACGTCGGGTAGAGCCTTAACAGCCATTACGGAGCACTAGATCAATCGAAGAGCGTATCTAATACGTAACCGGGGGCTAAAATACTTACAACGAGGTAGAATTTCGCTATTTTAGTGGGTATAATACCCGATTATAGTGTCTATACTACAAAAATTTGAGAGAGAATTTGTTTGTGAGCGATCGGAGAATGAAGGGCAATGCTCCCAATTTATAGGAGCTGATCTTGGCTCCCTCGTAACCCGCGAAGGATATACAAGGGGGCTTTCGCGCCCCGTGACGTAGGCACAGTAGGGCCTAGCTTTGCCTGGTCATGGGGTAGGTTCTACGGATGGCGAGACATGTGGTAGCACCGGGCTGCGCCTTGGTGACCAGCCGTCGTGGCCCGCGTAAGATGAAGAACGAGTCTTCGCGGCCCGCGAGCGATACTCATATTTTGTTTTTATTTTAATTTTATAAATTGAAAGGTATTCGGGACCGATTTTCGTATACAGGGTGTATTTTAAAGCGTATAGGGATGTTATAAATATTTTTGGGGTGTCGGAAATATTTTAGGAGGGTGGTTATATCCTCCCCACCTAGTTTTAGAACTCGTCCTCGAGGTCTACTGGAACAGGTGTGGATATTTTCTCTACATCTCTGATTCATGCTCCCAAGTGTATTCTGTTCCTCTCTTGGAATCCCATTTTACTTTGACGAGAACCAGTCTCTTGTGTTTGAGATTCTTGACTTTTCTGTCTTCAATCTGTAGAGGCTTCTCTACAAACTTAAGTTTTTCATTTACCTCTATATCCTTAAGAGGCACTATTAATGATTCATAAGCTAAACACTTTTTGAGATTTCATACATGAAATACATCATGTATTCCTGCCATCTCCTCTGACAGTTGTAGCTGATAGGCTACAGGTCCTATTCTTCTAATAATCTCAAAAGGTCCAACATACCTGGGGCTTAGCTTTACCCTTTTGATGAATCTGACTACTCCTTTCCAAGGAGAGACTTTTAACAATACCTTGTCACCTACCTGAAATTCCAACGGCTTTCGCCTGTTATCAGTATAACTCTTCTGTCGATCGCGTGCTGCTTTCAGTCTTTCCTTGACTTGAATGATCTTGTCCGTTATTTCTTGTACTATTTCTGGCCCAGAGAGTTGTTTGTCTCCAATTTCTGCCCAACAGACTGTAGTTCAGCACTTTCGCCCATAAAGTGCTTCGAATGGTGCAGCATTGATACTGGTATGATAGCTGTTGTTGTAGGAAAATTCTATTAATGGTAAGTGATCGTCCCAATTACCTCTGAAATCAATTACACAAGCTCTAAGAATATCTTCCATTGTCTGAATTGTCCTTTCGCTTTGTCCGTTCGTTTGAGGATGATAAACGGTGCTTAGATTTAGCTTGGTTCCCATTGCTTTTTGGAAACTTATCCAAAAATGAGAGGTAAAACGACTATCTCTATCAGAAACAATTGATAAAGGAATTCCATGTAATGAAACTATTTCATTTACATACAACTTGGCTAATTGTTCCATACTGAAAGTTTCCTTCATCGGCAAGAAATGAGCTGACTTAGTTAGCCTGTCTACAATCACCCAGATTGTATCATTACCTTTTCTTGTTTTGGGTAATTTGGTAACAAAATCCATTGTTATCAATTCCCATTTCCAAACCGGCATTTCTAACTGTTGCAACAAACCTAAGGGTTTCTGATGTTCAGCTTTAACTTGTGAACAAGTTAAACACTTGGCAACATAAGCTGCTATATCCTTTTTCATTCCTATCCACCAAAAATTCTTTCTTAAATCTTGATACATCTTATCACTTCCGGGATGCATCGTATACTTAGACTTATGGGCTTCTTCTAATATTTGGTGGCGTAGGTTTCGTAGTTTAGGTATCCAAATTCTTTCCTTATGGAATCTCCAAATTCCATCTAATCCTTGTTCTAATTCCTTAATCATTCCTTTCAGTTTCTCAGTATCATCCTTGATTACTGATTCTTGTGCTTTCCTAATCTGTTCATTTAAATCTATTTGTAGATTTAATTTAAGAGAACATACTCTCTTTGGCTTTTCATGATATTTTCGACTTAAAGCATCGGCTACCACATTAGCCTTTCCTGCATGATACTGGATATTACAATCATAATCACTGAGAATTTCCATCCAGCGTCTCTGTCTCATGTTTAATTCCTTTTGCCCAAAAACATATCTTAAACTCTTATGATCAGTAAAAATGGTAAACTTACTACCGTAAAGGTAATGTCTCCAAATCTTAAGAGCAAAAATTATGGCTCCAAATTCCAAATCATGGGTGGTATAATTCTCTTCATGATACTTAAGTTGTCTAGAGGCATAAGCTATAACCTTTTGACGTTGCATCAACACACATCCATAACCTAATTTAGAAGCGTCACAATAGACTACAAAGTCTTCAGTTCCTTTTGGTAACGCTAGTATGGGTGCGTTGGTTAATCTTTGCCTAAGAATTCTAAAGGCTTCTTCTTGTTTTGGTCCCCATTCAAACTTAACAGACTTACAGGTTAACTTAGTTAAGGGAATGGCTATTCTGGAAAAATATCGGATAAATCTCCTATAATAACCGGCCAATCCTAGAAAACTTCTAACCTCGGTTGGTGACTCAGGGGTTTTCCATTTAGTAATTGCCTCAATCTTTATGGGATCCACATGAATTCCTTCGTGGTTGACTAAATGTCCAAGAAACTGTACATCTTCTAACCAAAATTCGCATTTTGAAAATTTTGCATAAAGCTTTTCTTTTCTCAGCAAATTTAGGAGTGCATGTTCCTCTTTACTCTTAGAGTAAATGAGAATATCATCTATAAAGACAATTATGAATTTATCGAAATACGACTTACGTATTCGGTTCATCATGTCCATAAATGCAGCTGGGGCAATGGTTAAACCAAATGACATGATAGTAAATTCATAATGGCCATACCCTGTTATAAAGGCGGTCTTAGGAATGTCCTCTTCCTGTACCTTTAATTGATGATATCCTGAGCATAAATCGATCTTAGAGAAAAATCGAGCTCCTTGCAGTTGATCGAACAGATCATCAATTCTCGGTAATGGGTACCGATTTTTAATCGTGACTTTATTCAATTCATGGTAATCAATGCACATTCGCGTCGACCCGTCTTTCTTTTTGACAAATAAGATTGGTGCTCCCCATGGCGATGAACTTGGTTGTATGAATCCTTTTTTCAAAAGATCATCCAGTTGTTTCTTTAACTCTTGCATTTCGGCTGGTGCCTTGGCAATTGGCGCTGTTCTTGGTAGTAGGTGAATTCTGATTTCAACTTCCCTATCCGGCGGTAGTCCTGGTAATTCTTCTGGAAATACATCTGGAAACTGAGATACTACGGGAATATTTTTCAATTCTTTTCCTTTAGTGTTAATGATTATAGAAATCAAATACACTAATGATCCCTTTCTTGCATAACTGGCCGCTTTTATCACAGAAATGAATTTTGTGGATCTTGACGACTTATCTCCCTTAACTGTGATCTTTTCACCTTTTGGTGAATTTACTTGAATTGACTTTTTATCACAGAAATGAATTTTGTGGATCTTGACGACTTATCTCCCTTAACTGTGAGCGGAAGCATAACGATTAAATCCAAAACCAAAATATAAGTTTAAATGTTTCAAATTTTAACATGGCACACAGCTTTCCATGTCCCACAACGATTCTTCTCCCTGAAAGCTCCAGCTAAGTACCTGTTGACCTGCAAAGCATGTAGTAATGAGTCAACAATAATGTTGAGTGAGTTCACAGTTGGGTGTTTGATTTAGTTGTTCCAAAAATAGTTCCTTTAACTGGCATCCCTACCGTGGGGGTTACCCCATAATTGAAAACGTGATTTGTTTAACCCATTAACTCTGGCATTCTAGCCGTGAGGGCTACCCATGTTTAGTTATCTGGCTTTTCGGCCGTGGGGGCTACCCCATGTATACACTAGACTCGCTACCATATCGACTGCTGACTGTAGTCATGTTTATGTGCCCTGAACTGTCAATGTCTATCAGCATTGACGTGCCCAGATCCATTAGTTCACGCCCGTCCTCTGCGGCACGGTGTGAGGCTTGTCAGACCTAAATAGCGCTATCTAACTAATGACCCGCTCGCCATTGGCCCAGAGATTAAGTCGATATAAAAAGGAGGGACTTCGTGATAGAGTTTTGGTCTAGTAAAAGTTAACTGTCCATGAGGACGGGGAATTTATATTCCTGAACCCGTACTGTCCTACCCAAGAAAGGACGAGGAAATCCATATTCCTTAACCCATTCCCAACCCCTGGGAATCCCATGCTTTGTAGATAGTGTGAACTCACCTTAGATTAGCTCGGCAGATAAACGAAAGGTTAATCGAGCTGCTAGAGGTCAACCACGTCCTAACATGGTTACCATACAAGTCAGGTCTAGGTTCAAATAGTGCACGTATGTTTACACAGAGATAGTAAGTTACGAACATGCACAGATCATGGCAAACACATAACAGTCAAGAACATAGCATTTTCATACTTGTATGATTTAAGATGTATTGGGCCGAACCATTTGTGAAATTCACTAACATAACCCAACTAAACACTTCGGCCCAACATGTTATGCGGTCAGCACAGCCTTGTGCGACCCACATCATGTTGTGCGATTCAGATAAACACCCGGCCCAAATAGTCAAAAGCCCAAACATAAATTACACGGCCCAATCTAATAACATGCAAAAGTCTTATGCGATCCGGATGAGCTTGTACGATCCAGATAGCTTGTGCGATCCATTTGGGTTGTGCGATTGGAACTAGTCCAGCCCAACAAGTATACCCGGCCCAACAGTTAAGCAACATAACAACTTGTGCGACTAGGGATACCTTGTGTGACTGAAGACATCTTATGCGACTGAACAAGACTTGTGCGATCAGTCTTGTGCGTTCAGTCTTGTGCGACTGACTAACTTGTACGATTAGTTTTTACTATCCGGATATCATGCCATTCGGTTACAATCATTCAATAGTTTCCAATTTTACAATTATCAATCAACAGTTTCTATCCTAACTAATGTTCGATCAAACCAAGCAATCATCAACAATTCATATGAACTCTAATCATATTCAAACATAACAACAACCTACCTATTAACTATTAAATCATAGAATTAAAATCACACAAAACATCATACTCGATTATAGCTCTAATCCGATTAACATCATCATACACATATGAGCCGATTTCATGACATTAACATTAACAGTTATATCTCCATCAATCTGATATCATTCCCAAATCATCATGTAAAACATACATATATCACAACATCATGCAACCTTATTATTATCGATTCCACAAACAAGAACCCTAATCGGATTTGATCAATCATATAACAATACACATTCGTCGATCAACATAAAATCAAATAACAACAAAACACTTAAAACACTAACCGGATTTGAGATGAATAAGGGTTAATCCGAATCACAAGCTTCGAGGGAGAGGGTGTTGTTGTCGTCGAGTTCTAGAGAGAAGGAAGAGAGCACTAGGGTTTTGTGTGTGTGGGTGTTTTGCAACAAATAAGGAGTATACCCTCCACTCATGGGTTATGCGACACAAAGGAGGTGGGCCGAACCCTCCTAATGGGCTGCCCATTTGGTTTACTCACAAGAGAGGTGTGGGCCGAGAGTAATAAAGCCCAAAGGCTTGTGCGTTCGGGTTTCTATTTTGCGATCGGTTTATCATATATATATATATATATATATATATATATATATACGTACACACGTTCACATAATTCAAACATAAAGTCTCATAACATTCATTGAATCCACATATCATACTATCACACAAGGTTCATATACGTTACATAAGTTCAATACATGCTACACTTAGTACAAAGATAGGTTCTGAAATACGAGTTGTCACATTATCCCCAAGTTGAAAGTAATTTCGTCCCGAAATTTAGCACGTACTCACTGAGGAAGCTAGTTAAGTTGCATGGTTTTCCTGCTTTTCCTGGGGTGTCACATCCTCCCCCCGTTGATCTGGAATTTCATCCCGAAATTCTGTAGCTTCAGCCTCAGTAGTGGTTGTACTGTTTGCGAACAGTTGGGGATACTTTTGCTTCATTTTGTCTTCGCGTTCCCAGGTGAACTCTGGGCCGCGACGTGAGTTCCAACGAACTCGAACGAGAGGTATTCTAGTGTGCTTGAGGACCTTAACATCCTGGTCCGTAATTTCGACTGGTTCCTCGACGAATCGTAACTGCTCGTCGATAGTGAGCTCCTTCAAAGGAACTACGAGAGTCTCATCTGACAGACACCTCTTCAGATTCGACACGTGGAAAACGTTGTGAACTGCACCGAGTTCTGTTGGTAGGTTCAGTTTGTAGGCCACCTTGCCTATTTTCTCGATGACTCTGCCCAACAAAGAGGTGACCGGCATTTACGCCCGTAAAATGCCTCAAACGGGGCAGCTTTAATGCTGGTGTGGTAGCTGTTATTGTACGAAAATTCCACAAGTGGCAGATGCTTTTCCCAGTTGTTGCCAGAGTCAATTACACATGCCCTAAGCATATCTTCGAGGGTCTGGATGGTGCATTCAGACTGCCCATCCGTTTGCGGGTGATAAGTTGTGCTCATGTCTAAACGTGAGCCAAAAGACTTGTGCATTGCTTGCCATAGTTCTGAAGTAAAACGTGCATCTCGATCCGAGATTATAGAGGTGGGCACCCCATGCCTCGAGACAACTTCCTTAAGGTATACGTCTGCTAGGGTGGAGAACTTATCCGTTTCCTTGATAGCCAAGAAGTGAGCAGACTTTGTGAGTCGATCCACGATCACCCAAATAGTATCGTTACCACGTTGAGATCTAGGCAGGCCAGTAACAAAATCCATGGAAATTTGCTCCCATTTCCATTGCGGTATCTCTGGTTGTTGGAGTAGGCCTGATGGTTTCTGATATTCCGTCTTGACTCTCGCACAAGTCAAGCACTTGCTAACGTAAGTTGCTATATGGGCTTTCATGCTAGGCCACCAATACGTAGTTTTGATATCGTGGTACATCTTATCTGAACCAGGGTGTATTGAGTAGCGAGACTTGTGTGCCTCATCCATCACAAGCTCTCGTAGGTTGCCATAAAGTGGGACACAAATGCGTCCTGTTACGTAGTAAGCACCGTCTTCCTTCTGTTCTAAGCATTGCCTTGAGCCGCATAGGGCTTCAGCCCTGACGTTTTCTGGCTTCAATGCTTCTACCTGAGCATCTCGTATCTGGGAAGGAAGACTAGACTGTATAGTGAGTTGTAAAGCCCGTACGCGTTTAGGCGCAGTGTCCTTTCGACTGAGGGCGTCAGCCACAACATTGGCTTTGCCTGGGTGGTACCTGATCGAGCATTCGTAGTCATTCAGTAGTTCAACCCATTGTCGTTGCCGCATATTCAACTCCTTCTGTTTGAAGATGTGCTCGAGACTCCTGTGATCAGTGTAGATGGCGCACTTGGTACCGTACAGGTAATGTCGCCATATCTTAAGTGCAAAAACAACAGCTCCCAGCTCTAAGTCGTGTGTAGTGTAGTTTCTTTCATGAACTTTGAGTTGGCATGAGGCGTAGGCTATAACCTTATCCCGTTGCATTAGTACACAACCAAGACCCTGAATTGATGCGTCGCAGTAAACCACAAAGTCGTCTGTGCCCTCTGGCAATGAAAGGATAGGTGCACTGCAAAGTCTATCCTTTAAGTGCTGAAATGCTAACTCTTGTGCATTTCCCCATCGATAAACAACGCCTTTCTGCGTTAGTGAGGTGAGGGGCTGTGCAATCTTGGAGAAATCCTTAATGAACCTCCTGTAGTAACCTGCCAAGCCCAAAAATTGGCGAATTTCCGTTGGTGTACGAGGTGCAGGCCAGTTCTTAATTGAGTCTACCTTGGATGGATCAACGTGAATCCCATCCTTGTTCACCACATGGCCTAAGAAATGGACTTCACGAAGCCAGAAGTCGCATCTTGAAAACTTAGCGTATAGCTGTTCTGCTCGAAGGAGTTCCAAAATGAGTCGCAAATGTTGCTCATGTTCCTCCTGACTCTTAGAATAGATCAGGATGTCGTCTATGAATACAATAACAAACTTGTCTAGGTATGGCTTGCACACTCGATTCATCAAGTCCATGAAGACCGCAGGTGCGTTTGTCAGCCCAAAAGGCATAACCAAAAACTCATAATGTCCATAACGGGTTCTAAAGGCTGTTTTAGAGACGTCATCTTCTCGGACTCTCAGCTGGTGATATCCTGATCTCAAATCAATCTTTGAATAGTAGCTCAAACCCTTGCAGCTGGTCGAACAAGTCGTCAATGCGTGGAAGAGGATAGCGATTCTTCACGGTCACCTTGTTGAGTTCACGGTAGTCGATGCACATTCTGAAAGTACCGTCTTTCTTTTTCACGAATAGCACTGGAGCTCCCCAGGGCGAAGAGCTAGTGCGAATAAAACCCTTATCCAAGAGTTCTTGTAGTTGCGTAGACAGCTCTTTTAGTTCTGATGGGGCTAGACGATAAGGCGCTCGAGCTATTGGTGCAGCTCCAGGAGCTAGTTCAATCTGAAACTCGACTTGGCGATGCGGCGGAAGGCCAGGTAGTTCCTCAGGAAATACCTCAGGATAGTCGCGTACAATAGGAAAATCTTCTATCTTCTTCTCTTTCTTCGAGGTGTCAGTAATGAGAGCCAGAATGGCAGTGTGGCCCTTACCCAAACACTTTTGGGCCTTAAGGAAAGAGATGATGCTCACAACAGCACCACTCTTGTCGCCACAGATCATAAGAGGTTCCTCATCTGGGCGGGGAATACGGACAATCTTTTCGTTGCAAAGAATCTCTGCTTGGTGTTGGGATAACCAGTCCATCCCAATGACAACGTCGAAACTACCCAGAGTGATAGGAAGGAGGTCGATCGAGAAAGTGTGATCAGCAAGAATAAGATTACAACCCTTGACTATGTGGGTGACCTCTAAAATTTTACCATTAGCTAACTCTACAGTGTGTTTGGGGTTCAATTGTGTTGGGGTACGCTTAAGCATTTGACTAACTTTTAGGGACACGTAGCTAGTATCGGCACCCGAATCAAATAAAACTGTAACATAGAAGTCGTCGAGAAGGAACTTACCCGTTAAAACATTGGGATCATTCCTCGCTTCACCTTGTCCAATCACGAACACCCTTCCCCTGGCACCATTGTTGTTGTTATTGCCCCCATTGTTACCATTCCCCTGATTGTTGTTATTGTTGTTGTTTTGGTTCCTGTTCAGTTGGGGACAATCTCTCTTGAAATGGCCTTCAGCTCCACACTGAAAGCACCCTTTGTTGTTACCTTGCTGCTGCTGCTGCTGGCGTTGATTCTGTGGGGCTTGCTGTGGTTGACGATTCTGATTCGTGGGGTATAAACTCCTGTAATCCTTTGCGGTGTGGCCTGGCTTGTTGCACCGATGACAGTTACCCCTGGTGCATGGCCCGCTGTGGTGTAGGTTGCAGCGATTGCATTTGGGGTGATTTCCCTTGTACCCACCATGACTTTGACTACCAGATGATTGCTGACTAGGGCTCTTGTAGTCGTCAGTCCTTCTCTGTTGAGACTGAGATTGAACAGAAGTCGAACCCTTGCTTGAAGCTCCATCCCATTTCCGTTTGTTGTCGCTAGGAGCATTTGAAGCAGCTGTAGAGCCAATGCGCTTGGGTAACCTGTTCTGCTCCACTGCCTGATCAGTGAGACGGTGAGCCAACTGAACAACCTGCTGGATAGTGGCGAGGTTAGCTGAAGTAACATGACTTTGGATCTCTGGCACTAAGCCCTTAAGGTATAGTTCGATGCGTTTGATGGGAGGATCCACCATAGTAGGACACAGAATAGCAAGTTCATTCAATCTTTTCGTAAACGCTTCAATCTCTGACCCCGTCATCTTGAGGTTGAAGAACTCAACTTCCAATTTGTGAATTTCATCACGATTGCAATACTCCTCTTTGATCATTTCCTTAAAGTTGTTCCATGGGGTGGCATTAGCAGCAACCAACCCCAGCATTTGAACCTGAGCATTCCACCACGTGAGCGCTAAACCCTCTAGAGTACCGGTAGCATACTTCACCCTGCGAGCCTCAGGGCATTCACACATTTCGAACACAGATTCAAGCTTTTCAAACCAGTGGAGGAGACCTACAGCTCCTTCAGTGCCGCTAAAAGTAGTTGGTCGGCAATCCATAAAAGTTTTGAAGGTGCACACAGGTGGCTGAGCATGTTGACCTGTTGTGGGTGTAAGAAAGGACAAAGTTTAACACAAAGGTAGGTTCACGAGAGTAGGACCTAAAGATCCTAGAATGAGTTTTAAACTGCAGGGTATACCTCCTGCTTGTGCGGCTGCAAGTGCCGCAGCAACCTGTTCGTTAATCAGAGCCGTCAACTGGGCTTGTGTCATTTTAATGCGTCCAGCCATGATCTTCATATCAAGGGAAACATGAATGAGAGAGGTTCGCGAAAGTGCGATGACAGAAGAGAGTAAGCACACAAGTGTTTTCCAGCAGTAGTTATTATGTTATCTAAGCATACCATAGTCAATGTTCTATGTAATCTAGCAAGTAGGCAATGTAAGTATAAATCATATCACCTAGAATGTCGAGCCTTGCACGTGGAGTGAAGCGTCGTTGTGGATCGTAAAGCACTGTACAGGTTATAGTCTGGTTTTAACAAAAACGTTTTCCCTTATTAAAACCAAGTTCACTATAACCAATGGCTCTGATACCAATCTGTCACACCCCCAGAATTCACCTGCGGAGTATCACCACTTGGAGGCGTGAGTGACCAGGATCCAGCCACCAATCATATTGAACAAGCAAGTAAGTAATTATAAAAGTCCAACCAATACAATTGGTGTCCAAACAAAACATAGTTTAAGTTGTGAGCGGAAGCATAACGATTAAATCCAAAACCAAAATATAAGTTTAAATGTTTCAAAGTTTAACATGGCACACAGCTGTCCATGTCCCACAACGACTCTTCTCCATGCAAGCTCCAGCTAAGTACCTATTGACCTGCAAAACATGTAGTAACGAGTCAACAATAATGTTGAGCGAGTTCACAGTTGGGTGTTTGATTTAGTTGTTCCAAAAATAGTTCCTTTAACTGGCATCCCTGCCGTGGGGGTTACCCCATAGTTGAAAACGTGATTTGTTTAACCCATTAACTCTGGCATTCCAGCCGTGGGGGCTACCCCATGTTTAGTTATCTGGCTTTTCGGCCGTGGGGGCTACCCCATGTATACACTAGACTCGTTACCATATCGACTGCTGACTGTAGTCATGTTTATGTGCCATGAACTGTCAATGTCTATCAGCATTGACGTGCCCAGATCCATTAGTTCACGCCCGTCCTCTGCGGGACGGTGTGAGGCTTGTCAGACCTAAATAGCGCTATCTAACTAATGACCCGCTCGCCATTGGCCCGGCGATTAAGTCGATATAAAAAAGGAGGGACTTCGTGATAGAGTTTTGGTCTAGTAAAAGTTAACTGTCCATGAGGATGAGGAATTTATATTCCTGAACCCGTACTGTCCTACCCAAGAAAGGACGAGGAAATCCATATTCCTTAACCCATTCCCAACCCCTGGGAATCCCATGCTTTGTAGATAGTGTGAACTCACCTTAGATTAGCTCGGCAGATAAACGAAAGGTTAATCGAGCTGCTAGAGGTCAACCACGTCCTAACATGGTTACCATACAAGTCAGGTCTAGGTTCAAATAGTGCACGTATGTTTACACAGAGATAGTAAGTTACGAACATGCACAGATCATGGCAAACACATAATAGTCAAGAACATAGCATTTTCATACTTGTAGGATTTAAGATGTATTAGGCCGAACCATTTGTGAAATTCACTAACATAACCCAACTAAACACTTCGGCCCAACATGTTGTGCGGTCGGCACAACCTTGTGCGACCCACATCATGTTGTGCGATTCAGATAAACACCCGACCCAAATAGTCAAAAGCCCAAACATAAATTACACGACCCAATCTAATAACATGCAAAAGTCTTATGCGATCCGGATGAGCTTGTACGATCCGGATAGCTTGTGCGATCCATTTGGGTTGTGCGATTGGAACTAGTCCAGCCCAACAAGTATACCCGGCCCAACAGTTAAGCAACATAACAACTTGTGCGACTAGGGACACCTTGTGCGTCTGAAGACATCTTGTGCGACTGAACAAGACTTGTGCGATAAGTCTTGTGCGTTCAGTCTTGTGCGACTGACTAACTTGTACGATTTGTTTTTACTATCCGGATATCATGCCATTCGGTTACAATCATTCAATAGTTTCCAATTTTACAATTATCAATCAACAGTTTCTATCCTAACTAATGTTCGATCAAACCAAGCAATCATCAACAATTCATATGAACTCTAATCATATTCAAATCATAACAACAACCTACCTATTAACTATTAAATCATAGAATTAAAATCACACAAAACATCATACTCGATTATAGCTCTAATCCGATTAACATCATCATACACATATGAGCCGATTTCATGACATTAACATTAACAGTTATATCTCCATCAATCTGATATCATTCCCAAATCATCATGTAAAACATACATATATCACAACATCATGCAACCTTATTATTATCGATTCCACAAACAAGAACCCTAATCGGATTTGATCAATCATATAACAATACACCTTCATCGATCAACATAAAATCAAATAACAACAAAACACTTAAAACACTAACCGGATTTGAGATGAATAAGGGTTAATCCGAATCACAAGCTTCGAGGGAGAGGGTGTTGTTGCCGTCGAGTTCTAGAGAGAAGGAAGAGAGCACTAGGGTTTTGTGTGTGTGGGTGTTTTGCAACAAATGAGGAGTATACCCTCCACTCATGGGTTATGCGACACAAAGGAGGTGGGCCGAACCCTCCTAATGGGCTGCCCATTTGGTTTACTCACAAGAGAGGTGTGGGCCGAGAGTAATAAAGCCCAAAGGCTTGTGCGTTCGGGTTTCTATTACGTGATCGGTTTATCATATATATATATATATATATATATATATATATAGACGTACACACGTTCACATAATTCAAACATAAAGTCTCATAACATTCACTGAATCCACATATCATACTATCACACAAGGTTTATATACGTTACATAAGTTCAAAACATGCTATACTTAGTACAAAGATAGGTTCTGAAATACGAGTTGTCACAAGTTATACCCTCCCCGAGACAGAACTCCAACGATAACGTCGGGCAGAGTCTCAACAGCCATTACGGAGCACTAGATCAATCGAAGAGCGTATCTACTACGTAACCGGGGGTTAAAATACTTACAACGAGGCATAATTTCGCTATTTTAGTGGGTATAATACCCGATTATAGTGTCTATACAACAAAAATTTGAGAGAGAATTCGTTTGTGAGCGATCGGAGAATGAAGGCCGATGCTCCCAATTTATAGGAGCTAATCTTGGCTCCCTCGCGACCGCGAAGGATATACAAGGGGGCTTTCGCGCCCAGCGACGTAGGCACAGTAGGGCCTAGCTTGGCCTGGTCATGGGGTAGGTTCGACGGATGGCAAGACACGTGGTAGCACCGGGCTGCGCCCTGGTGACCAGCCGTCGTGGCCCGCGTAAGATAAAGAACGAGTCTTCGCGGCCCGCGAGCGATACTCAGATTTTGTTTTTATTTTAATTTTATAAATTTAAAGGTATTCGGGACCGATTTTCGTATACAGGGTGTATTTTAAAGCGTATAGGGATGTTAAAAATATTTTAGGGGTGTCGGAAATATTTTAGGAGGGTGGTTATATCCTCCCACCTAGTTTTAGAACTCGTCCTCGAGGTCTACTGGAACAGGTGTGGATATTTTCTCTACATCTCTGATTCAAGCTCCCAAGTGTATTCTGTTCCTCTCTTGGAATCCCATTTTACTTTGACTAGAACCAGTCTCTTGTGTTTGAGATTCTTGACTTTTCTGTCTTCAATCTGTAGAGGCTTCTCTACAAACTTAAGTTTTTCATTTACCTCTATATCCTTAAGAGGCACTATTAATGATGCATCAGCTAAACACTTTTTGAGATTGCATACATGAAATACATCATGTATTCCTGCCATCTCCTCTGCCAGTTGTAGCTGATAGGCTACAGGTCCTATTCTTCTAATAATCTCAAAAGGTCCAACATACCTGGGGCTTAGCTTTCCCCTTTTGATGAATCTGACTACTCCTTTCCAAGGAGAGACTTTTAACAATACCTTGTCACCTACCTGAAATTCCAACGGCTTTTGCCTGTTATCAACATAACTCTTTTGTCGATCGCGTGCTGCTTTCAGTCTTTCCTTGACTTGAATGATCTTGTCCGTTATTTCTTGTACTATTTCTGGCCCAGATAGTTGTTTGTCTCCAATTTCTGCCTAATAGACTGTAGTTCAGCACTTTCGCCCATAAAGTGCTTCGAATGGTGCATCATTGATACTGGTATGATAGCTGTTGTTGTAGGAAAATTCTATTATTGGTAAGTGATCGTCTCAATTACCTCCGAAATCAATTACACAAGCTCTAAGAATATCTTCCATTGTCTGAATTGTCCTTTCGCTTTGTCCATTCGTTTGAGGATGATAAACGGTGCTTAGATTTAGCTTGGTTCCCATTGCTTTTTGGAAACTTATCCAAAAATGACAGGTAAAATGACTATCTCTATCAGAAACAATTGATAAAGTAATTCCATGTAATGAAACTATTTCATTTACATACAACTTGGCTAATTGTTCCATACTGAAAGTTTCCTTCATCGGCAAGAAATGAGCCGACTTAGTTAGTCTGTCTACAATCACCCAGATTATATCATTACCTTTTCTTGTTTTGGGTAATTTGGTAACAAAATCCATTGTTATCAATTCCCATTTCCAAACCGGCATTTCTAACTGTTGCAACAAACCTAAGGGTTTCTGATGTTTAGCTTTAACTTGTGAACAAGTTAAACACTTGGCAACATAAGCTGCTATATCGTTTTTCATTCCTATCCACAAAAAATTCTTTCTTAAATCTTGATACATCTTATCACTTCCGGGATGCATCGTATACTTAGACTTATGGGCTTCTTCTAATATTTGGTGGCGTAGGTTTCGTAGTTTAGGTATCCAAATTCTTTCCTTATGGAATCTCCAAATTCCATCTGTTCCTTGTTCTAATTCCTTAATCATTCCTTTCAATTTCTCAGTATCAACCTTGATTACTGATTCTTGTGCTTTCCTAATCTGTTCATTTAAATCTACTTGTAGATTTAATTTAAGAGAACATACTCTCTTTGGCTTTTCATGATATTTTCGACTTAAAGCATCGGCTACCACATTAGCCTTTCCTGCATGATACTGGATATTACAATCATAATCACTGAGAATTTCCATCCAGCGTCTCTGTCTCATGTTTAATTCCTTTTGCCCAAAAACATATCTTAAACTCTTATGATCAGTAAAAATGGTAAACTTACTACCGTAAAGGTAATGTCTCCAAATCTTAAGAGCAAAAATTATGGCTCCTAATTCCAAATCATGGGTGGTATAATTCTCTTCATGATTCTTAAGTTGTCTAGAGGCATAAGCTATAACCTTTTGACGTTGCATCAACACACATCCATAACCTAATTTAGAAGCGTCACAATAGACTACAAAATCTTCAGTTCCTTTTGGTAACGCTAGTATGGGTGCGTTGGTTAATATTTGCCTAAGAATTCTAAAGGCTTCTTCTTGTTTTGTTCCCCATTCAAACTTAACAGACTTACAGGTTAACTTAGTTAAGGGAATGGCTATTCTGGAAAAATCTCGGATAAATCTCCTATAATAACCGGCCAATCCTAGAAAACTTCTAACCTAGATTGGTGACTCAGGGGTTTTCCATTTAGTAATTGCCTCAATCTTTATGGGATCCACATGAATTCCTTCGTGGTTGACTAAATGTCCAAGAAACTGTACATCTTCTAACCAAAATTCGCATTTTGAAAATTTTGCATAAAGCTTTTCTTTTCTCAGCAAATTTAGGAGTGCATGTTCCTCTTTACTCTTAGAGTAAATGAGAATATCATCTATAAAGACAATTATGAATTTATCGAAATACGACTTACGTATTCGGTTCATCATGTCCATAAATGCAGCTGGGGCAATGGTTAAACCAAATGACATGATAGTAAATTCATAATGGCCATACCTTGTTCTAAAGGCGGTCTTAGGAATGTCCTCTTCCTGTACCTTTAATTGATGATATCCTGAGCGTAAATCGATCTTAGAGAAAAATCGAGCTCCTTGCAGTTGATCGAACAGATCATCGATTCTCGGTAATGGGTAACGATTTTTAATCGTGACTTTATTCAATTCATGGTAATCAATGCACATTCACGTCGACCCGTCTTTCTTTTTGACAAATAAGATTTGTGCTCCCCATGGCGGTGAACTTGGTTGTATGAATCCTTTTTCCAAAAGATCATCCAGTTGTTTATTTAACTCTTGCATTTCGGCTGGTGCCAAGCGGTAGGGTGCCTTGGCAATTGGCGCTGTTCCTGGTAGCAGGTGAATTCTGAATTCAACTTCCCTATCCAGCGGTAGTCCTGGTAATTCTTCTGGAAATACATCTGGAAACTGAGATACTACGGGAATATTTTTCAGTTCTTTTCCTTTAGTGTTAATGATTATAGAAATCAAATACACTAATGATCCCTTTCTTGCATAACTGGCAGCTTTTATCACAGAATGAATTTGTGGATCTTGACGACTTATCTCCCTTAACTGTGATCTTTTCACCTTTTGGTGAATTTACTTGAATTTACTTTTTATCACATAGAATACTGGCTTTATTGGCTACTAACCAATCCATTCCTAACACAACATCAAATCCTGCCAGATTCATTGGATACAGGTTTGCAATAAACCTTTGATTCAAAAATTCTATTCTTGCTCCCTGCAAGATTTCGGTAATCTTAATGGTTTCCCCATTTGCTGTCTCTACCAAACATTCTTGTGGGAGTTTAGTTAATGGTTGATTGAGGAGTTGGCAAAATGAAGTATTAATAAAACTTTGGTTCGCACCAGAGTCAAATAATACTTTAGCAAAAACATCATTAACTAAAAACGTACCGGCAATCACGTCCGGAATCATCTTTGCTTCTTCTGCAATCAGAATAAATGCTCTAACATTTTTATTAGTCTTGTTGTTTGTGGTCGGAGCTAGTTTTGGACAGTTCGGCTTGATATGACCATGTTCTCCACAGTTGTAGCATATCCTATTGTTAGGTTTCTTCCTGCAGTCTTCTTCCTTGTG
Organism: Helianthus tuberosus; assembly: GCA_030545235.1. Classification (NCBI taxonomy): domain Eukaryota; kingdom Viridiplantae; phylum Streptophyta; class Magnoliopsida; order Asterales; family Asteraceae; genus Helianthus; species Helianthus tuberosus. The sequence continues at coordinate 188,686,727 of CM060359.1, forward strand.
TCCTGATATTTTACAAAAATTACAATATATAGAGCATCTTCTAGAATGCTTCCTTTTGCAATACTTGTAGTAAGGTGCTGATACTAGCTACGTGTCCCTAAAAGTTAGTCAAATGCTTAAGCGTACCCCAACACAATTGAACCCCAAACATACTGTAGAGTTAGCTAATGGTAAAAGTTTAGAGGTCACCCACATAGTCAAGGGTTGTAATCTTATTCTTGCTGATCACACTTTCTCGACCGACCTCCTTCCTATCACTCTGGGTAGTTTCGACGTTGTCATTGGGATGGACTGGTTATCCCAACACCAAGCAGAGATTCTTTGCAACGAAAAGATTGTCCATATTCCTCGCCCAGATGAGGAACCTCTTATGATCCGTGGCGACAAGAGTGGTGCTGTTGTGAGCATCATCTCTTTCCTTAAGGCCCAAAAGTGTTTGCGTAAGGGCCACACTGCCATTCTGGCTCTCGTTACTGACACCTCAAAGAAAGAGAAGAAGATAGAAGATTTTCCTATTGTACGCGACTATCCTGAGGTATTTCCTGAGGAACTACCTGGCCTTCCACCGCATCGCCAAGTCGAGTTTCAGATTGAACTAGCTCCTGGAGCTGCACCAATAGCTCGAGCGCCTTATCGTCTAGCCCCATCAGAACTAAAAGAGTTGTCTACGCAACTACAAGAACTCTTGGATAAGGGTTTTATTCGCCCTAGCTCTTCGCCCTGGGGAGCTCCAGTGCTATTCGTGAAAAAGAAAGACGGTACTTTCAGAATGTGCATCGACTACCGTGAACTCAACAAGGTGACCGTGAAGAATCGCTATCCTCTTCCACGCATTGACGACTTGTTCGACCAGCTGCAAGGGTCGAGCTACTATTCAAAGATTGATTTGAGATCAGGATATCACCAGCTGAGAGTCCGAGAAGAGGACGTCTCTAAAACAGCCTTTAGAACCCTTTATGGACATTATGAGTTTTTGGTTATGCCTTTTGGGCTGACAAACGCACCTGCGGTCTTCATGGACTTGATGAATCGAGTGTGCAAGCCATACCTAGACAATTTCGTTATTGTATTCATAGACGACATCCTGATCTATTCTAAGAGTCAGGAGGAACATGAGCAACATTTGCGACTCATTTTGGAACTCCTTCGAGCAGAACAGCTATACGCCAAGTTTTCAAGATGTGACTTCTGGCTTCGTGAAGTCCATTTCTTAGTCCATGTGGTGAACAAGGATGGGATTCACGTTGATCCATCCAAGGTAGACTCAATTAAGAGCTGGCCTGCACCTCGTACACCAACGGAAATTCGCCAATTTTTGGGCTTGGCAGGTTACTACAGGAGGTTCATTAAGGATTTCTCCAAGATTGCACAGCCCCTCACCTCACTAACGCAGAAAGGCGTTGTTTATCGATGGGGAAATGCACAAGAGTTAGCATTTCAGCACTTAAAGTATAGACTTTGCAGTGCACCTATCCTTTCATTGCCAGAGGGCACAGACGACTTTGTGGTTTACTGCGACGCATCAATTCAGGGTCTTGGTTGTGTACTAATGCAACGGGATAAGGTTATAGCCTACGCCTCACGCCAACTCAAAGTTCATGAAAGAAACTACACTACACATGACTTAGAGCTGGGAGCTGTTGTTTTTGCACTTAAGATATGACGACATTACCTGTACGGTACCAAGTGCGCCATCTACACTGATCACAGGAGTCTCGAGCACATCTTCAAACAGAAGGAGTTGAATATGCGGCAACGACGATGGGTTGAACTACTGAATGACTACGAATGCTCGATCAGGTACCACCCAGGCAAAGCCAATGTTGTGGCTGACGCCCTCAGTCGAAAGGACACTGCGCCTAAACGCGTACGGGCTTTACAACTCACTATACAGTCTAGTCTTCCTTCCCAGATACGAGATGCTCAGGTAGAAGCATTGAAGCCAGAAAACGTCAGGGCTGAAGCCCTACGTGGCTCAAGGAAACGCTTAGAACAGAAGGAAGACGGTGCTTACTACGTAACAGGACGCATTTGGGTCCCACTTTATGGCAACCTACGAGAGCTTGTGATGGATGAGGCACATAAGTCTCGCTACTCAATACACCCTGGTTCAGATAAGATGTACCACGATATCAAAACTACGTATTGGTGGCCTAGCATGAAAGCCCATATAGCAACTTATGTTAGCAAGTGCTTGACTTGTGCGAGAGTCAAGACGGAATATCAGAAACCATCAGGCATACTCCAACAACCAGAGATACCGCAATGGAAATGGGAGCAAATTTCCATGGATTTTGTTACTGGCCTGCCTAGATCTCAACGTGGTAACGATACTATTTGGGTGATCGTGGATCGACTCACAAAGTCTGCTCACTTCTTGGCTATCAAGGAAACGGATAAGTTCTCCATCCTAGCATACGTATACCTTAAGGAAGTTGTCTCGAGGCACGGGGTGCCCACCTCTATAATCTCGGATCGAGATGCACGTTTTACTTCAGAACTGTGGCAAGCAATGCACAAGTCTTTTGGCTCACGTTTAGACATGAACACAGCTTATCACCCGCAAACGGATGGGCAGTCTGAACGCACCATCCAGACCCTCGAAGACATGCTTAGGGCATGTGTAATTGACTTTGGCAATGGCTGGGAAAAGCATCTGCCACTTGTGGAATTTTTGTACAATAACAGCTACCACACCAGCATTAAAGCTGCCCCGTTTGAGGCATTGTACGGGCATAAATACCGGTCACCTCTTTGTTGGGCAGAGGTGGGGGATAGTCAGATTACTGGTCCAGAACTTGTGGTAGACACAACAGAACGAATTGCTCAGATACGACAACGAATGGCGGCAGCTCGTGACCGTCAGAAAAGCTACGCCGATAAGGGCAGAAAACCACTTGAGCTCCAGGTTGGGGAGCGAGTGCTACTAAAAGTTTCTCCCTGGAAGGGTGTGGTTCGTTTTGGTAAACGAGGCAAACTTAACCCACGATACGTTGGACCGTTCGAAGTCATCTAGAAAATAGGCAAGGTGGCCTACAAACTGAACCTACCAACAGAACTCAGTGCAGTTCACAACGTTTTCCACGTGTTGAATCTGAAGAGGTGTCTGTCAGATGAGACTCTCGTAGTTCCTTTGAAGGAGCTCACTATCGACGAGCAGTTACGATTCGTCGAGGAACCAGTCAAAATTACGGACCAGGATGTTAAGGTCCTCAAGCACACTAGAATACCTCCCGTTCGAGTTCGTTGGAACTCACGTCGCGGCCCAGAGTTCACCTGGGAACACGAAGACCAAATGAAGCAAAAGTATCCCCAACTGTTCGCAAACAGTACAACCACTACTGAGGCTGAAGCTACGGAATTTGGGTACGAAATTCCAGATCAACGGGGGGGGGGGGGGGGATGTGACACCCCAGGAAAACCATGCAACTTAACTAGCTTCCTCAGTGAGTACGTGCTAAATTTCGGGACGAAATTTCTTTCAACTTGGGGATAATGTGACAACTCGTATTTCAGAACCTATCTTTGTACTAAGTGTAGCATGTTTTGAACTTATGTAACGTATATGAACCTTGTGTGATAGTATGATATGTGGATTCAATGAATGTTATGAGACTTTGTGTTTGAATTATGTGAACGTGTGTACGTATATATATATATATATATAACTGTTAATATTAATGTCATGAAATCGGCTCATATGTGTATGATAATGTTAATCGGATTAGAGCTATAATCGAGTATGATGTTTTGTGTGATTTTAATTCTATGATTTAATAGTTAATAGGTAGGTTGTTGTTATGATTTGAATATGATTAGAGTTCATATGAATTGTTGATGATTGCTTGGTTTGATCGAACATTAGTTAGGATAGAAACTGTTGATTGATAATTGTAAAATTGGAAACTATTGAATGATTGTAACCGAATGGCATGATATCCGGATAGTAAAAACTAATCATACAAGTTAGTCAGTCGCACAAGACTGAACGCACAAGACTGATCGCACAAGTCTTGTTCAGTCGCATAAGATGTCTTCAGTCGCACAAGGTGTCCCTAGTCGCACAAGTTGTTATGTTGCTTAACTGTTGGGCCGGGTATACTTGTTGGGCTGGACTAGTTCTAATCGCACAACCCAAATGGATCGCACAAGCTATCCGGATCGTACAAGCTCATCCGGATCGCATAAGACTTTTGCATGTTATTAGATTGGGCCGTGTAATTTATGTTTGGGCTTTTGACTATTTGGGCCGGGTGTTTATCTGAATCGCACAACATGACGTGGGTCGCACAAGGTTGTGCCGACCGCACAACATGTTGGGCCGAAGTGTTTAGTTGGGTTATGTTAGTGAATTTCACAAATGGTTCGGCCCAATACATCTTAAATCGTACAAGTATGAAAATGCTATGTTCTTGACTGTGATGTGTTTGCCATGATCTGTGCATGTTCGTAACTTACTATCTCTGTGTAAACATACGTGCACTATTTGAACCTAGACCTGACTTGTATGGTAACCATGTTAGGACGTGGTTGACCTCTAGCAGCTCGATTAACCTTTCGTTTATCTGCCGAGCTAATCTAAGGTGAGTTCACACTATCTACAAAGCATGGGATTCCCAGGGGTTGGGAGTGGGTTAAGGAATATGGATTTCCTCGTCCTTTCTTGGGTAGGACAGTACGGGTTCAGGAATATAAATTCCTCGTCCTCATGGACAGTTAACTTTTACTAGACCAAAACTCTATCACGAAGTCCCTCCTTTTTATATCGACTTAATCGCCGGGCCAATGGCGAGCGGGTCATTAGTTAGATAGCGCTATTTAGGTCTGACAAGCCTCACACCGTGCCGCAGAGGACGGGCGTGAACTAATGGATCTGGGCACGTCAATGCTGATAGACATTGACAGTTCATGGCACATAAACATGACTACAGTCAGCAGTCGATATGGTAACGAGTCTAGTGTATACATGGGGTAGCCCCCACGGCCGAAAAGCCAGATAACTAAACATGGGGTAGCCCCCACGGCTGGAATGCCAGAGTTAATGGGTTAAACAAATCACGTTTTCAACTATGGGGTAACCCCCACGGCAGGGATGCCAGTTAAAGGAACTATTTTTGGAACAACTAAATCAAACACCCAACTGTGAACTCGCTCAACATTATTGTTGACTCGTTACTACATGCTTTGCAGGTCAATAGGTACTTAGCTGGAGCTTGCATGGAGAAGAGTCGTTGTGGGACATGGACAGCCGTGTTACATGTTAAACTTTGAAACATTTAAACTTATATTTTGGTTTTGGATATAATCGTTGTGCTTCCGCTCACAACTTAAACTATGTTTTGTTTGGACACCAATTGTATTGGTTGGACTTTTATAATTACTTACTTGCTTGTTCAATATGATTGGTGGCCGGATCCTGGTCAGTCACGCCTCCAAGCGGTGATACTCCGCAGGTGAATTCTGGGGGTGTGACATAACTAATGTAAATACTGGGTTATCTACTAACGCGTGTGCATTGTTTAATTAATAGATTATAACCAGGAAAACACAAAGGAAAACCCTAAAGTAGCAATGTGAGTAATCTCCTTTTTCTAAACTGTTTTTACAAAACCTTAATTATTTTAAATTATAAATAGAAGTGATTGAGTCTTTGTAATTATTCAATTACTGCCGGTATGATGGGGGTTTTGTATACAAAATGTGGAACACGTTACCATTGGACAACGAGATGGCCAATGTGTAATGTGACCTACCACTCAGGATTGACAGTACTGAATGAGTAACTGTGTAGATATAAACATTGTAATCGCTCTCAATACTGTTAAATGATAAAACTCTTCTTGATTAAATTGAGATTCACTTACCAGTATTTCCCACTGACAAAATACTTTTAAATGCGTTTCAGGTAACAAAATGTGAAAGCCAAATAGAAGCCAGCTGGACAGCACTGAAGGCTTGGAAAAGTGGCTATAAAAGTTACCTAAATAAAGAAGATGTTTTATTTCAATAAAATAGGGTTTATCCCTATAAATCTATTTGTAACGAAAACTTGGGGGTTATCCCAAGATAATTAATATTATAAAATGTGGTGTTTTACTCTGATAAAATATTTCCTAACTACGGTCCTGATGAAATTTCCGCTGCCAATTAATGATAAACACCGATACCACCATCTCTGAGTTGGCTGTGGCCGCCCGCCTCCCGAGGCAAGGGTCGGTGGTTGCGACACATCACATACTCAAGAGCTGTCATTTTAGAGATGAATTCGTTAAACTGCAGAGAATAATTATTCCACATAATACATCGAAAAACCGTAACCCTACATGGAAACAATATTCATTTAACCATAAACTAAACACTAATTTATGAGTAGTTTTCTAGAATTTATAAAATCAAAACTTCAAACTGAATGAATAACAACATAAAATCGTTCGAAAATTACGATACATATTCACCTTAAGAGGCAATAAATTTGCTGATCTCATTTATTACCACGATTCCAAAAGGTAACAAAACTCAAGAACATTTATATTACAAACCTACAAAGCATAGAATCAAGAATACACACATATACATCTATTTTTAAACACAAACAAACATTACCTCTTCATCAATAAAGTTGAGATCCATTTTATAACCTTGATTACATTTCAAAGTTTGGCCAACGAACTCAAGACTTCCACACCAAATAACAAATCCAGCAAGATCTACCTGAAGAACATTTAGCATACAAACCTTCAGTTTGTGATAAAAAGAAAAAATCAAAAAATATCTATTTGTAAACTACCTTCAGGTCTCCATAATATTCAAATCGATGGTAAAACATGATGAATCAAGAATACACACATATACATCTATTTTTAAACACAAACAAATATTACCTCTTGTATATCCTTCGCGGGCCGCGAGGGAGCTAAGATAAGCTCCTATAAATTGGGAGCATCAGCCTTCATTCTCCGATCGCTCACAAACGAATTCTCTCTCAAATTTATGTAGTATAGACACTATAATCGGGTATTATACCCACTAAAATAGCGAAATTCTGCCTCGTTGTAAGTATTTTAACCCCCGGTTACGTATTAGATACGCTCTTCGATTGATCTAGTGCTCCGTAACGGCTGTTGAGGCTCCGCCCGACGTTGTCATTGGACTTCTGTCTCGGGGAGGGTATAACTAATGTAAATATTGGGTTATATACTAACGCGTGTGCATTGTTTAATTAATAGATTATAACCAGGAAAACACAAAGGAAAACCCAAAAGTAGCAATGTGAGTAATCTCCTTTTTGTAAACCTTTTTGTAAATTGTTTTTACAAAACCTTAATTATTTTAAATTATAAATAGCAGTTTTTGAGTCTTTGTAATTCTTCAATTACCGTCGGTATGTTGGGGTTTTGTATACAAAATGTGGAACATGTTACCATTGGACAACAAGATAGCCAATGTGTGACAATCCGAACTTTCAAGGTCTGTATCTCTTCGGCACGTGATCCTGTTTCTTGTTATTTCTTTTTCATATCCCTAACGACAATTGAAATTAGTAACACTTGTGACGGTAATTTAATTGCTAAATGTTTAATGTGTATGAGTGTGTGAATTGGGACAGACTTGGTATCGTGTACATGTTTGGGCCGCACCCCAAGTTATTGAAGGCCACCCCTCGATCACTAAGTATGGGCTGCCTTGACTATGTATTTCGGATCACTTGGGCTTCAGCCCATTAGCACGGCCAAAGGTAGGAACCGCCCAATTCATTATTATTTATGTGCGTAACATGTTAATGGTTATAACAAGAACACAAAAATCAAAGCCCTACTTCTCAAACATACGTGCGGTAGGAGACTTCCCCTCTCGATACCTCATCTTGTCGATCAAGGTTATTGGTTAGTACCACTTATTGTTTATGTGTAATATACTTGAGTAATATAATTGTTGTTTCTTAGATTATGCATGAATTGAAGTTGAATATATTATGTGATGCATGGTATGGATATACATATACACACGAGGATGAACTGTTATCATGTTTCCGAAAGGATAATGGTGATGGAACCCATAATCTAGAGTTGCATGTATATTAGATTTTGACAGTAACTAAACGATATGCAAATACGGGTCGGTTGTAATGGTTATCGCGATGAACTTGTCATAATAATCAATAGGTGGGCCGTTTGCATGTATGTTATGGATAGATGTTAACTAAGAGACTTGGGTCGCATGATGTTAGTGATGAATAATTTTGTGAACTCCAACATTAAACTGATATGTTTGAATGGGTGTGTTATGTATTTGAAATTGATAATAATAGATGATAGTGTCCTTGAATGTTGATGAAGTTTAGTGTCATAATGAGGCTTCACAATCTAGGGATTTTGTAACTGGTTGATTCAAATGGTATGACGTGGTTTCGTTTGATTGATTAGTAGGGTTGTTGTTGATTGTAAGTGTTGGCATGATTTAATAATTATGGTTGTAACTAGTTTGGGAGGGGGGGGGGGGTTACTGATGTTAACAATGATTATATTTAATAATCCATGAACAATATGATTGAGTAATCTGGGCTTGGCATGTATTTGGGCCACCATAGCATAATAAGATCGTGCATGAAACTGTTGGGCCGCTTCACATGAAAAATGAATTAATTAGCTGGTGGGCCGCGGCACATAGGATGCGAGTGAGCCGGTACGAGTGGTATATGAACTTGCACATTTTTGTATGTTTGATATGTGATGTCATTTGAATATTTGAAACATGGTACGCGAAGTGTAATTTTATACGTGTAGCACCTAATATGTGAACAAACTTTAAAAGATGGAATTCATGCATGATTAAGTGTTATATCATGACTGTTGATGAATGTATACTATGTGTGTAAATGTGAACAACGCATAAGTAAACTTAAAACTGATTGATACTGGTACTCATGCTAGGACGTGTTTGATCCACTGATAAACAGGTAGTTAGTCTTACCGAGCAAACCAAAGGTGAGTTCATCTCTTGAGCATGCGTCCCGAAGGTTGGGACAGTCTTTTGGTATCCCTGAGAGGGATCGATTTTGGGTAAATCATGGGTATTCCTGAGAGGAATATGTCTTTTGGGTAAATCTGGAATGTTGGATAATATACTCATCCTATCACCATTAAAGTCCCCCCGTGTTGTTTGGTTACCTGAGAGGTAACAAGGTATTACTTAGTAGCGCTACTTAGGTTTGGCACCCTCACCCCATGCCTGAGAGGACGGGTGTGAACTAATGACCTAGTCATGACCAATGCTTTGATAGGAGCATTGGAGAAAGGGCAATGTAAATCAGGAGCCGTCTTGTATTCGGGATATTATCAACATTAAATTCAATGGATTAACTAAACACTTGGTAACCAATGTTTTCTTTTCACTATGAACTCACCAGCATTGTCTGATACACTTGTTGCATGCTCGCAGGTTGTTAGATATCTTGGATTTGGGAACTTGCTGTCTGGAGTAGCTGGAGTGGTCATGGGTCGACTGGAGGGATTCATGTGATTGACTTATTGATTTTATACATTGGTTTTGAAACAGTTTAACTTTGGTTTACTATTTGCTTCCGCTGAACATATTGATTTTCATTTAAACTCGTGAATGGTATTTTCATTAATAATGGAGGATTTTATTTTGAAACTTGTATGGGTTCAATGTAATTAGTGGCTCGTTGTTGGTACGTCACACGCCTAATAGGGACATTCCCTAGGTGGTATTTTGGGGGTGTGACACAATGTGTAAGATGACCCACCAGTCAGGATTGACAGTACTGAATGAGTAAATGTGTAGATATAAACATTGTAATCGCTCTCAATACTGTTAAATGATAAAACTCTTCTTGATTAAATTGGGATTCACTCACTAGTATTTCCCACTGACAAAATATTTTTAAACGCGTTTCAGGTAACAAAATGTGAAAGCCAAATAGAAGCCAGCTGGACAGCACTGAAGGCTTGGAAAAGTGGCTATAAAAGTTACCTAAATAAAGAAGATGTTTTATTTCAATAAAATAGGGTTTATCCCTATAAATCTATTTGTAATGAAAACTTGGGGTTTATCCCAAGATAATTAATATTATAAAATGTGGTGTTTTACTTTGATAAAATATTTCCTAACTACGGTCCTGATGAAATTTCCGCTGCCAATTAATGATAAATACCGATTCCACCATCTCTGAGTAAGCCGCGGCTGCCCGCCTCCCGAGGCAGGGTCGGGGTTGCGACAGAAGGTGGTATTAGAGCTACAGCCACTGATTCAGCCACATAAATGTTCTGCTGACATCAAGATTTTATCTGTTATGTTAGGAAATTATCTACGGAACTACGTGCATATTTTATTATTTTGTGTTATTTAACAATTTGTTAGTTTACAGTATGAGCGACCAAGGACCTTCAGACGCTTACCGTCAGTTGTCCAGCTCACCTAGGGACAAAGGAATCTCTTCATAGCCTACCCCCTCGGGGTATTCGGCTGATACCGAAGAAGGGATTTTCGTATTCAAAGCCCAATCTGAAGAGCCATTCCCTCTCAAGAAGAGAGGATGGTTCAGCAGAGGAGCCCATGAACATAGAAAAAGGATGAGAAAACTTCAACAGCAGCGAGCTTTAGCAGCCACGAATAGAGAAATGAATGCTCAAACACAGGATATGATCAATAAGAGATTAGCAAATTTTCATATCTTAGCAACTACAGTTGCAGACCTGAATCTAGAACAACTCATTGCACCCCAGCCGTTACCACTATTCCCCACACAACCTATAGAAATTGAGCCAAACCAAGTAGACCAAATACCAATGCCTGATTTTGACCCATGTGAGATTCCTAGAGTACCAGCACCCCATCCCCCAGACTATGACCCATGCTTTGTGAGCGATCGGAGAATGAAGGCTGATGCTCCCAATTTATAGGAGCTGATCTTAGCTCCCTTGCGGCCCGCGAAGGATATACAAGGGGGCTTTCGCGCCCCGCGATGTAGGCACAGTAGGGCCTAGCTTGGCCTGGTCATGGGGTAGGTTCGACGGATGGCGAGACATGTGGTAGCACCGGGCAGCGCCCTGGTGACCAGCCGTCGCGGCCCGCATAAGATGAAGAGCGAGTCTTCGCGGCCCGCGAGCGATACTCAGATTTTGTTTTTATTTTAATTTTATCAAATTAAAGGTATTCGTGACCGGTTTTCATATACAGGGTGTATTTTAAAGCGTATAGGGATGTTATAAATATTTTAGGGGTGTCGGAAATATTTTAGGAGGGTGGTTATATGATGGCTGTTATACAGCATGTAAAGTGTAAGGAAATGTAAAGGTAATTTTTGTTACTTTTTGCAAATAATAACTATACTCTTTATTTCTCGCAATATAATACCAGGTTGAATGAATATTCATTAGTTGTTTTGTGATATGTTGCAAGGAAGTTGGTGATGTTACGGAAGACTTTTCAGCAGCCTTCGGTTGAAAGGGATTCTGGATTAAGTCTGAATGGAAAGTAAAAACTACTTATTTTGAAGACTAAAATTGTGGTTTTTAGTTATGTGTGTCTTAACCTGTTGTGTTTGAAAGTTTGGTATGTTATGGTTACAATTTGAATCATCTAAACTGATGGATTTTGTATGTAATTGCTATAATTTGAATATTATTGTTATTATATTATTGTTAATGTTCATTTTTTGGACAAGTAGTAGTGTTATATATTATTTTTAGTGACTGAGTACTAATTTAATGAATTAGTTAGTAGGAAAACTGTTAGAATCTGCTGAGCAGTCTTCTCTTCAACAGACCTTATCGTCTGTTGATCATGGACTGTTAAAGCACTGCTGTTAAACATTCTCTGTTGAACTTCATCATCTTTTAGTCCATAACAGAGGTTCTCTTTGGCAGACCTTTGCTTGAACCGTCTCGGTGTTTATCAACAGATGTTCATCATGATGCGTGTGTAAACAGATGTTTGAAATCCTCTGTTGAACTGCATCATCTGTTAAGGCACAACAGATGTTAGCAATCTATACTGTGGAATGATCAACAGATGTTATGTTTGGCAGACCTTTGTTTCAACAGCAGATGTTTCAGATGTTTAAAGACTGTATCATCTGTTAAGTAACAGCAGATGTTAGCTTTATGATGCTTTTGTATTCATATTCAGCAGCAGAGGTTGTGTTTATCAACAGAGGTTATTTGCTACAACAGTCTTTGTGTTTATCAGTAGATGTTGTTTGGAACAATAGACTTTGCTTGAATAGATTTTCTGTTTCACAGAGCTTTTGGTTTGGCAGACTTTATCTAAATAGATGTTGAGTGCATCCATTTTGTAGATGTCAAAAGACTGTTATTTGTAGTTAGAGGTTAATTCAAGTGAAGTTATGACAATGATCACCCATAAATTTGTAGAAGCCTTTTAAGTGTCGATGACTGCCCATAAATTTGTTGAAGCCTTTTAAGTATAGATGACTGCCCATAAATTTACATAGTATAATTCAAGTTGTAATGTATCATGAAGAGCCAATTAAAATATATGGAGAATGTACAACAAAGGTTTAAGTTAATATAAATAACAAGATAAACATACATGATTATAATTTAAATATTCGCATCAAAATATAGAAGTTTGATACATCACCATCCCATAATTTATCTCAAATGAGATAATACCAACAACCACAACTATCTGTAGACTTGCTTTAAGATCAGCTTGGCTTTTTCTTCAGAGTAGACAAATTTGCATCTCATATTTCTGTAGATACCATTGGGCTTCGTGAACTTCTTGGTGAATTGACAAGCCGCGTATCTAAATCCCTTGCCATGCTTTGTCACACCCTGACTTTTGCGGAAGCGTATGATGTGTGACTTGCTCAATATCATTGCATTCAATTATAATAAACAACTATATGATTAAAACAAGATGTTCATCCATTCATAAGATTGAAATGTTACAAACACAAGTCATTTAAGTTTCACCCAAAACCCTCAAGGTATGTAACAAAACAAAAGTGGATGACATCTAGACTTTAAATTTACGTCTTGAAAACAACACCAGCGCCCAAGATCCAACTTGTTTCCTGAAATACATGTAAGTTTTGGAAAATCGTCAACATAATGTTGGTGTGAGTTCATGCAGTTTTTGTATTGAATGTTTATATACTTGAATGAAAACATGGTATGTAACTTGTAAAACGTATCTGTAACTAAGTACTGTGAATGTAAGGAATATGAGATCGCTAGTGGTTTGCAAGGCCACTAACATGTGTCACGACATAGGAAGAAACCAAACCTAGGCATTTTTGTCGAGTTTGACAGAGACACAAAAGCACTCATTGGTAGAAGTAGGCCAAGAGTGGGGTTGCCTGAAACCCATTAGATCTAACCTTTTGTTCCGCGGTCTAAATGTATACGTTGATTAATGGTGCTTATGGTACCCTATTCGTCACATGATCTATGGTATCATTCCTTAGTTTTGTATTCTACATACCATTTGTAAACATTTGAAACATTTGTAGCGTCGTGGTTTCTTAGCGTCGTGACCTATACGTGTTCTATTAATGCCAGTCACTAGACTTGTATCACACAAGTACAAGTCACCATCTTTTGTTTATGTATTTGTTCTTTATACGTTCATGTAGACTTTTCGAGGTAATAAGTTGTTAAAAATAATTTATATTTTTAACTTTTCAAGTGAGTTACTTATATTATTTTTCCAAAAATAAATATAAGCATTTTGTGAAATAATATTTTCAATATTATTTTTGTACAAGTATTCTTAGGAAAGTATACTTGTATTATGTAAATACTTGTGTATTTTGTATTTTTCACCAAAAATCAATACTTTGATTTTTATTACTTTCCGGAATTAGATTTCTTAAAAATAATATATTTTTAAGACTTGTATGAAATATATATATTTTGTCATGTTATAAAATATATATATGGTGATTCTTGTTCTCCACCCGATTTTTGTATAAATTCCAATACTTGGTATAGGTTATATATTTTTGTCCAAAGATATACTTTTAAGTCTATAAATGTCCAAGTTCAATAATATGTTAAGGAAATATATTTTCATAAATATGTTTTCTTGTATTTGTCTATGTATTTCCCTGTGAGGAATTTTGTACACTTGTATACTTATGTATTTTCATGTACTTCTATGTGTATTTTTGTATTCATACTCCTTGGGAGTATTTAGTGTATTTTCAAGTCCTTAATACACTACTACATATAATACACACAATATACACTTAACACAAAATTTGGTGATCACTAAATATATATATTTTCCCCAAAAATATACATACTTAATATTTATTTTAACTTGAAGAAACCACCATTTCTTGACTTGAAATTTTACACAAAAATTAGGGAAACCTTGGTAAATATTTTTAGGTGAATTTTTAGTGAATAAGTTTCACAAAAACTTATATTTTTTATAAGTGTCAAAATTTTATAAAATTTTTGACATAGTTTCCCCTAAAAATGGAGGTTTCCCATGTTTTCAAAACATGTGTTTATTTTCTTTTCAACACCAAAACAATTTTCAACAATAATCACCAACATCATACATTAATTTCTTCATATGAAACATCATGGTGAACTTGATTCTTGTTAAAAAATGTGTAGTCTTTTAGATCTACACTTTACATAAGATGATCCTTTAAAAAATAAGTGTTCTTGAGTATTTTAAGCAAACTTTATGAAACTTTATTTCATTAACCAACTCATCCATGAGTTTAAGGGTCTTTAAAGTTTGTAAATCATGTTCTAAAAACACTTTTATGTTTATTAGAAGGATCATTATTTTTAACATCATGTTTAACCATGGATCTTTCAATATCCATGCTTAATATCTTTAGATCATTCAAAAACAAGCTTTATGTTACATTTTAAACAAACTTTCCATGAATTTTAGTTTCAAAATTTAGTTCTACACACACTTTATTACAAGTTTATGCATAAAAATTCATATTTCTAGTTCACATCATGCATCATATGTTCATCTTCAAGTTTAACCATGGATCCTTCAAGATCCATGCTTAAACTTGTTAGATCTAAGCTTTAACATACATGATCTAAACATACACACAAAATATAACATCAACAACATCATTTCATACACCAAAAATTCATGTAATCACTTATTTTCTTCTTGAATATGTTAGATCTTTTCATTTTTAACACTAGAAGTTAAGTTGTTTAGATGGTGAAACTTGTACATAATATAAACATGACTTAAATTAGTGATCAAGAAGCTTACTACTAGCTTTAATGGCTAGGGAAGTGGCACAAAAATGGTGAAGATGAATATGGAAGAAAATGAGAGGTTAAAAGCTCCACAAGGTGGTCCTTCAATTTCTAGCACCATACACCTTTTTAAATGGCCTCCATACTCCTTCTAGCAAGCTTGGATTGTGAGGAAATGGAGTGAAAATGGATGTGTATGTGGGTGTGTGTTGAACCGTGAGCAAGGAGGACAAGGGAGGAAGAAGATGGTGAATGTGAGGAAGTGTGATTTGTTTAGGATATATAAAGATCTTTCATATCTTTCATATGGTATATTACTAGAATATTCCCTTCACAAAATCTAATTTAATCTAATAAAATCAAGTAAAATCTTTAGGTGGTGTGACAACTGTGTTCTGTAATCGATGTACAATGTAAAACAATATCAATTATCAATAAAACAATGTGCTTTGGTGTTACTATATGTGTTTTGGTGTTATTATGTGTGGATTTGTGTTTGATAATTTTACAATTTGATTCGATTCCGATTTCAAGCTTTAAATCGCTTTCTGGAAGGTTATACGCAAACTGGTGCGTAAACGCAGTCAGTTTAATGCAACAAACACTCTGGAATAGTGACATAGGCTTAACATACCTTAAATAACCTCCACATAACTTAGAAATAAGTTTTGGATGGTTTGGTGTGTTGAAATCAAGTTTGTTCGATCGTAGGGACTAGTTGTGTCAAACTACGAAACTATACCGATCTGTATAGTAACGAACATTCTGGAACTTGATCACAAGTTAAACATACCCTAAATATCCTTTACATATCTTAGAAATAGGCTTTGAGGGGTTCGGTATGCTAAAATAAACTTATTTGATCAATAGGGACTAAAAGCGTCAAAAATTGCACAAGTTTGCATTTTCGCGCATATCTCACGTTCTGAATATATCCGGACATCCAAAAATTTATATAATCATTAAAATATTTTATTTTAGTGATTGTCTAGATAAAAATCCATTCGTCGCTTAATTTGGATCGTTTTTGCGTTCGTTACGACTTCCGTCATAATTAACCGAACAACGCAACCGTACGACCAAACGAACCGACATCCGAGATGTTTTTGAGCATGTTTCATGTTCCCTATACTTTAACTTCATTTTAGAGCCTTGAAATTAGGTTAACGGGGTTTAAACGCATCGAGAAAGGCCTTAAACATGTGCAGGGACCATTTCTGCATTTTTGAAACTTTCTTGGAGCTGGCACCTGGTGGCGCTACGCCACCACCATCTGTCTTCTCCGTGACGCGACGCGAGCACCTCATCTGGGCAGAAACTCCATTTTTGCAACAGCAGGTCCATTTTCAGCACTTAACTTGAAGTTTAGGGGCTATTTTGTAACATTTTCAATACCGTTTGCTGGTTTTGGGGCACCCCTAGTATCCCAAAACCATGGGTCATATGTGTACGGTCCAGATTGATGCTCTTTTATCGAGGAACGATCTTAACGGTTCTTGATTCTCTATAAATAGCAACACCCACTTCACTCTCAACTCACACCTTTGATTCTGAAATTTCTCTAAGTTGAGGTGATTTTCACTTCATACCTGAGAATACTTGGAATCAAAGCTCCATTCTTGGACCCGTTGTAAGTCCTCTTTCGTTCTGTTATGCGTTTTTAGCACAAAAGTCAAACTCTGTTTGACTTTCTGCATTAACCAGTTTATGGTCAACACGAAGTTCGTTTGAACTTCGCAACGTGAGCGTAATCACGATGGTTATAGTCCCTAGTGACTATACCTACTGATTACCACGTTGACTAGGTGTAGTGACGAGTCGTAGTTTCGGCCAAAATGCGTATTTATGCGTATTTTGTAACCAAACTACTCTTGGGTATCAAAACCGTTTGTTTTGATACCAAAACCTGTTTTCTAACTTAACTAAACATGTTTTAGCATGTTTAGCTCGTCACTTTTAGTTTAGTGCTTGTGTAGAGTCGTAAGTCAAGCAGACTAAACACCCGCTTAGACTTTCGAACTCGACCCGTTTGGTCGATCATTAGGATACGACCAAACATGTGTAGTGACCATAGTTGCATAGGGAATAACCTTCCAAGGTTATACCTTATGGTCACTTAGGTTTAATTAGTTGTATGATAGGTAGTTTATATGCCTTTGGTAAATGACCAAAATGCCCTTTTCATGCATAATTGATAATTAAGCATATGTAACATAAACTTTTGTCACTTAATTGGTTATGCAACATGTTTAGGCATATAATACTTGTCATAGGACTAGTTAGACTTCTCGAACGCGCATTTACGCGAACGACGCGTTAAAGTAGCGTAAGCTACCTTAATGGGTCGCAATGGGTCGAAAGCACTTAGGTTAGGTTCCGATCTAGAATGTAGACATTGTTAAACCATATCACATGAGTTCTAACACTCATTTGGTTTACAAGACCTCATTCTATCTGACCTTCCCATTTAGGTGTCAATTTATTTACTAGTGTTTCGATTACTAGGTGCTGCTTGATTTCTCTGGTTTACTTGAGTTTGTTAAAGTTCTATTGATTGAGGATACTTTGCACTTCATGTGAGTACATAGTTCCCCTATTTTACTGTTTTCAATTGTTTTGAGGTGATTCATATGTATCAAAACGATTTTCGATATTTTAACAATGGTTTCAAAAACAATTAAGATGGTTTATACTAAACTAATAACGATTTTGATAATGTGAACGAACTTGTTGGTTGTAGTTACATAACGAATGACATTCATTAATTTTGGCCGAACCGACCAGTATTAGGTTATGGTACCATAGGATCTGACAAATCCCGTTATCAGACTACACCCATGGTTATGTGTGGGTTATGTGGGTAACGACTGAATCTGTGATTGTTAACTTACCTTTTGGTGGTTTATTAATGCGAGAAACGAGATAGTCGAGTCACGAAGGTTTGAATGTTATTAGCGAGACGACCAAAAATAGTTTTCATAATTAAAACGAGGATGATTTAAACGAGTTAACGATTTGGAAACGATTGGTTTCTGGTTAAGTGTTTAGATAACGGGACGGGTGTAATATGGTGAAAACATGGTAGATACGCCGCTGGTACTTCTTATATATAAGTGTTTTCAACATATTACATGCCGTGGCGTTATTTAGTTCACTTGGGTAAACGATTTTGAAACGATGTCACATAACGATGTTTTCGAAAGGATATAAACCATACGAGATTTATTAAACGAGTTAATACGAAATGTTTTTACAATTTGGTTTACTAAAACAAATGTTTTTGGGTTAAGAATCATGGCTACGAGGTTTCATAAATTATAACCCGCTTGATTTGAGTTGGTTAATTTCGTTGCAATATTATACTCTTTTCAAAACAAGGTTTGTAACAAGGTATTGCAACAGGTAAACTAGCCATGAATCCGACACTCTTATAAAACCTATGTGCTCGCCAGCATTTCTTTGCTGACTTTGTTTTTACATATGTTTCAGGTGTTGTTGCTTGATGTGGATTGCTAGGATGCATGAGTCACATAGGATCTGGACGAGGCCTTAGTGACATAATAACAGTGATAGTCGATATGTAACTTGTTTGTTTCGTGTTAAAACAATGTAAATTACTTGATGAATAAATAAAACGAAACTTTTTGTATTCCATGGTTGTGAAACAAAAATTCTGTTACAACAATCCCCGACGTTTCCGCCATGATTTGTTGTTTTACGTGGTCGGGGTGTGACAGGTGGGACCCATAGGGACCGGATTTGGTGGTGGGGGGGTAAAGTGTAATTTTTAAGAAGTTGAAGGTTTAAAGTGCAAACGGTAAGGTTTAAGTATGTTTAAGTGTGTTTAGGGGTTTTTATGATTTTTAAGGTGTTCTAGTATCAATACTAGTTTAATATCATAAAAACATTACTTCTTGTCAAATTTTGATGTCCCAGTTGTTGTCCGGTTGTTCGGTTCGTTAAAGTGCTGAATTGCGCAGTTTCACTAATTATGAAGCACTTTTTGTGGCAGTTTTAATTCCCGACACTTTGAGAGTTATTTTTGACAATAAAACATAAATTCTACATGATATTAATGTGCTTCAAAGCTGATTATAGCTGAATTGTTGCTGAATTATGCTGATTTCAACATTTTAGATAAGTTTCGGGTGCTTTTTAGTGCATAGTTTAGGTTCCAGAAAGTTTATATGTTAACCCTTGTATCCACACTTGGGTTTTAATGTATTTTAGAGGTTGGACCTATTCCTAGGCCCTAATTCCATTCTCTGACTGCTTTCTGCAGAATTGCTGACACAGCGTATCTTACCGGTGTGTTTACCAGTCTTTCTGACGCAACGCTAAAGTAATGCATAAAGCAATATTTGAAATATAAAACGTGCATCAATTAACATGTATAGCATGAAATCAGATAATGTTGACATTTAAGCGCATAATTTAAGATATTAAATAATAATTAAACTGTACGGAAATTACCGGTTTTGTGCCAGTTGTCACATGCTTCTCCCGTCGAAAGTCAATTACAGTGTCAACTCCATTCAGATTTTCAACTGTCATCTTCAATGTTCTATGAATTCTTGATAAAGAGGCTACTTTCACATTCAGACGCTTAAAAATAAATATAAAATACCAATAATTAATAAGAAATAAATAATGTATTTAAGGTAAGTAACAAAAAACACAGCTTAATTGTAACAAACATTTAACATCCAAAGAATGAGGCATAATATATTAACAGAATAAACTTACAAAATGTTTGCTGCAGTACCATAAGAAATGTAAGGGGTATACATCAGGATCAGCTTCATAATTTGAGACAACGGCATCAAAATCTGCGTTGTCGATATCATCGGATGATTCATTCGATACAACATAATCACTATCAGAATCTGTGTCATTGGATTCTTCAAGATCCGACTGGTGATCCAAATCCTCGGTAATTGGAGCAACTTCTAAATTGGTTGAGGAAGTATCATCTTTCAGACTGTCATTGGCTTTAGGTGCAACAAACTCACATCCATTCAAATCAAAGGCAGTAAGCAGAAAGATGTAATCCGCTACGTATCTTAAAAAAGTACAATTCCTGTTTGCATGCCCATGTAGTGTACAACCTTTTCCCATCCATCGGTTATAAAGTAACAATTCCGAAGAGGATCACGTTGAAGTGCTACATCAAAAGAGTCCTACTGATTCACATAGATCTTAAAAGTCTCTTTAAGTTTACCAACTCCAATACTGACGTGAACTAACTCCTTGGGTATTAGCTGAACAAAAAGATATAAAATTATGAAATCAACAAAGGTACAGTAAAATTAACAACTATATCACTAATTACTATAGTAACATTTAATTATTGAATTAAAATACCAAAACTTACCAACACGTCCTTACAAACATCAGTAAAACTATGGAAGAATGAATCCATACATCCAAAGTTCCTCTCAAACGATATTGAGGTGAACATAGAAATCATTGGGAGTTTTGTTGGATAATGATGAACTTTTTCAAAAGGTGTCAACAGATATATATATATGGTGCAGTTTTTTTAAATACAAACAGACATCCTTCTTTCAATGAAAGGTCAGAGACAACTGAGGACCATCCTTCTTTTAGAGCAAAACTTCCATTGTGTTTTGAGAATCGGTAATCCCATCTCATAACGTTTACACACTCTATAACGCCAACGTTACCAGGAACTTCTTTGAGTAAATGATTGTTTGCAAAGTTTTGTGGTATTATCTGTTGAGTTCAAGTATTTAAGTATTGGCAAGTGTTATATGTGAATTAATTGTTAACAATAAAACTGTAGAAAATGGTTTTAATGTCATAATCTTACCAAGATTTTGGAATTAAGAGAGTCCAAATATTTATAAAAAGACATCTTCCAAGATATGATGTTTCTGGTTAAAAATCAAAGAAAAAATGAGACAATGTATTTTATCAGATACTTCATTATTTATAAAGACTGTGATAACAAATATGAACCAACATTGTATAACATATCTATGTCATTCAGATAACACATTTAATATTTATGGATTTATCTAGAGTATATCAATAAATAAAGATTCCTCTAAAAACTGTAGAATAGAGTAGTAAGGAAATAACTTTTTTTTTTCAGCAAGTCCATAAATAAAAGATTTGTCATTTAATCATATTATTTAATATCAAGTAAGAAAAACAACAAAATATACCTTATCGATTGATTTCAAGAAACCAAATGTAACACCATATCAAAGAAAACTTCCAATCGGAAACATTATAAAAAATAAAAAAGCTTGTAAAATTAAATTGATACATCATCTAAAACATGCAATACATGAGAACAATCTTCATAACAGTTGTTAATCATGTGCATATGAAACTAATGTGTATACAAATTTTAATAAATATTATTATACCTTGTTCGAAGTTGTTGATGATGTCAAAAGTAAGAAGTATTCAAGTGGAGTGATTCAATATTGAAATGGACATCGGTGATTAAAACTTGAAGCACTTTTTATAAGGTCAGACAAACAATTATGTAAAGGGATTTGGAGAGTCGTTAAAAAGGTAAAGTATGTTTCTATCTGCCTCTATGTAAAAAGGTAAACCGCCACTGGAATAATAAATTATATTTTACCGCCATTGAGATAAGGAAGTTACATTTTACCCCCTAATAATACAGCTGTCATTTTCAAATAATTCAAATCATTTTCAAATAATTCAAACCATTTTCAAAATACTTTGAAAGTTTTTTTCTTGAGTGCTCAACAATCTTCTTCATTCAGATATTTGAAATTATGGATACAGATGATAGAATTTCAAGTAAGTATGAACTGTTCTTTCAACCAAGTCAAAGTCAAGTCTGTGCTGAAGCAAGGAAAAAAAGGAAGCGTGTTCTACAACAAAAGCGATACAACAGTGGTTTTCATCATACATCAATATCCGATTCTGTTAAAAGGATTCCATTATTAAACACTCCAAGTGGTATGCCTTATAGGTTTGTAAACAAAATTTTACAAGAAATATATATTTATATGTTATGTTTTAATTGAGAATCCTTACACATGTTTTGTTGTAGGTCCCCTTTATGTATGGATCATCACAGAATTGTCTATCCAATCTAGAGTGCGGAATCCTCTAGACCAGAATATCACAGAAACGAGTAGAAACAGAAAATTTCACAATCAAACGGGTCTTCTATTGATTATCCAACTTGCATTTTACAATCAATTCAAGACCTCACAACCTCACAGCCACTCTCTGTGATCTTGCTACAAACTCAATTTCGAATTCTCTCTCTCTCTCTACTTTCTCTCTCTAAAATTCTCCCACTTCTAAAACCCTAATCACAAAACATGTTTATATACCACATGTCTGTGAACTGGGCTTCCTACATGGACTAGGCCATTTTCCAAGCCCATTACAATAATAAACTCACTAACCAACAAGCTAAGCCCAATACAAAATATCCAAAGACTAAATAAAAAAACTATTAAGCTGTTGTCACCGAATATGCACCAACAGACTCCCCCTTGACAATAGCTTCATAGTGTAACTTTGTCTTCAAACATCTTGTGTTCTTTTGGTCTTTGGATAGCGTCAGCTACACAGCTTCTGACATCAACAGACTCCCCCTTAGCTGATGCTTCCAATCTCCAAAACTTTAATTCCTTTGTAGATCAGTTAGCTAGCAATCCTTGGTTATGTAAGTAATCTCCAACTCTTTCATATCTCTTCCTCTCTGCAATGTAGTAGAAGGATCCTACCATGCATCTTCACACATCTTCACTTCACTCTTAATCTGCACTTTACTTGTATTCTGTACTTTATTTTGATAACTGCATCAATCTGTTTAGTAACACAAGCAAGTATCTCGAAAAACCATTAGTCCTTTTCACATTAAAAGATAAACCAATATTTTATCTTAGTTTGCAAAAACAACTACCCGTCAATTCAAAATGGAAGTCCTTTTAACAAGAAATATTTTTGGTATTTTTGATATTTTAAGAAAGCAGTAAACTATTTACAAAAGCAATAAACACTCTATTTTTGTGAGAATCATCGGTAAGAAGATCATATCAGCACAATCAAACTGTTTTCACACTATTAGATAATTCTTTATTTAATTTTTCGTGAAAAGCAGTCCAAGACGATTACCAGTATGTTTGTCCACTTAAACAAAATGCATGAACATTTCAAGTACCATTACCGTATGATACGTTAAGGTAATATTAATTATACTGAAATACTAGTGTGTCCCACTTCAGGATATACCCCCGCAATCAAGGTATGCACAAAGATTCATCATAGTAGGTGAGTATACTGAATTCATCCGTTTTATTTTTCAACGTTTAGATACTTGGTGAACAGGTCAGTACTTCCGTACAGCAAAGAGACCAAAATATCTAACGAGGGCTAAGACAAATACCATTTTTGGTACGATTTATGCATTTTGCACATTTGAATAACTCTCTTTAAGAGCTTCTTCATTTTTGGGGTTTGGCATTTTTAAAGAGCATATATCTGGATGCAGCAGAAGGACACCCCTGATATCCCCAGATGAAATAACAGTATAAAGACCCAAAACTTCAGATTTTGGTAATCTATCAACGCAAGATTTAAGGTCATTAAACCTACACCACTGATGTGTTCCCCACTCATACACAGTTCATTTAGGTTTATATCACATTGGTAAGTTGATTATTTCATGCTTTTTGCCTACTGGTACATCATATGATGAAGCTGCTATCACACTTTAAGCAATTTAATTCATTTTCAGTGTGACAGTCTAACTTGCTGATGTACTATCATTTCTCTTTTTTCACACAGTGATAACTCATTTTTGATTTTCTATTTTTTTTTATGTTTTTGATTTTTCAATGTTTTTGTATTTTTTATTTTTAAATTTATAACTTACTCCCCCTAAACACACGCACTATCTAAACTCTTTTTGGCTTAGGGTGATTTCTCCCCCTAAATTTTGTTTTTAAGGAGTAAGTTTTGAAAACACAAATTTAAAAACACAAACAGACTCCCACTCTAACCTGACAATAAGTTTTTCAAGTTTTAAGTTTAGAATAATCATAATAATCACTAAAGTAAATAGTTCATTACCAAGGTTAACCTACTATTCACCTCAGACGCTTTACAGGAACAACCACTGTTGAACACATCAACAGTCCTTCTTGGTCATCCTGCACATTCTCAACAACTCAGTTAGATTTAACAACCCAAACCTGACCGGTTTTGTGTCGACCGTGTAAATCCGTATATGATGCTTCTAACCAATATCCATCACACCTTACTGGTGTCTTGGATGTCTTACCTGTTGTTGAACAGGATTTATAACTTCCATTAGGTCTTTGATTACGAGAGTTCCAATAAACTCTCGGATTTTCTGACCTTTGAAAATTTTTATCTTGATACCATCTTCTCCCATTATTATACCATGAATTTTGGAAAAATTTTGGATGTTGTTGAACATTTGAGTTACTAAAACCCCTATGTTCGTTTCTTCTTTGAAAATTTCGATTACAAGAAGTCTGGTATCGATTTTGATATCCAAAATTTCTATTTTGACTTTGAAACCGATTTGATTTACCATTAAAATGACTAAATTGTGTAGAATTGCTTCTTGGTCTATCAAATCGTCTTGATGGTGAAGTTTTAGATTGAAATCTTGGTTGATTATATTGACAATGCGGTTGCACATTATTATTTAAACAAACCCTATTCCCTTCCTTAACCTCATCAACTTTTTGCTTATTTTTCTTCAAAGGACAACAACTTGCCACGTGCCCTTTGTTGTGACATCTAAAACAAGATTTTATCTTATAAATTCTCTTTTTGTTAAATCTCTTTTTAAATGTTTTCTTCTTGCCGTCTTCAGTATCCTCATCCGATGTATGAGGTGTACTGTTAGACTCAACAAATTCTTTCAAAGTTTCTTGACTACTTGGCAAGTCCACAGCTATCGGATCCAGTACAGCTGGTGTAGTAGGCACAAAATCAATTAACTCATTCTCATCAGGTAAAAAAGAGTAGTCTTGATTTTTAGAAGATGAGGCTTTACTAAACCCCAAACCCTTTTTATCATTACTCTTTTTCAAACTTGCTTGAATTTGAGTCCTAACTAATGAAGATTTTTCAAACTTGTCTTTCCTTTAAGTTCAAGAATTTGGTCTTGTGCAACGGCCAATTCCCTGCACTTATCAGAAAATTCATTAGTTTTGTCCTTCACAGTTTCACGAGCCAAATCAATGATCTGTAACAGTTCATTGACTTTTCTTGTTAAACTGCTGATTTTTTGTTCATTTGATTTGAGTTCATTTAAGCAATTTGACTCTCTTTTAATCAAAAGAACATTTGACTCTTTTAATTTTTGCAATTCAGCTAACTGAATTTTGTTTTGCTCCGATAGTCTGTCAACTTTACCCTGTAGTTCAGTGCAATTACGACACGTATGACTTACAGGTTCTGATGTTACCTTCACCTCTGTTGTAAGTTCATTCACATCATTCATGCACTTTGAAACTTCTGCAACCTTCTTCTCAACATTCTCCTCATCAGCTTTTTTCTTCTCTTCTTTCACAGCATCTGCTACCTTATCTAAAGCAAGATCTCCTACACTCTGTCTTTATAAACTCTGATAACGTTTTTCTAAAGCTTCCCACAGCTCATAAGAAGTCCCATAGTGCTTGATGGTATGTTTAATTCCCTCAGGCAAGGATATCTTGATCACTGCTAAAGCTTTCTTCTCAGCATTTACCATGAGTTTCTCAGATTCATCCATCATCTCATAAGAAATCACTTTAACTCTTCCGTCAACTCGTCGTGTGGCAGCAATGTACCCATCGATCATACAAATCCACATTCTCGTATCTTCACTTTTCACAAATGCCTCAAACTCCTCTTTCCAGATAGTATATTCTTTGACGTTTCTCAGCTTTGGCCAATGTTTAACAGTCTCACTGACCTTTTCCATTTTAACCATCTTCAAACACGTTTTACCGTAATCGTACCGATAAAAACGTTCGAAATTTTTCCGAAAACGGTTTTTACCAAATTATACCATTAGAATCGTCTCAAAAAAACGAATCCAATGATATATAATGTCGAAAACGAATTTTTTTTTGTCCTAAAAATGCAAGGAATTAAATGGTGCAGACGGTTTCGTCAGATGAGTTACGGTTCACTTTCTATTTCCGAAAACGTGAATTTTTATTTACGCTTGCCAAAAATTCTTCCACCTTTTTAATTCCTCTAATAATTTCGCTGTCAATTCAGTTAAATTCGCTGGTCACTTAATTGTCCAATTTCGCTGGTCAAATTCGCTATAACGACGACCTGTAAAGTCGCCGAAAACCGTAGTAATTTCGTTGTGGAAAATTATACGGTTACCAAAGTCGCATTTGGATTTAACTTCGCCGGTCACCGAGTAATTAAGTCACAAATTCGCTGGTAAATATGCTGGATCAGTTAATTTCGCAGGTCAGACAAGTTTGCTGACTTGTTAATTTCGCTGAACCAGTAAATTCGGAAACTCAATCTGATCAAAATTCTGAAGATTTTTCTGATTCTCCAACACAAATCTGCAAAATCAAAACACCAAATCAGCACAATAATTTCAAAAATTATCAAGAACTGGTCTGAAAACACGAAGAACACGAAGAACAGTCTTCGAATCTTCTAGTCTATCAGCCGAAAACTTTTCCAGAATCAACAAAATCTTTCCAGAAATCCTGCAAACCACCAAACAAACAAACCCGAAGATCAAAACAGCCAAAAATTTCGAAAATTTTATCAAACCAAACAGAAAAATTCGAAAATTTTAAAACCCTAATCTTCAAAAATTCGAAAAACAACTCCCTGTTTCTGCCAAACACAATTCTGAACCGATCCTTCAAGAACCTAATGCTCTGATACCAATTGTAGGTCCCCTTTATGTATGGATCGTCACAGAATTGTCTATCCAATCTAGAGTGCGGAATCCTCTAGACCAGAATATCACAGAAACGAGTAGAAACAGAAAATTTCACAATCAAACGGGTCTTCTATTGATTATCCAACTTGCAGTTTACAATCAATTCAAGACCTCACAACCTCACAGCCACTCTCTGTGATCTTGCTACAAACTCAATTTCGAAGTCTCTCTCTCTCTCTACTTTCTCTTTCTAAAATTCTCTCACTTCTAAAACCCTAATCACAAAACATGTTTATATACCACATGTCTGTGAACTGGGCTTCCTACATGGACTAGGCCATTTTCCAAGCCCATTACAATAATAAACTCACTAACCAACAAGCTAAGCCCAATACAAAATATCCAAAGACTAAATAATCAAACTATTAAGCTGTTGTCACCGAATATGCACCAACATTTGTATTTTACAAGTTTCAATAACCAATGTTTAAAGAAGGAATGTGTATCATTTTCCTGCTTATGCTACTCCAAATATTCTACAGAAGTAAAAGGTATACTTACTGCAGATATTTTTTGGTAATTTCAAATTTTTTTTGCAATACGTTCAAAGTTCTTTTCTTATGTGGTCAACAGTCTTCTTCATTCAAGTATTTTAAATTATGGATACAGATAGCACAATTTCAAGTAAGTATGAAGTGCTCCTTCAAGCAAGTTAACGTCAAAGTTGTGCTGAAGAAAGAGAAAAAAGGAAGTATGTTCTTCAACAAAAGAGAAACAACACAGGTTGTCATCCTACATCAACATCTGATTCTCTTGAAAGGATTCCATTTTCAAATACTTCAAGTGGTATGTGTTATAGTTTTGCAAACAAAATTTAAAAGAAATATGTATGTATATGTTATGTTTTTGGAATCCTTACATATGTTCTATTTTACAAGTTTCAACCACCAATGTTGAAAGAAGGAATGTGTACTATCTTCCTGCTTATGCTACTCCAAATAATAGTAGTAATTAGTTTCACTCATCTACATAAGTAAAATGTATACTTACTGCATATATTTTTTGGTAATTTCAAATAATTTTCACAATACTTTCAAAGTTCTTTTCTCTAGTGGTTAACAATCTTCTTCATTCAAGTATTTTAAATTATGGATACATATAACACAATTTCAAGTAAGTATGAATTTGACCTTCAAGCAAGTCAACGTCAAAGGTGTGCTGAAGAAAGAGAAAAAAGGAAGTATGTTCTTCAACAAAAGAGAAACAACAGAGGTTGTCATCCTGCATTAACATCTGATTCTGTTGAAAGGATTCCATTTTCAAATACTTCAAGTGGTATGTGTTATAGTTTTGCAAACAAAATTTAAAAGAAATATGTATGTATATGTTATGTTTTTTGAAACCTTACATACGTTCTATTTTACAAGCTTCCACCACCAATGTCAAAAGAAGGAATGTGTATCACCTTCTTACTTATGCTACCCCAGATATTAGTAGTAATGTATGTGACTCATCTACAAAAGAAAAAGGTAAACTTACTGCAGATATTTGTTTCTAATTTAATTATGAATTGTAGTTTTGTTCATTTATTTTATATACTTTTGTCTTATAAGATTCATCAAGAAAAATCTCATCAAGGAATGTACATCACACTCCTTTTGGAAGTACTAAGAAAACATCCTATTTTGTTGAGAGGACTCCATTATCAGATATTACAAATTGTATGTTTTAAATTTTTGGAAACAAAATATCTGTTAAATCTTAGGTTTTATGAATTGTTATATATGTCTTATTTTACAAGCTTCAATATAGGTGGAATATCTAAAATTGAATTACCAATGAGTGTGAGATGTTAGCAGATTCTGTGGTTAAGAAGATTCATGGAATTTCTAAAGGTATAAGATACGAATGTAAATTCCTGTTAAGTTTTCAATATGTAGATAACTTATGTTGACTTATAAATTTGCTAAGTCTGTAGATTATATTGATCATGGAGATGCCATCTTTGTGTGTTCTAAATGTGATGCAATGTTATGGGATGCTTAGGGGAAATAAAAAGCGTAAGAAAACATCCTATTCTCTTTGTTGTTCAAATGGAGATGTTGCGCTACCACCACCGCCTACACCTCCTCCATTACTACGTCATTTATATAAAAGTCATACCTCACAGTCTCGCAATGATGTTTTCCTTCACATCTCTTGGTGGGAAGGTTGACAAAAGTTATCAGAGAGGTAAAGGTCCTTATGTATTTAGACTACAAGGTCAGAATTATCATCGAATGGGTAGTCTACTTCCGGACGATGGGGAAGAACCCAAATTCTCACAGGTTTACATATATGATTCACAAAATGAAGTGGTAAATCGTCAAAAAGCATTAAGGTAATTTCTTTATGATAATTATGGCATTTATGAATATATATTTTGCTTCTCAGTATATTTACATTCATTATCATTTGAAATGAATGTAAATTTTAACATTTTATATTTCTTGCAGTTCTCAGATAGAATCCAAAACTACAAGAAACAACCAGCTTGATAGTATAACCATCAAGGATCTTAAAGGTATGTTGGATTCTTGCAATCCTCTTGTCCAGTCCTTCAGAATGGTAAGAGATTGTTTCAAGAAAATGAGTTTCAAGATGTAAACTTGAAGCTTATTGGAACAAGAGATAAGGATGGAAGAGTTCACAATTTGCCAACAGCATTAGAAATTGCTGCGTTAATAACTGGTGATTTTGATGGAGCATTTGATAAACAGGACATTGTTGTTAGAAAGAAGTCTGGTGGTCTTCAAAGAATTAGTGAGCTTCATCCCTCTTACCTTGCTTTGCAATATCCACTTATTTTCCCATATGCAGAAGATGGTTATAGAGTTGGTATTAAACATAGAGGGATTGCGATTGATAATGAGGTACTTAGAACCAATCTTACAATTAGAGAATTCTTTTGTTACAAAATTTAAGATAGATAGAATCAGTTTTCATTATTACTTAATGCAAAAAAACTATTTCAGCAATTTTTGGTTGATGGATACACGATGATAGAATCTGCCAGGTTGAATTATATAAGGTCACAACAACCTAAACTTAGAACGCGCAGGTACCCTTTAATTATATTTTTTTACTTTGAACATCTAATTATATTTATCTAACAGCTCACTGTTGAAAAATTTCAGTTATATATACAGTGGAATTTCAGAAGCGTGGACTCCCACATGCTCACATATATTTGTTCTTAGGTGCTGAAAGCAAATTTCCAACTGCATCTGATATTGATCGTGTTATAAGTGCTGAGATACCAGATAAAGAAAGAGATCTTGAATTATATGAGCTTGTCAAGCAATTTATGATTTATGGACCATGGGGTACAGGCAATCCACTTTGTCTATGTATGGTTCAGCAAAAATGTTCTAAAAAGTTTCCCAAAAAATATGTAGATGAGACTTGTGTTGATTCTAAAGGATATCCTGTCTATCGTCGTCGTCAAACAAGTAATACAGTAGTAAAGAATGGTGTGACACTTGATAATAGATTTGTAGTTCCTTACAATGCCCTCCTGCTCAGAAAGTATCAGTGCCACGTTAAGGTTAAATGGTGCAACCAGTCAGGTTCTATCAAATATTTGTTTAAATATATTAATAAGGGGCCTGATAGAGTCACGGCTTCTGTTTTTCAAGCCAATAGCACCAACAACGGTACAGAACAGAATGTAGCTGTAGATGAGAAAAAAGCATACCTTGATTGTAGATATATCTCTGCTTGTGAAGCTGCTTGGAGAATATTCATGTATGATATACATTATAGATCTCCAGCTGTTGAAGTATTACCTTTTCATTGTGAAGAAGGTCAGAGTATTGCGTATAACGATCATGATAATTTGTGTGATATTGTTACTGATCCAACTGTGAAAATGACAATGTTCACAGAGTGGATGAATTGTAATAAAGTCGATGAATTTGCCAGGACATTGAGGTATGTTCAATTTCCGGGATATTATGTATGGAATGCTAAAAAACGCAAATGGAATCGAAGAAAGCATCCGTATGGATCAATTGGGAGGATACATTATGTCCCACCATCACTTGGTGATTTTTATTACCTAAGGATTTTACTGAATCATATTAAGGGACCAACCTGTTTTGAAGATATAAAAACAGTTGATGGACAGGTTTTTGAAACATTTAAAGATGCATGTTTTGCACGGGGACTGTTGGATGATGATAAGGAATATGTTAATGCTGGCAAAGAAGCTAGCACATTGTCAACCAGAGATTTCTTAAGGACTTTTTTTGTAATGTTGTTGCTGTCAAATTCGATATCCCATCCTGGTGTTTTTTTGGTCAGAAACAAAGTCCCTGTTATGTGAAGACATTCTGTATCAGCAACGAAAGATAACTGGTATTGAAGGTAATTTGATTATTTTATTAAAGTTATATACAATTACATTAAAATTATGCAATAGCTCTGTTATTGGGAAAAAAACTAATACTTTTTTCAACATTTGTTTTAGATTTGGATCTTCAACAAGAAGAACTTGAAAATATCTGTCTATCTGAAATTGAAAAGTTGCTACTTAGCAACGGAAGTACAGTGAGAAATTTTGATGATATGCCAAGTGTTCCGGACAATTATGTTTCATCGTCGAATAATCGATTGATAATGAAAGAATTATCGTATGACAGACTAGCTCTTCAAAGTGAACATGATGGTTATGTAAAGTGTTTAACTGCCGAACAGGAAAGGATATATAAAATTGTTATGGAAGCGATAGAAAAAGGTGATGGAGGTGTGTTTTTTGTATATGGTTATGGTGGAACTGGAAAGAAGTTTCTATGGAAGACATTCTCAGCTGCATTACGATCAAAAGGTGAATTGTAACACCAGTTTTCGTTATCAAGATTATATTAATAAACTATGCATTTTCCATGAAAATGCGACCTTTCAAAAGCTTTTTCCATAAGTTATCATTCATACATGACTAAACATTTAAAAGATAGTAATGATTGTTACATAAGTTGTTTGAAACATAAAGAAAACAACATCATTGCGGAAGCTTCAAAAGATGAGTGTTCGGTTCTTGACAATTGGCTTGATCATCATCCAGATGCAACCTATGATCACCTAAATTCACCTAAATGCAACCTTTGATAAGTTAAAAACATGTTAAATCAAGTTCCATGAGTTAAATAAACAAAATTCAAACAATTTGCATCTGTCAGGGCCCTCGCGGGCCACGACCATGGTCGCGCTACGCGACGGTGAACCTGAGTTGGTGTTGCGCGACGCGATACCTTGTCTACGACAGTAGCTTGGATGGGTTGTTGCTACATATTTCCAGCTCCTAATTTTTTTTACCAAATTCGACTTAATTCATTTATAACTTTCATTCTACAAGTCCATTTTTCGTGATTCTTCTTCCTACTTGTCCGAAATTTAATTTTGGACCCGTTTATTATCATTACTTGCAATAAAATCTTGTTTAAAGGCTGATCACCTAAAAATCCCTTTTTTATTTATTTGACCCATTTGATTATGTGTCAAACCTTACATAATTCCTTCTTAACGGTTTCTAAACACACTTACCCATTCCCCGGGCTTGTCAACATTGGCGTTTCATTACCATTCTCAATATTTACGCACATGATATTGTTGGGAATCATGGCATCAGAATAATAGTGGAAGCGATTTATATAATTTACCAAAAGCCGATTATATAAATTTGATTTATTAATCCGATTAATAAATATTCCCAATCAAGATCAAGGTTATACGCGTATAAACAAATAAACGGAATAAACAACCATAGAGGGTTTTAGTAATCAACCTTTGACGACTACACCGGAATTGTAACACGCGGGTTACAACGAATCCTCGCTAGTAGGAAGTTCACAACCGAGCACAAGATACCCCAGAGTAGAACCAACCAAGAAGAAGGCGGTTATTTTAAAAAGTCTCTTGGGTTTCCACCTTAAACATCCTTTTATTATAAAAGGTGTCTTTTGGGTTTCCACCTTAAACATCTTTTTATTATAAAAGGTGTCTCTTGGGTTTCCACTATTATTATTTCACAAATAATAATCTACCTACTCGTGAACATATACGATTCGTGTACCAACGTGTAACTCTTCGGATCGTACCGAGTTAGTTACGTTGACTTTAATTAAGGTCGGACATACATATATCCAACAATCTCCCACTTGGACGATTTTAATTAAATGAGTCAACGTGTGCAGAGTTGGACGCCTAGCTGCATCGCACTGCTCTTAACACGGCATGACACTTTACAGTCATCAACCAGTTCTTTGCGTTCAAGTAACACTTTACTTAACCAAATACTATAGCCCTGATAATTCTATCAATAAGTCCCTTCTGTATAGAACATTCGTTGATCGTAAGACATGGATCATTCATTCTTATATAGTGATCAACCATTCTCTATTCTCGTCTTTAATTCAAAGTGGTCTAACGAACTACTCTTAGTCCGAGCGTGGCCATGCGTTTATTCCAGTTTGAGTTAACGAGGGCGCCAGAATGTCTAAACTTCTAATCCCATAGAAGTACAGAATTCCATCAGCACCATACAACTCCCACTTAACCTTGGATTCCTCCCAACGCTACCCGGATTACTACCCATGTTTCAGGACAGTGTTAGATAACATCAAAGATTGTCCTTGATCAATGTAGTTTAATATGTGCCTAAAGAAAAAGGACATATTGAACATATTAATATCAAAACATCTCATGACTTAGATCCATGGAGATCGTTTTGAAGCGAGTCACATCCAATATCATTCCCTAGTGATATCTGTGAATTTTGATTCTCAAACTCTTGAGTTATTCATCTCATGAATACAATCATCTCAATTCACAATAGTCTTACATTCAAGTTCATTCCCATATAATTTGATCGACTACGGATATTTTAGAATACGCTTATTCAAGGATATAAACATACAAATAACGAACACAGTTACAAAATAATTAAACTTGCATTTAACCAATAAATCAAATAACTATTTCAATGTAACTGTTGTATTTCAAAATTAAAACACCAATACTAACTACAGATCATGCCCACTGTCTAGCAAATCTAAGCCCTATTTTTCCAGCATGCACCTCATGTTTAGCTTGAGGTAGAGGCTTAGTAAAGGGGTCAGCCAGATTTAGATCTGTATGAACTTTGCTTATTACGATGTCTCCACGCTCTATTATCTCTCTAATATAGTGAAATTTTCTAGAGTATATGCCTTGTGGTTTGATGCGACCTTGGTTCCTTTGCAAGAGCAATGGCACCAGTATTGTCACACAGCATCTCGATTGGTTTCTTTATGCTAGGCATAACGTCGAGATCAGTAATGAACTTCTTCATCCAGGCAGCCTCCTTAGCAGCATCCGATGCAGCATTATATTCTGATTCACAGGTGGATTGAGCAACCACACTTTGCTTCGAGCTCTTCCAAGTAACAGCCCCACCATTCAGAATGAAAACATATCCAGTCTGTGATCTTGAATCGTCACGATCAGTCTGGAAACTTGCATCAGTATAACACTTAACTGATAGCTCCTCATCCAGTCCTCCATATATTAAGAACATGTCCTTAGTCCTTCTTAAGTACTTAATAATGTTCTTCACTGCAGCCCAGTGGCTCTCTCCTGGATTCTGTTGATATCTACTCGTCATGCTAAGAGCATACGAGACATCAGGTCTAGTACATAACATGGCGTACATGATGGAACCGATAGCAGAAGCATATGGAACTCTTTCCATTTTCTTCTTTTCCTCTTCGGTCTTAGCACACTGCTCGCCATTAAGAATGGTTCCATGTGCCATGGGCAGGAGCCCCCTTTTTGAGTCTTGCATTGATAAGCGTCGTATGACCTTATCAATATATGTACTTTGACTTAAACCTAATAACCATTTTGATCTATCTCTATGAATCTTTATTCCTAGAATATAAGCGGCTTCACCAAGATCTTTCATTGCGAAACATTTTCCCAACCAAGCCTTAACATCTTTTAGCATAGGGATATTGTTTCCATTGATTAGTATGTCATCTACATACAGAATTAGAAAAGTGATATAGCTCCCACTAGATTTCTTGTAAACACACGGTTCATCTTCGTTTTTAATGAAGCCAAACTCTTTAATTTTCTGATCTAAACGAAGATTCCAGCTGCGAGATGCTTGCTTCAATCCATAGATGGATTTATTAAGATTGCACACCTTATTAGGATTATTTGGATCGACAAAACCTTCAGGTTGAACCATATAGACATCTTCAAGTAAGTGTCCATTAAGGAACGCTGTCTTGACATCCATTTTCCATATCTCATAGTCATAATATGCAGCAATGGCAAGTAGAATTCTAATAGACTTAAGCATGGCTACTGGCAAAAAAGTTTCCTCATAATCAATTCCTTGAGTCTGAGTGAACCCTTTTGCTACAAGCCTTGCTTTGTAGGTTTGCACATTTCCATCCATGTCGGTCTTCTTCTTGAAGATCCATTTGTTTCCTACAGTCCGACCTTCGGTAGGAAGATCAACCAAATCCCAGACTTGGTTATCATACATGGATTGCATCTCTGCATTCATGGCTTCTTACCATTTCTTAGATTCTGAATCCAACATTGCAGCTTTATAAGTAGCAGGTTCAGCTTCATCAATCATGAAGATATCGTCATACCTTTCAGGGGCACGACGATCCCTAATACTTCTTCGAACACTTGGTGTTTCTGTTGTTTCTTGAGTCCTCTCATGCTCAACTTCAACAACTAGATCAGTTACTTCTGGTTCTGTCTGAACAACTGGTTCAGTCACTTGTGATTCTCGAATTTCTTCAAGATCCACATGGTTTTCTCCAATCCCTCGTGCTAGAAGCTCTTCCTCCAAGAAAGGGCCTCTGCGTTTAGTGAAAATCTTATTTTCAGTGGGGTGGTAGAAAAGGTAACCGATCCTTTTAGCGTATCCCACGAAAACCACTTTTTCGCCTCTGGGATCTAGTTTATCCGAAGATTGTAGAGTGACATAAGCGTTACATCCCAGACCTTGAGATAGGATACTTTTGGTTTCTTTCCATGCCATGTCTCATAAGGCGTTTTGTCAACCTTCTTCGTTGGAGCTATATTCACAAGTTTTGCGGCAGTTTCTAGAGCATAACTCCAAAAGGAGTGTGGGAGGGTTGTTCGACACATCATTGATCGAACCATATCTAATAGAGTTTGATTTCTCCGTTCAGACACACCATTATGTTGTGGCGTTCCAGGTGGAGTGAGATGTGAAACTATTCCACAATCCTTTAGATGGTCGATGAACTCCTGACTAAGATATTCATCGCCTCGATCTGATCGAAGCATCTTAATAGTTCTATTTAGCTGATTCTCTACTTCGTTTTGGTACTCCTTGAACTTTTCAAATGTCTCATGTTTATGCTTCATAAGATAAACATAACCATATCTACTGAAATCATTAGTGAACGTAACAAAGTATCTTTCTCCATGTCTTGACATTGTTCTGAATGGACCACATACATCTGTATGTACTAGTCCCAACAGATCATTAGCTCTTTCTCCAACATTTGAAAAAGGTGCTTTTGTTAACTTTCCACTTAAGCATGATTCACATTTTCCAAACATTTCCGAACCCCTAGAATCTAATATTCCTGCGGTTTTAAGTTGTTTAACACGGTTCTCGCTTATGTGACCAAGTCTACAATGCCACATATACGTATCGTTAAAGTCCAACTTATTACGTTTATGGGAGATGTTGCATAATATGTTATTATTTGGATTTCTATCTCATAGATTCCATTGTTTGGTTTTGCATCAAAGTAAAATACATCATTAAAATAAGCAGAAATAAATTCACCATTAAAATGATAATTGAAACCTTGTCCATGCAAAGCAGAAGCCGAAACAATATTTCTAGTAACACTAGGAATAAAATAAACATTGTTCAAAACAAGTTCTAAACCAGAAGGAAGTAAAAGAACATTTTCTCCAATCGCCTTCACAGCAACTCTTTGTCCATTGCCAACATGGACCTCCAAGTTGCCTTGTTTCAGCTTCTTAATCTTTCTTAGTCCCTGCAAAGCATTACAAATGTGAAAACCACATCCTGTGTCAAACACCCATGTTTTGCCAGAAAAAGAAAAGATTTCAATAACATATATACCTGAGGACTCTCCTCCTGAAGCCTTGGCTTGCTTCAGTTAAGCTAAATACTTAGCACAGTTCCTCTTCCAGTGCCTAATTTCATTACAATGAAAACGCTTGGCATCCTTTTGAGGCTTCTTGTTTGCAACTAATTTTCCTTTACCCTTCCCTTTGCCCTGATTGCCCCTTTTCTTGGTGTTAGGTTTCTTAACATGACCCTCCTTGATCATCAGCATTGGTGCAGTCTTGCTGGGTATATTCACCTCAGCAGTTTTGAGCATCTGATGCAGCTCTGCAAGTGTCTTCTCCATCCCATTCATATTGTAGTTCATAGTGAACTGATCATATGACTTAGGCAATGAGTTGAGGATGATATCCCCAGCTAATTCATCACTCAAGGGGGATTCCAGACGAGCCAAATGATCAACATATGCCTTCATTTTTAGCACATGAGCGCTAACTGATGTACCCTCTTGCATACGAGTGGTTATGAGTGATCTCATCACATCAAACCTCTCATGACGAGCCTTATGTTGGAACATTTCAACCAGGTGCTCATTCATCTCATATGCCATCTTGTCATCCATGGTCGTTTGAAGTTCAGGAATCATGGATGCTAACATTAAACATGAGACTTTCATAGAGTCATCAAAGTGCTTTGCATAGTTTCTATATGCAACAGTTTGCTGATTGATGGGTTCATCAGGGACAGGCGTTTCAAGAACATACAATTTGTTCTCCGCCTTGAGAACAATTTTCAAGTTGCGGTGCCAATCCATGAAGTTGGAGTGGTTCAGTTTGTCCTTCTCTAAGATGGACTTGAGAGAGAATTGGGAGGAATTGTTTTCAGTTGACATCTACAAAATTCAAAATTAATTAATTAGTATTTTATGTTTTTAATATCTTAATTTAATTTTATGACCCAAAAACAAAATTTTTAATTAAGATGAGATCCCGATTCATCATATGACAGTGAATTGGCTTAAGCACTATCCACTGGTATGATTATGTAGGTAAACAACGATTGTTAATTGTGTCCACTACACAACTCTCCATTTGGGGTTATCGCTTAAAACGATGTATGTTTAACCCCAACTATGCCCACTTGATGAACAAGCGATGTTTTGTCCTTTACTATTAACTGTATCACCGGCCTATGTTACACAGGAAACGCGATGATTACCTTATTTCATGATGGATGCCCAGATGCAGGGTATAGCACTAACATTTTGGTTCGTATTTAGAATGAAGTGTTAACTCGTTAAGGGTAGCATAAAACATCAATTTAAAATTTGGGATTTATTTTAATATTTACAAAAAAATATTTTGAATAGCTCGTAGCATGAGGCGAGTTACACAATAGTTTATAAAATCCGATTTTATATAATTCGTGATAATAGAAACTGTCACACCCCGACCACGTAGGATAACCAAACGTGGCGGAAACGTCGGGGAGTGTTGTAACAGAATTAATCGTTTCAAATCCATGGCAATTAAAGTTTCGTTTTATTAATCAAACATGAGAGTTTACATCGTCTTTAAACAAGAAATAAAGAGTACATAACATAAATTAACTAGTTCTTGTCTCGTTTTAAGTCACTAAGGCACAGGTCCGCCTAAGTATGTCTTGATAAGTCCTATGCATCATCTCCTGAAAACACATGTGAAAATAGGTACGTCAGCATAAAAATGCCTGTGAGATACATAGGTTTTGTGAAAACAGAATTCATGACTTATGTTTGAGAAAATGTTTAATAAAGTTTAGTCATGAACCTTGTAAATTGTTTTGTTTTGTAAATCGTTTGAAAAACAATAAGTTCAGATGATATGTATAGATAAAAAGAATAATGTATGGTTAAATGAACAACCATGTAAAATGAGTTTGTATAAGGTAAGTTGTTTGTAAAACAATGTCTTGTAAAAAGTATGTTATTTGTATAAAATGTTATATGTCTCAAATTGAAAT
The DNA here is from genome assembly GCA_030545235.1 of Helianthus tuberosus. NCBI lineage: Eukaryota > Viridiplantae > Streptophyta > Magnoliopsida > Asterales > Asteraceae > Helianthus > Helianthus tuberosus. The sequence goes on from CM060359.1 coordinate 188,725,989, forward strand.
GATTTAAATAACGCTACGATATGTAATACCATACAAACACTTATATATAGGAAGTACCAGCGGCGTATCCACCATGCTTGTATCATATTACATACGCCTCGTTACTTAAATCACTTACTCAAACCAAACCATCAAGATGTAATGTTTAACAATTGTAGAAATGTTTATGTATAGTCCAATGTCTATTGTCAAATGTAAATCATGTCAACAGATACAAAAGGTTCACACGGTTCAACAATTACAAACAATTCATATAATCAAACGGTTACGACGGTTCAAAATGTAATATAATGTGTTCATATGCTGGATGAGCGTATGCAATGGAAATGCAATGTAGAACAATGTACTAAGTATGCACACAATGGACATACATAGCATGAAATGTAATGTAAAACATGTACTATAAATGTACTAATGAACATAACAAGTATATGATGTGAAAACATGGAAAGCATGAAAGTAACAAGTAGGCACATGTGTTCCACCCCAAAACAGTTTGGAAAACAGTAAAAGAGGGGTCTATGTACTCACTTGAGATTTCTCAGTAGTCCTTGAGTGACAACCAAACAATGCTAGAGATCACGGATATCAAACGGCACCAAATATAGGTAACTATGTTAATAAACCAGACCTAAATTGGAGGATTAGATAGAATGAGGGTTCGTAAACCAAAGGAGTATGGAGACTCGTGTAATATGGTTTAACAAAGCCTACATACTAAATGAAACCTAACCTAAGTGCTTACGACCCATTACGACCCGTTTAGGTAGCTTATGCTACTTTAACGCGTCGTTCGCGTGAAACGCGTTCGGACCGCCTAACTAGTCCTATGACAAGTAGAATATGCCTTAATATTATCGCCAAATCAGTTTAGATGTCAAAAGTTATGTCACATATGTTTATAATGAATTTTGGCATCAAAGGGGTATTTTGGTAATTTACCTAAGGCATATAAACTACCTATCATACAACTACTTAAACGTCGTGACCATAAGGTATAACCTCGGAAGGTTATTCCCTATACACTATGGTCACCTAAAGTATTTGGTCGGATCCTAATGATCGACCAAATGGGCCGGGTTCTAAGGTATAAGCGATTTATTAGATCGCTTACCCTTACGACCCTAGACAACGTGGTAATCAGTAGGCATAGTCACCAGGGACTATAACCATCGTGATTACGCTCACGTTGCGAAGTTCAAACGAACTTCGCATTGACCATAAACTGGTCAATGCAGAAAGTCAAACAAAGTTTGACTTTCAGACTCGAAAAGCAATAAAAGAACGAAGGAACACTTACCCAGGGTCCCCGAAAGCTAATCTTGATCCGAGTAGCTCAGGTATGAAAGAATGGTTTCAACTTAGAGCTTCTAAGATCAGATTTTGGTGGGTTTTGGCAAATGAAGGCAAGGGGTATTTATAGGATTCGTAGAGCCGTTAAGATCGTTCCTCGTTAACCGTGCTTCAATCTCAACCCTCCACATCAAAACCCTAGTTTTTGAAAACCATTAGAGCCCAAGGTATTGCCCCAAAACCATGTGCAAGGTGGAATGGACCAGATTCAAAGTTTCTGCAAGTTTCTGCTGTCTGGGGACTGCTTGCGCACCGTAACACTCATAGTGTTGAGGTGCGCAAGGACCTATTTTGGCAGAATGGCAGATTTGGTCCCTGTTAGTGTTTTGAGCTATTTCTGACACGTCTAAGGCCCGTTAACCCTATTTCAAAGCTCTAAAATGAAGTTAAAGTATAGGGAACTTAAAATGTGCTAAAAAATATCTCGGATGTCGGTTCGTTTGGCCGTACGGTTGCGTTGTTCAGTTAATTACGACGGGAGTCATAACGAACACAAAAACGATCCAAATTAAGCGATGAATGGATTTTTCTTATGCCAAACACTAAAATAAAATATTTTAGTGCTTACATAAATTTTTGGATGTCCGGATGTATTCAGAACGTAAGTTATGCGCGAAAATGCAAACTTATGCACTTTTTGACACTTTTAGTCCTTGAATGACCCAAAAGTTTATTTTAGCACACCGAACCCCTCAAAGCCTATTTCTAAGCTATGTAAAGGATATTTATGGTATGTTTAACTTATGGTCATGTTCTGGAATGTCTGTTACAGTTCAAATTTGCATACTTTCGCAGTTTGTCAAATTTAGTCCCTGTAAGCGAATTAACTTGATTTCGGCATACCAAACCTTCCAAAACTTATTTATAAGTTATGTAAAGGTTATTTAAGGTATGTTAAGCCTATTTCACTATTCCGGAGTGTTCATTGCATTAAACTGGTTATATCTACGCATCAGAGCGCGTATAACCCTCTAGAAAGCGATTTAAAGCTTGAAATCGAACAAGAGTTGATATGTGCAAAAGATACACATATTTATACTGATCCCAAGTATGAAATACAATATTTCATTGGCTTGGTATTTGTTTGATGGTTGAAGTGACACATGTGTCACAGAAACTCCTTTCCACGCTCGCACGATATAGTTTTAAATACCCTATTAAACTATGTCGGTCGATTTACTGCGAATGATCTTGTTTTAAATATTAATAAAACCCTTTTATTAAGTATACTTTTCAGTTTTATAAAACTTGTTTTAATAAAACCGTTGTCTTGATTGTGAAAATTTTATTTATTTTGGGTTATCTAGATTATTTACAATAAATAAAACACAACCACAAAACACAATAATAAAAATCGAATCGAGCCCCTAATAGGTTGGCCGTTTCGTTTTAGCCAGAAACGAAACGAACTAGTCAAAAGGGTTTCAAAAGCTAATTTTTGAAAGCTCCCACTTAACCCGCGATCTCTATTTTCATGGTACCTGTTCGCCATTTATCTTGATCTTGATCTTGTACTCGAGGGATTACAATAATAAATTTAAAAATACAATAAACCAAATTTATTCTAATCCTATCTATTACATCGGATCCAATATCCGAAGAAAAAATACAAATCAAAATAAAACCATAACCAATACAACCATGACAAAGGTCATAACCTAGGGCTCGATTCACATCACAATCCATATACAACCAAAAGCTTTTGATCTTTTGTCAAAACAAATAATTTTTGACAAATAAAACATAGATCAAAATTATAACTTTACCATCTATACGTGTGTAACCGTGGCTCTGATACCACTGTTGGGAATCATGGCATCAGAATAATAGCGAAAGCGGTTTATATAATTTACCAAAAGCCGATTATATAAATTTGATTTATTAATCCTATTAATAAATATTCCCAATCAGGATCAAGGTTATACGCGTATAAACAAATAAACGGAATAAACAACCATAGAGGGTTTTAGTAATCAACCTTTGACGACTACACCGGAATTGTAACACGCGGGTTACAACGAATCCTCGCTAGTAGGAAGTTCACAACCAAGCACAAGATACCCCAGAGTAGAACCAGCCAAGAAGAAGGCGGTTATTATAAAAAGTCTCTTGGGTTTCCACCTTAAACATCCTTTTATTATAAAAGGTGTCTCTTGGGTTTCCACTATTATTATTTCACAAATAATAATATACCTACTCGTGAACATATACGATTCGTGTACCAACGTGTAACTCTTTGGATCGTACCGAGTTAGTTACGTTGACTTTAATTAAGGTCGGACATACATATATCCAACAGATATGTCGTGCTTGCTAAGAACGATTTCACTTATGATCATTGTTACTAAATCAACAATTGTGTTTCATGTCTTTTGACCATTATCATGGGTTCTTTCTAAGAGAAACTAAACTTTTGGCCCGTCCGTTCAGTGGACTATGCTTCCATAATCCACTATCAATGAGTGACTATCAAAATCACTTCAAACACTGCTAATTTATCCATTATTTGACCTGTTTGGCTGTCTAATGGAAACCACCATTTTATGACATACCAAACTTATTTCAACCAATTATTTGACCTGTTTGTATATCTAGTGAACTTCGTCACTACAACTAAATACCAAGTTTACATAATATGCTAATACAAAGTCGACTAACATAATACATGATCAAGCATAATGTAACGAACCATAGTTACGCACCTCTAGAGCGTTCCTTTCAAGCGCGTATCCGTCTCGGCTTGTCCGCTTGAGGATTCGATCCCTTTACCTATAGAGTTCAACCAACTACCGTTTAGAACTCTATTCATAACGCACAATGCATAATTTGCCATATCATTCAAATATGCATTTTTATTCGAAATTTACTATTTTAGCTTTCTCTTAGGCGTTTTAACAAACACCTTGCGGGCGTAATTTTTATACATCATCTAGCTAGTTCATGACTAACTTTTTAATCCAAATTTCATTCATCAAACACAAGCCCTTATGTCTAGTGTTCATGAACTTAATTTACAACTTGCATCATAACCTCCATTTTCACTATTCAACATTAAATTACATGTGTTCATCAAGTTATCACAAAAACCCACTTAGTTCATACTTGATTAGTTCACAAATCACTAGTTTATGGCACAATTTCAATGAGTTTGCATCTATGGTTTGTTCCTAGACTTATACTCACATCAATTCAACTATAACATTCAAGATTCGCACAAGAATTTAGTTCATGCATGATTATGAAAATTTCAAAATATCACCAATCATCAAAATTCAACATAGCTTGTGATCTAGTAGCTTAGGTGATCACGATTTTAGTTAAAGCCCCAATTTTTTTGGCTTGATTGCTCTTGATTTGTTGAGTTTCTTGTGGTTTAGGTGTGACACCCATGGCGAAACCAGGTACACCCTACACGGTCCAAAACCGTAAAGCCACTTAACACTTTAATTGTGCGAAAACCCTAAAAACATGTGTGACTTATATACTTGATTAAATGATATATGTTATGTCTCGGAGAAATCCGGGAACACGTTATGACTAACATGACACTAATAAGGGCCAACAGTGCGAAGTTGGTGTCCTTAGTCTTGAAACACGTGTTAAACAGGAATGTTCCGTTTAACAGCGCTTTAAACATTTGACGTTGATTATTAGTTTATCTGTAGCATTATTTAAGATTTCGAGTTCCAGGAACAACTTAATTTTGTACCATAGACTGTGACATAAGGTTTGAAGCCAATCTGAGATTGGGCACGTAAAACGAAGTAGCTTCCCGGTTAGGGAAACGCTCTCGTTTCAGGAATAATATAAGGCAATCAAATGTGCAAGGAACGATCGATCAAGCTTAAAAACATTTAAACCACCCTAATACGAGTCTTTTATAATTAAAACGTAACTGGGTTCGGGTTTCAAGACGGTTATTCTAAATTTTTAAAACCGAGTCTTTTGACACTAAATACGCGCAAAACGGAGTCCGTCACGCAAATCGAGAACGCGCCCGGGACCCGCAAATGAACCAAAACGATCCATGAAGGATACACATCAGATTTTGCACATTTTACAATGCATGAGGTGGCCCTAGTGGGACCACCTCAAACCGCCAACACCCCCTTAGTATATATCTATTTTTTTTTTCATTTGTTTCTTTAATTTTCACACAAGATATTCACAAAATTCTGCTTTCCCTTCCTTTTTTCTCTGCTGATATCATCGTAAACTTCAACAATTGAAAGGTAGCAACTTTATTTTTATGGTTTTAAGTCTAAATTCTTGATTAAACATAGTATAGAACATGAACAACCATTTTTATCCATGAAATTTTGAGTTTTAAATAAGTTTCTTGGCTGAATAAGAACAACTTGTGAATTCCCTGGTGTTATAAGGCAGCCATGATCACCAATCTTTGGGTTTTGATACACTAACCAAAACCTATTCGACAAAAATCGCCTAATTAGTCGATTAACCGAAAAACAATGATATAAAGTTTGATTGATCTAAGTTCTAGCATATTTGGATTATACTTGATGTGTAGGTACTGAATTTAGCTCATACAAACTTATGAGCTCAAGAAAAACACTCGGACACGAAGAAATCGCTAGGTATATTGTCCGAAACTCAAAACTAGACTAGGCAGAATATTGTTTTGATTGTAACTTGGTCCGTGATACTTAGATTGAGCTGAACTTTGGTGTGGTGATGAAGAGTAGTGTCAGGAAGTTCCACTTCAAATTTTAGAAGTTTTGGAATTTTCTACGATTTTTGGTGAATTTTTGACTGTTTTACAAAAATAATTCTGGAAAAAATACCAAACGGATACAATAAATCACCAAACCTTACAGAGACACTAAGGAACATATGAGGAATTTTATGGGAATATTTGGAGTCCATTGGTTGAGTTTTGGTCGGGGTTAAAAATCCGCGTTTTCGCGAAATTTCGGTAGCCGGGAACGCACCGAAACGAAATCGGAAAAATCTTAAAATTTTTGGAGAGGTTTCTAGAACCATAAGGGATGTTCAGGAATTTTTTTGGAATTTTTGAGCACTGATTATAATTAATGTTAATTATATGGTTGATTATGATTTTATAAATAATTTATTTATACAAGTAGAATGCCAAAATAAATTCCCAGAAATTTTCCCCACAATCTACTCATTTTTAATAAGTTATATCAAAATCTAAAGGTTTTTATTCAAATTCTAAATTAAATGGGAATTTTTGGGGTTAAAGATGGATTATTTTAAATCAATTTCGGCAGTTTACCGTATAACGAACTGGCCGGAACTGGGAACTGACCCAACCCGACGGTGGAAACGGAAACTCAAAATTGGGCAACCTGGACTCCCCAAACACCCAAACTCCCTTAATGAAAAGTTAATCATTCTTAAATAGTAACGTGTTGGCATTATTGGTATTCCCGTACCATTATCCGAAAACGTTAAACTACTGACATTGGCTGGCACGCGAACCGGTGCCCGGTAGCCAAACTGAAAACTAATACTACCCTGACCTCCATCACCATACCAGTATCGTATAGGCTCAATCTAGAGTGAAAACGCCTGACCGAATCCAAGTTATACCTATTACCGACTTAGACACTACGTAAGTCCATATTTGCATATATGATTCTAGAAGTTGACTCGGTTGCTTGTTTACGTCCTGTGTGAAACTACTACATACACTGTGAGTTTTACTTCCCCATTTTCAAACTGTTTTCTGTTTTACATGGGGTGAAATGCATGTTACATACTTTTATACGTGCACATATATACATGATATAACATGAATTATCTGAGTAAACACTAGTACATGAAAAGTCCCCACAGACCCAAGTGATTAACCGTAGGCCGGTGAATGTGTAAATAGTACTATTGGTCCAACAAACCCAATTGCGATGTCCAGGAACGCCATGTGATGCATACGCAATTGTACATGTTTGAGCATAGGCTATGGGGTACTAGCCATAACTACATTGGGGCTGTGCCGTGGTGATGGACCACGGTGGTTGAGGTGACAGTCAAGGCTTCACTTGTGGGCTCATAATATATATATATATACATACTATCAGATGTGCCAACTTGAACTATAATTACATCTGTTTAATACAAACTAAAACAGTGAAACTCACTAAGCTATGTTTAGCTGATTTTTCCAAATTGTAACATGTTATTCAGAGGAATAGACTTGTAGGAGTTTCAAGTTATGAGAATGGATAGTACGTGAATAGATGCATAACTACTAGCACAATATTACTTGTGGGAAACCGAGGTGTCACTTACGTGTCATTGTGTTGATAAATAATGTAAACGAAACACGTTGTAATGTATAATATAACATCTTTGTGAACAATGTGTCTGTTCCATGAGTCTGTTGCTCCCTGCGTGCACTTCCGCTGCAAGTCGGGGTGTGACAGAAGATGGTATCAGAGCCATTGGTTATAGAGAAGTAGGTATCCTTAGTGATCCTAGACTATAATCAAAAGCTCATCTTCCTACAAATAAAAACATGTAACAAATGAAACATAATGGCTATTATCAGGATGATCTTGTCGGGCATGTAAATTATTATGGTCCGGAAAATAACATATTTGCTTGTACTTGGGATTTCTGAGAACGTCACTAAGAAAGAACAAGAAATGAACATGTATACAAGTGGATTGATGTGTGCAAAATGCAACATATAAATTACATCAATTGTGGCATAAAACTAACCCTTTTTTTAGTACTAATGTTGGAAAAAGTGTGTTTTTGTCTTCCTTTTGTATTTTCAGGATTAAATGAGCTCAAATTAACAAAAGAAGCAAAAAGGCTGGTAAATCTAACATAAATACAAGAAAAGGAATAAACGTGGCATGCCCGACCTCCCCGAAAGCATCTTCCCAAGCAAAACAAGAAAACAGGAGGTTGAACACGCCCCGTGCTCAGTTAACATGGGGGCGTGCCCAAGTGTCAGCATAAAAGACAAAGTTGTAGAAGCTTCCATCACCCACCACGGGGCCGTGCTCAGCGGACACGGGGTCGTGGACAACTATAAGATTCGCAGAATCCAGGAAAATCTTGATAGTACAGATATGCTTTTGCACACGGGGTCGTGCCCAGCGGACACGGGGCCATGGTCAACTAATAAAGACAAGAGCAATTAATGAAGAAAGAGAAGGATGTGGACACGGGGCCATGCCCGAGCTTCTATTCAGCCTATAAATAGGAGTGCTTGGCTCAAGCTCAAACCATCCCTTGGCACACCACCTCTCTCACACTTCACCTACCACCCACCACCACCATAACACCATCATCCACCACCATCATCCATTGTCCATCATAGAGTGTGTGAGTCGTCTCGGGATCCAAGATTGATCGTAAGAGTTCTTGACAATCAAGGCCATGTTTGCCTAAGTCTCTTACATCACTTGGTGAAGACAAAGTGTCTAGTATAATACTTTTTATTTTTAACCTTTTCGCACTTTTTAATTGGTTATGTATTAATGACTTTAAGAACTAGTTTCTTATGTTGAAGGTGATTCTTCCTTATCGTTTGTCCGTGGTGTCTTGGCATTATTTTACTGTCAATATAAAATAAAAGATTTTCACCATTTATATCTCCACGGTCTATATGGAGTTATGTTGGCTACCTGGTCGGGGGTTAAGGGAACGGTTTGGTAAGAGTCTTGCCATTGTTCAGTGTATAGATCCTGCAAAGGACCTAGGTCAAATTTAGTAGGACCTCCTTCAATACTTAACGGTATTGGATGGCGGGGGTCCAAACTCTTTGATCCCCTCATAAGTTAAACTACTATTAATACTTTAACCAGTATACTTAGGACTGTATCCCTGCTGACTCAGACTACTTAGCCGAGGGTAACGTCGCCTTCAAAAGAGGGGCCTACCACATTATGCATTAATAACTTAATTAATTATCTTTCAATAATCCAACCCTTTAGGATTGTATCCTTGCTGACTCAAACTACTGGGTTGAGGGTAACTTCACCTCCAAAAGAGGGGCCTGCTACAATAACTAAGATAATCTCTTAACAAAGTGCAAAAGTGCGGAAATAATCAAAGGTTACACTAAACACGAGTCGGATCCAAGTGATTCATCTTGTCTATCTGTTTTTACTTTTATTTTCATTTTTCAGCATTTTAGTTAGTTTTTATTTTCTTAGTTTAAAAACCTTTTTTCTAAACTTTTGATTTGATTAGACGTTGAGGATGAACCGGTACTAAAAGCTCTTGTGTCCTTGGATGACCTCGGTATCTTACCAACACTATACTACGCTCACGATGGGTGCACTTGCCCATATGTGTGTTTAGTGTTAGTAAATATCGTGTTTTATAAATTTAAAACTTGGCTAAAGAAAGTGTAAAAGGGCTTAAAATATACTTAAACTTATATACACACTTCACACGCATCATGGATGCATATAATTAACCTTTCGTGTCAATGTGTACATACGTGTATATATTTTGTGTACATTATCTTCACACTATTCGGTAGTTAGCAATTGTCGTTATAACTTGCTTCCTTACAGGTAGAATGTCGACTGAATCTAGTTACGAGGAGGATCCATCAATGGATCTGAATGCTGAGGTTGAAGAGACAGAGTCAGAGCAGGAGGACACTTTCGTTCCGCATGAGCTACCCAGTGATGCGGCCGATCAGTCCGGTTATCGCTGTGATAGTTACCCCCCGAGACGTCCTACACGACAGGGGATTGAGATCATGAGTGCATATCATTCTCCGCCGCATGACCAGCCCGCTACGGTGGAATATAGTCATACCTCAGACCCTTACTATTACCCAGGCATGGCCAGGATGAGCCCTACCCCTATTATTATTCGACGCTCTCCCACTCCTATTCCCAGGGTTAGTAGGTCCCCTACTCCCGACATTCCAGCGACTCGTATCTCACCTGGCTTAGCTGAACTACCCATTCCCCCTGCTATTAGATTTAGACAGACAGCGCGTATGAGGGTGTCGATGCCAGGACCAGTTTTTACTCCTCCCACTTCACCACTTGTCCCTACCTCATCAGGATTTGGACCGACAGTCACAGCTAGGTTCATTGATCCGATGCACGGATCCACACTATCCTCACCCTACCATACATATGAGCCGGGTGGGCCTTCACATCCTATAGAGGATTCCCCTCCGCCAGTTTGGGGTATCCCAGCACCCCAAGCGAAACCCCCTGAGTCATCGAGGAGTAGGAGTTGGATGGGATATGTGATTGAGCAGTTGATAGAACTCACTGTGGCAGTGACAGAGGAAGTACATCATCATAGCACTTTGTATGATCATATTATAGTTATCCAGCAGGCGATGATGAGGGTCCTGGACAGACAGATACGGAGTTCCATCAAGGACGTGATCAGGCATTATTATGGTTTTATGGAGGAGTTATCGCACTGTTAGCGATAGGGTTTGTGTGGTTAGCTTTCTTGAGACGCGTGTAGAGACACGGTTACTTTTGTATATATATATATATATATATATATATATATATCTTTTGTACTCACATCAAGCACTGGGCAGTTGTAGGCCTATGTCGAGATGGTGATGCGTGACGTTGCTTGTTTCTTGTACTAGATGTTGTTACTGTGTGTATGTCACTGTAGTGACAAATTTTGACTTGTATGTTACAAGCACTGATCCTTAGTGGGTTCAGTCTATATGCAAATTTTGATTAATGTACAGCGGCGTTTGTATGTATAATAGTGACTGTTGTTTATACATGTGTGTGTGTTTAAGGGGTTTTAACAGTTGTGATGTAATACAATTTGATGATTGATATACATACCAATATATACGAATTTTTGTGTTATAGAATGGCCCCAAAATGAGCAAATAACCTCACAGAGGCAGACATCGCACGATCAATAACCCAACAATTACAGGCGGTAATCCCAACTATCGTAGCCCAAGTTACCGCCGATGTGGCTGCAAACATACCTAATCGTCAACCTGATCCTCCTGTTATTTCGGTCGCCCTGAATAACGTACGGCAGGGATGCAGTTACAAACAGTTCATGGAGGGTAAACCTAGGGAATTTCATGGCATCGAAGGACCGACTGGAATTGTAAGTTGGATAGAGAAAACACAAGTTGTCATCAATATTAGTAATTGTCCGGCGGACTCTATTGTCAAGTACGCGACATCAACCTTTGTGGATGAAGCTTTAAACTGGTGGAATACAATAGTCCAGACACGTGGGCAGGAAGAAATTGATCACCTGACGTGGGACGAACTTAAGACGCTGCTTATGGAGCACTACTGCCCGAAGAACGAAATCCAGAAGATGGAACACGAATTCTGGAATTTACAAATGCAAGGGGTAGACCACGTTGGTTACACTAACTGTTTTAACACTCTTGCTCGAATACTACATGATATGGTTCGACCTGAGTCGAAACGTATTGCGCGGTACATATGGGGTTTAGCCCCAGAGGTCCGCAGTATTATAAACACCGTGGAACATCTCACAATGGAAAGTGTTGTGTCCAGGTCTGGCACAATCACGTATGACATGGTTAGAAGGAACATTCTGAAAATGCCTGGAGAACCATCTGGTACGAAAAGAACCGAATATGATTGGAAACCCCAAGGAAACCAACAAAATAAATGCACCCGAGCGACATCTCAAGCCTATGCCATGACTACTAAAGATGCAAGAGCAGATAATTATAAAGGGACGCTACCAAAGTGCCAGAAATGTGGATTTCACCATTCGGGTGAATGCGAATCCGTGGTCTGGAATAAATGTCAGAAGACGGGGCATTACGCAAGAAGTTGTAGAGCCTCTACTGATACCTCAACTCGTTCGTACCAACCTACTCGTTTCCAACCGCCAAGATCTCAAGCAACTCAACAAAAACAATTACAACCACCCCAAAAACCGCAGTTGACCTACCCCCGTACTTGTTTCGAGTGTGGTAGTACGGAACACTTTAAAATAAATTGTCCTAAACTCAACCAATGTCAGACGGGAAAAGTGAACCAGGGACAAGCTTCTACTTCGAACCAAGGTCGAGGGCGCGTGTTTGTGATCGGATCGGATGATGCACACCAAGATCCGAATGTGGTGACAGGTACCTTTCTTATTTCCGATCAATATGCTTCAGTACTGTTTGATACGGGCGCAGATAGGAGCTATGTTTCCATTAGTTTCTTACCTCTATTGAATATGTCGGCTATTGAATTAACACGTCCCTACTCCATAGAACTTGCTAACGGTACACCTATAACTAGTCACAAAATCATTCGTGATTGTCCTTTAGTCCTTAACGATCACCAATTCCTTATTGACCTACTACCGGTAGAGCTTGGAAGCTTCGATATAGTAGTGGGAATGGACTGGTTGTCCAAATACAAGGCGGAGATTATATGTGAGCAGAAGATTGTTAGGATCCCTTTTCCTAATGATAAAGTTATCATGGTACAGGGAGAGAAGTTTGGTACCATATTAAACCTTATATCCCACCTTAAAGTGTTGAAGAGTATACGTCAGGGATGTGAGGTGTTTTTAGCAAGTGTAATGGCGACCGAACCAGAAGAACAACGTATTAAAGATATTTCGGTAGTGTGTGATTACCCAGACGTGTTCCCCGAGGAATTGCCTGGATTGCCACCCAATCGGCAAGTCGAGTTCCGAATCGACTTAATACCGGGAGCAGCTCCAATTGCCAAAGCTCCTTACCGTTTAGCACCTTCAGAGATGCAAGAACTATCATCTCAGTTACAAGAACTGCTAGACCGAGGTTTTATCCGTCCCGGTTATTCTCCTTGGGGAGCACCAGTATTATTTGTGAAGAAAAAGGATGGAAGCTTTCAGATGTGTATCGACTACCGGGAGCTGAATAAGGTTACTATAAAGAATAGATATCCTCTTCCGCGTATCGATGATTTATTTGATCAGTTACAAGGAGCCTGTTACTTTTCCAAAATCGATCTTAGATCTGGTTATCATCAAGTGAAAGTTCAAGAGGAAGATATCCCGAAAACAGCCTTTTGAACTCGGTACGGTCACTATGAGTTCCTGGTTATGCCCTTTGGGTTAACCAACGCACCTGCGGTGTTTATGGACCTCATGAACCAAGTTTGTAAACAATATTTAGATAAATTCATCATAGTCTTTATTGACGATATTTTGATCTATTCCAAGAGTAAAAAGGAACACGAGCACCATCTACGAGCCATACTAAAGATATTGAGGAAAGAGAAGTTGTACGCCAAGCTTTCAAAGTGTGACTTCTGGTTACAAGCGGTGCAATTTTTAGGCCATGTGGTAGATCAACAAGGGATTCATGTTGACCCTAGTAAGATTGAAGCTATTAAGAATTGGCAAGCGCCTAAGTCTCCGAAAGAGATACGCCAATTCTTGGGATTGGCTGGATATTACCGTCGCTTTATTGAAAATTTTTCCTGCATTGCTCAATCCTTAACTGCCTTGACACAGAAAGATCGAAAGTATGAATGGGGCGAAGAACAAGAAACAGCTTTTCAGCTGTTAAAATAGAAGTTATGTGAGGCGCCAATTTTGACGTTGCCAGAGGGCAATGATGACTTTGTAGTGTATTGCGATGCATCGCGACGTGGTCTAGGATGCGTATTGATGCAGAGAAACAAGGTTATTGCATATGCTTCCAGACAGTTGAAAGTACATGAAAAGAACCATACAACACATGATATAGAGCTGGGCGCAGTGATTTTTGCACTTAAGATCTGGAGGCATTACTTGTACGGTACGAAGTGTACAATTTATACCGATCACAAGAGCCTTCAACATATATTCGATCAGAAGGAGCTGAATATGAGACAATGTAGATGGGTGGAGCTATTGAACGATTACGACTGTGAAATAAAATACCATCCAGGTAAGGCTAACGTAGTAGCCGATGCCTTGAGTAGAAAAGACCGAGTAAAGCCACTCAGAGTGCGAGCTCTTGGGATGATTGTGCAAACCAGTCTTAAAGAGCAGATTCGTAATGCGCAAAGGGAAGCTTTGGAGGAAGGCCAACTAAATAGCGAGAACTTACACGGAAATGAAGGGAATTTTGTGAGGAAACCGGATGAAGTGTTGTATTACTAAAATAGGGTATGGATTCCTACTCTCCATGATCTACGTCAATTGATTATGGATGAGGCTCATAAATCTAAGTACTCTATTCACCCCGGTATAGACAAGATGTACCATGACCTTAAGGAATTTTATTGGTGGCCATGTATGAAAAAGGATGTAGCAGAGTACGTGAGCAAATGTTTGACTTGTGCCCGGGTAAAGGCAGAATACCAGAAACCCTCGGGAATGTTACAGTAACCCGAAATACCTCAATGGAAATGGGAGCAAATCACGATGGATTTCGTGACCCAGCTTCCAAAAACACCCCGAGGTCATGATGCGATTTGGGTAGTAGTGGATAGATTAACCAAATCGGTGCACTTTATTCCGATTCGTACTACCTACAATACCGAGAAATTGGCCGAGATCTACACAAATGAAATTGTGGCAAGACACGGGGTACCAGTTGCAATCATTTCAGACCGTGATAGTCATTTCACTTCACACTATTGGCAACAGTTACAAGAAGCTTTGGGGTCTAGAATAGACCTGAGTATGGCTTACCATCCCCAAACCGACGTCCAATCTGAACGAACTATACAGACATTGGAGGATCTGCTTCGTGCTTACAACCTAGACTTTGGAGGAAGTTGGGATAAGCACCTTCCCCTCATCGAATTCTCTTACAATAACAACTATCATAGTAGCATACAAGCTGCACCATACGAAGCACTATATGGCCGAAAGTGTAGATCGGCACTTTATTGGGCTGAAGTGGGCGATACTCAACTCACGGGGTCTGAACTAATTCAAGAGATGACAGATAAGGTGCATAAGATCCAAAGTAGATTGAAAGTGGCACAAGATCGGCAGAAAAGTTACGCTGATGTCCGCAGGAAACCGTTGTCATTTGAAGTGGGTGACAAAGTGCTGTTAAAAGTGTCACCGTGGAAAGGAGTGATCAGATTTGGAAAGGCAGGAAAATTGGCTCCAAGATACATCGGGCCGTATGAAATTATTTCCAAAGTTGGACCTGTAGCGTACCAACTGAAACTACCAGAGGAACTAAGCACAATTCACGATGTATTCCATGTATCCAACTTAAAGAAATGTCTCACGGATGAAGCAGCGATTATGCCGTTAGAAGATGTGCACAGTGATGACAAACTCCACTTTGTGGAGGAACTGGTAGAAATAGTAGACGGGAAGATCAAACAACTACGTCATAACAAAATTTCGCTGGTGAAAGTCCGGTGGAACTCGAAGCAAGGACCTGAGTATACCTGGGAACGGAAGGATGAGTTCCGTAGAAAATACCCACATCTCTTCCCTAACAAGACGAAGTGAATTTCGGGGACCGAATTTCTAAACCAGGAGAGACTGTGACACCCATGGCGAAACCAGGTACACCCTACACGGTCCAAAACCGTAAAGCCACTTAACACTTTAATTGTGCGAAAACCCTAAAAACATGTGTGACTTATATACTTGATTAAATGATATCTGTTATGTCTCGGAGAAATCCGGGAACACGTTATGACTGACATGACACTAATAAGGGCCTACAACGCGAAGTTGGTGTCCTTAGTCTTGAAACACGTGTTAAACAGGAATGTTCCGTTTAACAGCGCTTTAAACATTTGACGTTGATTATTAGTTTATCTGTAGCATTATTTAAGATTTCGAGTTCCAGGAACAACTTAATTTTGTACCATAGACTGTGACATAAGGTTTGAAGCCAATCTGAGATTGGGCACGTAAAACGAAGTAGCTTCCCCGGTTAGGGAAACGCTCTCGTTTCAGGAATAATATAAGGAAATCAAATGTGTAAGGAACGATCGATCAAGCTTAAAAACATTTAAACCACCCTAATACGAGTCTTTTATAATTAAAACGTTACTGGGTTCGGGTTTCAAGACGGTTATGCAAAATTTTTAAAACCGATTCTTTTGACACTAATTACGCGCAAAACGGAGTCCGTCACGCAAATCGAGAACGCGCCCGGGACCCGCAAACGAACCTAAATTATCCATGAAGGATACACATCAGATTTTGCACATTTTACAATGCATGAGGTGGCCCTAGTGGGACCACCTCAAACCGCCAACACCCCCTTAGTATATATCTATTTTTTTTTCATTTGTTTCTTTAATTTTCACACAAGATATTCACAAAATTCTGCTTTCCCTTCCTTTTTTCTCTGCTGATATCATCGTAAACTTCAACAATTTAAAGGTAGCAACTTTATTTTTATGGTTTTAAGTCTAAATTCTTGATTAAACATAGTATAGAACATGAACAACCATTTTTATCCATGAAATTTTGAGTTTTAAACAAGTTTCTTGGCTGAATAAGAACAACTTGTGAATTCCCTGGTGTTATAAGGCAGCCATGATCACCAATCTTTGGGTTTTGATACACTAACCAAAACCTATTCGACAAAAATCGCCTAATTAGTCGATTAACCGAAAAACAATGATATAAAGCTTGATTGATCTAAGTTCTAGCATATTTGGATTATACTTGATGTGTAGGTACTGAATATAGCTCATACACACTTATGAGCTCAAGAAAAACACTCGGACACGAAGAAATCGCTAGGTATATTGTCTGAAACTCGAAACTAGACTAGGCAGAATATTGTTTTGATTGTAACTTGGTCCATGATACGAAGAAATCGCTAGGTATATTGTCTGAAACTCGAAGCTAGGTATATTGATGAAATTTGGTGTGGTGATGAAGAGTAGTGTCAGGAAGTTCCACAAAAAATTTTAGAAGTTTTAGAATTTTCTCCGTTTTTTGGTGAATTTTTTACTGTTTTACAAAGAATTCTGGAAAAAATACCAAACGGATACAATAAATCACCAAACTTTACAGAGACACTAAGGAACATATGAGGAATGTTCTGGGAAAATTTGGAGTCCATTGGTTGAGTTTTGATCGGGGTTAAAAATCCGCGTTTTCACAAAATTTCGGTAGCCGAGAACGCACCGAAACAAAATCGGAAAAATCTTAAAATTTTTGGAGAGGTTTCTGGAACCATTAGGGATGTCCAGGAAATTTTTTGGGATTTTTAAGCCCTGAGTATAATTAATGTTAATTATATGGTTGATTATGATTTTATAAATAATTTATTTATACAAGTAGAATGCCAAAATAAATTCCCAGAAATTTTCCCCACAATCTACTGATTTTTAATAAGTTATATAAAAATCTAAAGGTTTTTATTCAAATTCTAAGTTAAATGGGAATTTTTGGGGTTAAAGATGGATTATTTTAAATCAATTTCGGCAGTTTACCGTATAACGAACTAGCCGGAACTGGGAACTGACCCAACCCGAAAAATACTATAATTAAAACACGGGGAGTATTCTCGAAGATTCCAGGGTGGATTGGACACTCGGGGTGTGTCGAATACCAGTTCGGGAAATCCCCGACGGTGGAAACGGAAACTCAAAATTGGGCAACCTGGACTCCCCAAACATCCAAACTCCCTTAATGAAAAGTTAATCATTCTTAAATAATAACGTGTTGGCATTATTGGTATTCCCGTACCATTATCCGAAAACGTTAAACAACTGACATTGGCTGGCACGCGAACCGGTGCCCGGAAGCCAAACTGAAAACTAATACTACCTTGACCTCCATCACCATACTAGTATCGTATAGGCTCAATCTAGAGTGAAAATGCCTGACCGAATCCAAGTTATACCTATTACCGAATTAGACACTACGTAAGTCCATATTTGCATATATGATTCTAGAAGTTGACCCGGTTGCTTGTTTACGTCCTGTGTGAAACTACTGCATACACTGTGAGTTTTACTTCCCCATTTTCAAACTGTTTTCTGTTTTACATGGGGTGAAATGCATGTTACATACGTTTATACGTGCACATATATACATGATATAACGTGAATTATCTGAGTAAACACTAGTACGTGAAAAGTCCCCACAGACCCAAGTGATTAACCGTAGGCCGGTGAATGTGTAAATAGTACTATTGGTCCGACAAACCCAATTGCGATGGCCAGGAACGCCATGTGATGCATACGAAATTGTACATGTTTGAGCATAGGCTATGGGGTACTAGCCATAGCTACATTGGGGCAGTGCCGTGGTGGTGGACCACGTTGGTTGAGGTGACAGTCAAGGCTTCACTTGTGGGCTCAGAATATATATATATATATATATATATATATTTATATATATATACACATACTATCAGATGTGCCAACTTGAACTATAATTACATCTGTTTAATACAAACTAAAACAGTGAAACTCACTAAGCTATGTTTAGCTGATTTTGCCAAATTTTAACATGTTATTCAGAGGAATAGACTTGTAGGAGTTTCAAGTTATGAGAATGGATAGTACGTGAATAGATGCATAACTACTAGCACAAGATTACTTGTGGGAAACCGAGGTGTCACTTACGTGTCATTGTGTTGATAAATAATGTAAACGAAACACGTTGTAATGTATAATATAACATCTTTGTGAACAATGTGTTTGTTCCATGAGTCTGTTGCTCCCCGCGCGCGCTTCCGCTGCGAGTCGGGGTGTGACATTAGGTTTTGAACAAGGACTCCCTTTTGGCTCCTGATGAAATAGCCAGACACACACACATATGTGTGTGTTTTTATTTGTTATTTGTTTTAATTAAAAACTTGATCCCAATTGCCCATGTTTAGTCCCTCAACATTTGTAGGTTTATAATTTGGGCCAATTTGCTTCAAGCTTCCTTATTGTTTAGCAATTTATGATTAACTAGGTTAGTAAATCCTAGTTAACATTATTATTCGGTAGAACCAATATATATACCATGTGTAAATAATTATTAGCTTCTAATATTTTTTGGGTGTTACACCCCGTTACCTCGGGCCTTTTATAAGCTTTATTTCCTCCAAAGTTTTGATTCACTTTTTATTTAATATTAGGCTTATTTATTAGATCCTAATATTTACCGGGTTTATTTTTACCACTACAATATTTTACCCGTTTATTTTCGGTTACTTTAATATAATTAATAAACCCGTTTTTGGGGTGTTACATGAAGTTGTATTGAATGTTGTATCCAGTGGAATTGCTTCACTTTTGCTGGATGGTGCTAGAACTGCTCATTCAATGTTTGTAATTCCAATCAACATTAATGAGAATTCAATATGTTCGAGAGAGCCTAATAATGAGTTAGGTGATTTAATTAAAAGAGCAACTTTGATTATTTGGGATGAAGCAACTATGAATCACAAGCATTGTTTCGAGGCTCTTGATAGAACAATGAGAGACATATCATGTTCCAGTCAACCGAACATGGAATCCAAGCCGTTTGGGGGAAAGGTCATTCTATTTGGTGGTGATTTTAGACAAATTCTTCCAGTCATCCCTAAAGGTACCAGAACAATGATAGTCAATGGTTCTTTGAATTCTTCTTATATATGGCTATACTGTCAAGTACTAAAGCTAATTGAGAATATGAGATTAAGAGTTGGTTGTCAGGAAGCAGATTTGAAAGAAATAAAGGAATTTGGAGAATGGATTTTAAAGCTTGGTGATGGTCTGCTTGGTGAAGAAAATGATGGTGAGATAGATATTGAAATACCAGATGATTAACTTATTCATGACCAAGTCAATCCTATTTCTTCTCTCATTTCATTTATATATCCGGACATGAATAAGTTTTTGTGGGATTTAACGTATTTCCAACAAAGAGCGATTCTTGCTCCAACTAATGAAGTTATGGATTCAATAAATAAAGAGTTGTTAGAGAGTTTTCCTGGTGAAGAAAAGGTTTATTTTAGTTCAGATAGTTTATGCCAATCTGAGGAAGAATCAGAGCTTAATATGGCATTGTTTCCTCTTGATGTGTTAAACAATCTTCGTTTATCTGGTTTACCTAACCATAAATTAGTACTGAAACTTGGTGCTCCAGTAATGTTACTCAAAAACATTGATCAGGCAAATGGATTGTGTAACGGTACACGTTTACAAGTCACGAGGCTCGAAAAAGTTGTGATTGAAGCA
Source organism: Helianthus tuberosus (assembly GCA_030545235.1). NCBI lineage: Eukaryota > Viridiplantae > Streptophyta > Magnoliopsida > Asterales > Asteraceae > Helianthus > Helianthus tuberosus. Next base: position 188,746,418 of record CM060359.1, read on the forward strand.
AAAATTATCACAGGGACTAATATAGGTCATCATACTTTGATTTCAAGACTGAAGATGACACCTTCTGATAAAAGAATACCAGTGAAGATTTCTCGATGACAATTCCCACTTTCACTGTGTTTTGCTATGACAATAAATAAAAGTCAAGGACAATCATTGGAGCGTGTTGGTTTATATCTTCCACGTCTAGTGTTTAGTCATGGCCAACTTTATGTTGCTGTATCTAGAGTAAAAAGTAGGAAGCGGCTGAAAGTTTTGATTTGTGATAAAGAGAAACGAGTCTGTACAACCACTACTAATGTGGTTTACAAAGAAGTTTTACAAAATCTATGATGATAGTAAACATATGTCAACCTGGCAACGTCTGTTGGTTATAATGGATGAACTGTTGTTAGGAAATGTTTGTTGGAAAGCAATACAACTTTTTGAAAGCATCTGATACTTGCTCTGCATTAAGCATATCCTGAAAACACATGCTGTGAAAAATGTTTATATCTGGCATTGTAGTAACAAGTTTGCAGCTCTCATTTTTAATGAGAGTACAAAATTCTTTGTTAATAACATTATTCTCTTAACATCTGTTTACTAACCTTTTTAATTTCTGTTGACTGACCTTTTTAATATGGGTTGACTAACATCTGATACTTAGGGTCTGTTTGGTATGGGGTAATTGAATAGACGGAGGAATGGAATGGACGAAGTAATGGAATGGACGAGAGAATGCAATGGATCATTACCATTCCATGTCATGTTTGGTTACCTTGTGTGAATTGAATGAATTATTATTGTGTATTGTTTGGTAGGCAAGAAAAACGGAATAATAAAATAAGCGGTGAGTGGTGGTGGCGGTTGGTGGTAGCAATTGTGGGTGGTTATAGGTGGCGGTGGTGGGTGTAGATGTGATACCCGAGGAAAAATCCCCAGTCATTCTGAGACATCACTTCTTTCCTTACTGCTTATCAAATTTCCGGATGAAATTTCTTTCATGTTGGGGATGATGTGACAACTCGAGTTTCCAAGGTTGTTCAGCTATGCATTACTTTTAATTATATCTCGTTGTACATAATAATTTTGTGCTCGTTGTGTGATATTAATATACTTGATTAATAATCTTAATATTGTAAACGAATGGAAGTTATTTCGGGTTACACACTTCTATCCCGATCGCGTACTTCCTAACCGGCATGTATCTTAAACCTTGGCCCACACCATCAAGCCCAAACCGAGCCCAACCCGTTTCATTGGAGGACTTGTACGTATACATCTTTACGTATACATCTTTACGCATACATCTTTGTACGCGGTTCCATTATTTTGACAACACACAAACATGATCAAAAACCCTAGACTTCCTCCTCCTCCCCTTGGAAACCCGATGACAGCCCACTCTTCCTCGATATCCTACTCGACTTCGTGTTGGAAGCAATTAGTACATGATTACTGCCATTCGATTTAACCCCTTGTTATACTATATTACATGGTTCCAGGATGTGTACTCGAATTCTGTTATGCATGAGGTATGTACTAGTATTGTTTTGCATAATGATTTGTGTTAGGGATTCATGTATGCCAAGCCTTGATAACTTTTGCATGATAATTGGGTGCTTAACAAATATGAGGTGCATGTTAGGGTTAGCCGATTGGTTTGAATTATTAGGGTTTCACCAAGTTATTAATAATTATTTGTTATTCATAATTAAGGAGGTGTTGGGCTGCATGTGCGATGATGACAGTGGTGTGGCATGAGTTGAGTTTGTGGATTTGGTGATAAAAAGTCTTATGTGATGATGAATAGATTCGAGTATGTCGTTTGTAATCGGCTGCATTATGATCTGATGTAGGGTATCATATGTTGGGTAATCTTGATCATAAGGAAGTCTAAACCCATACACGAAAACTCAGTTTTGGTTGTGTTGGTATGATTGTGTTAATAATTGACTTCATGTTAAGTGTGATTGTTTAGATATGTTTGAAATTGTTGGCGTATAATTGCACAATGATTTGCAATGGTCGAGATTCATAACCACTAGGTTGTCTAGTTGAATAATAACAACTTGATGCTCGGCCCAACTGGTGTATGTGTTTGTCTAATGACTGTTGAGTAATAGTGAAAGATGAATGGAGCTCTTGTGAGTCAACGAGATGTAACTGTTGGATCTATTAGGAATATTGAAAAGTATGGCAGCAAGAAAACAAGAAATAATTTGGTTATGGATTGCAACTGAGTGCACACTCATTGAATCGCACATCCTGTTGCAATTACACATTGGCAATATGTTACTCACTTGGGCTTGTATTGTTATGTTGGGCCGCAAACCAAACCACGTCACAATATGATCAGATCATAAGGCCATATTGGATGACACATTAGTCGATAGGCCCAATCGCACAAATCAGTTGGGTCGTGAAGCCTTTTGGGCCGCACCCGAGTCAGTGGGCCGCGGACATAAGTTAATCGCACATTTCATTTGGGCCTGAACTTAGATGGGCTGCACATTACGTGTTGAATGCTATGAATGCATACTTACTGTTACGAAATGCCACACCCCGAAATTATCAGAGCTGGCGTGACTGGACTGGTATCTTCATTGCGGAGCGGAAGCAAATAAGCAAAGACTTTTAGAAAATGAACGCCACTAAGTACTCGACTCCACATGGTTCTCCTATTCCAACCATGCCATGATTTCTGAAAAGTAACCTGAGAAAGAAACATGCAAAAAATCAACATAAAGTTGAGCGAGTTTATAGTTTGTTTGTAAAAGATTTGAATTAAATCTTTTGAATAACCGGTTTGTGAAATATCATGGAGAAAACGAATTTAGAAATCATTTTCTTGCCAAGTTATATGGAAACTTTGTATTTGTAACGCATTATGTTCGTAAAAACCATGTATTTGTAAAGTCTTGTATTTGTAATGTTCGTATAACCGTCAATGCCCACCCTGACTTTGACTTCATGCCTACATAATCCTATGCTTTGAATTTGTATGAAACATGGTATTTAATTTGTATAAATCAAGTATTTCTGTAAGTATGTATGTCCCTGGTATGTAGCAATAAGGCAAAAGAGATCACCACTAGGTTGCAAAGCCAATGGTATGTGTGAAGTGATACAAGAAGACTCAAACCTAACAGATTTCACACCGGGCTTCTGGCTGTAAGACATAGTCACCACATGGTCCACTCAGCGGACTCAGGAGTGGGGCTCGCTACACCCAAATAGATCTATCACTCATGTCCCTCGGTCCTACAACGAGGATTAATGGCCTTAAGTATCCGCCTACCCACTCACATGATCTAAGTAGTATGGCCTCCTTAAGCTAACCATACCATGTATAAAAATGTCCGTAATAATTGTAACATGTATTTCACCCCAGCCTCTAAGGCTGAACCTCCCCAGCCTCTAAGACTGAACCTCCCCAGCCTCTAAGGCTGAACCTCCCCAGCCTCTAAGGCCAACTCCCCAGTCTCTCTATATTATCACTAGACGATCAATCCCTAGTCATGAAAATCATTCACATTTCGATAATACGCATTTTCTTTGTAAAAACCGGTATATTTAGTATAACCCATTCGTAAACCATTTGAGTTCCTCGAAATCCATCCGTAATATGATTTAGAAATATGAGTTTTCGTTCGTTCAAAAGCTTTGTATGTTCTTGCACAACGTGCTTTGTCTAAAAATATGCAGTCTTTGTTCATCGAGAACTTTGTGTGTGTTTTCTGCAAAACGTGCATGTCTTTCCACCCCGAAAACATTTATAAAATTGTAAAACCGTAAAAAGATGGGGTTATGAACTCACCTGAATTGCCTTGTGCAAAGCTAGCTAATTACGACTTTGTGATGTCGTGATGTCGTTTCCAAGACTTGACTTGCTAGCGTGCATTCTACAATATTCCTAACACGGAATATCTTATAAGTTTCTAAATAAATGCAGTAGTTAAACTACGTGTCATCGAGCTCTACCGAATCGTTAACCGAACGATTCAACGGTAACTTGTTAACTTATCGGAAATGGTTAAGTTGTATTTGATAAGTGTCGTTTATTGTCGATAATAACCAATAAGTCTTGAAAAGACTTGATTCTCGAGAGATTTAAAAATAAATAAATATTTATATATAAAAATATATAAGTATATCGTTAAGATCGCTTGTCGTCCCGAGAATTCGTACGTGTATAAAAGAATATTTATACAAAAATAATATATGACAAACTCGTATTATATATCGCGTTTCGTATGATCTTTGTCAAAATCTCCGTATATGCCGTTTAGGCGTATAAAATAAATACGAAAAGTTATATTTATTTTATGAAAGAATCGTCGTTGGAAGTTTGAAATAAATATATAAGCTATATTTATTTTATAAACGAATACAAGTCGTTTGATGTTTGCAATAAATATAAAAGCTATATTTATTTTGCAAAAGAATAGTCGTGAAACAAATACATAAACTGTATTTATTTTTTATAAATGAATGCGAGTCGATTGATGTTTGAAGTAAGCATAAAACTATGTTTATTTTATAAAAGAATTCGTTATTGTTTGATACTTGAAATAAGCGTATAAACCATGTCCACTTTATAAAAACGAATTCGTGTTGTTGGATATTTGAAATAGTATACAAACTATATTCAAGTTTACAAAAGAACCGTCGTCTTGTTTGATGTTCAAAATAAATATGTAAACTATATTTATTTTTATAAAATGAACGCGTGTTGTTTGTTAACGGAAATAAATATATACTATATTTATTTATATAAAATGAGTCCGTATTTTGATATTTGAAATAAATACATAACTTATATTTATCTTTATAAAAGAATTGTCGAGATTTCAAAATTTTAGAATAAATACAAGAACTATATTTATTGTCGCAAATAATGTACCGAAACGTCGCTTTCATAAACTGTATCGTGTCGTAGAAAGTATTATACACTTGTGTTTGCTTTCATAAAAGTCGTTTGATACCGTTAGTTGTTGTTTTTCAATAAAACGCGTTTTGTTTTCGGGTTTTCTAGAAAAACGGGCAGAGTTTCCTCTGTTTTTGGACGCCCCCGACAACTAAAGTGTCGTCATTTTTCAAAATTCAACAATTTTTAAATCATCAATATCTATGTATTTTTGTAAAAACGACAAAATGTAAACTAAGTACTAATCCAAATCGGTTCGAGCTCGTTTCACAGAATTAATAAAAATATATAAATTCAAGTTAATTCGTCGTTAATCTTTACCACTTCTTCGTGTCGATAAGCTGAGTTGACCAGTTGTTAGTGCAGTAATGTCTATCGCCTTCGTCAATCCGAGCCGTAGCGAGAAACTGAAGATAACGAGTCTTTATGATGTAATATGTAGTTAAAAGGGCAAGGTGGCAAACTTGTAAATAAGGAGAAATCCTTATAATACTTGTGCCTATAAATAGATGTCTTAGGCTTTAGAATTAAGACTTTTGCTCATTTGGGAATTAGAGAGCTAATCTTAGAGAGAGAAAGTCTAGAGAGAGAAAGTTCTCTACGTGATTCTCGGTGCTTGTACACGTCATATTATTCAATAAGAATCACGTTATTAGTACGTTCTTGTGTGTTTGATCACGTTCGTGTACGGATTCCGCATGTTACACGTTTGTTACGCAATTGTTCGGTGTCAAAACCGATCCTACAAGTGGTATTAGAGCAGGAGCTCGATTGCACTGATCAAACACATAGATTCGTACAGGATTTCATAGATTTCAGATCCGAATTTCATCTAATTCTTCATCTTTTTCATTTTTATCACGTTTTTCACTGAAAATCGTCAAATTGAACGAGTTTTTACGGTCGAAAATTCATGATTTTTTAATATGTTGTGTGAAAACACCTGATCTATAACCCTACCAAGTTTCAGATCCTAATTCCTAGCTGTTTAGGAGAAATATGAGTTTTTAGGTCCGATTTCGTCCAAAAAATTTCTAATTCCGCTTGAATCTGCCTTGTTATTTCAAGCGAAATCAGAAAAAACTTGTTATTCCGCTTGAAAGTGCCTTATTTCGCTTGAAATACACCTTATTCTACTTGAAAAGTCCTAATTTCGCTTCAAATCAGAGTTATTTCGCTTGAAAAAACATATTCCGCTTGAACTAACTCATGTAATTTCAAGCGAAATCAGCTAGAAATCAGATTCCGCTTGAAAAATTATTGTCCTGATTTCGCCTGAAAAGATTATTCAGTAATCGGCCCAATCAAAGAAGTTTGTGATTCTAAATTGTCAGTCATTTTAATTGAATTGAAAGAATATGTCAGATTGCATGAAAGTAATCAAGTTGTTTTAAAAATCATCGATCATCACGTGAATAGATGCCGACTCGTGTGCTTTGATATTGAAAAATTGTTCTAAGTCCAATCAACATTTAATAAATTCAATTTGGAGGTCCATTCAGATTAGAACAAATATATCGGCCATTATACTGTGCATGTGATCATTAAGTGAGTTGTCGGACCATGTGATCATTTGTTGTGAGGACCAATAGAATCAAAGAAAAGGTGTTCGGTCCAATAGGATTTCATTAATATTATTGTTGTCAGCCCAAGTAAGTCATCGGCCCAATCATAAAACTCAATATTAAGGTCAAAAGTTTATCGGAACTGTTTGTCGGCTGCATGTGATGTATTAAATAAAAGTTGTTGTTGGCTCATTGTTTACATCGTCTAATAGATTTGAAAAGGTGTTTGTCTAGAATTAAACCGATGTCAATCCATTAATTGAATGTGCAAAATTGTCGGCCCAACATACAAAATATAATTAGTGTACATGTGTAGTTGATATAGTAGTTGTCGGCCCATTCGACATAAGTTTTAAAGCCCAAGATTGTTCTGGTTAAGGAGTTGTTTTGTGTGAGAAGACTAATTCATTCAGTGATTGAACAACATTGGAACGAATCTGCAAATCTTCGACACGAGTCTTAGATTAATTACACCATCACACTTTTACGTACTCAGTTCGTTTAAACTGATCGTTTGTTTGGTTATCTTGCAGGTTATTTTGCTTGGAAAGAAATTTTGCTTGAGGGGGAATTCCGTTTTAAAGATTGATTTCGTTTGAAAGTGTCTAATTTTGTGAAAAGTGTTACCAAAACATGGATAGTGATGATGAATTTGGAAGTTCCTTTGAAGATGATATTTTTAACAAATGTTATTTTTCTAACAAAAGTAACTTTTTAATTTCAAACAAAACAGTTTCAATAAAGAAGGATCCAGAAAAAGTTATAGACAAAACTGAAAAGAATTTAGAAGTTGGTTCTGAAAAAGATGAAAAAGTTTCAGAAGCTGTTTCAGAAAGAGCTCCAGTTTTTGATCATTCATATTCATCTGATGAAGAGTGTAATGATGATAGCAAAGAATTTGAAAAACTTAAGTTTTATAAACAGTTATATTCGTCTGAAATGGTTGATGAATCTTTTGCAGAACAAATTGACAAGCTCCAGAATAAACTTGCTGCGAATAAGAAGAATCAAAAGGTAGCAAATGTAGAAGAAAGTGTTGAATCTGAGATAAAACATGTTGTTTGTGCTCACCCAGAAAAATCAAAGCAAGATGAATCAACTGAATTATCACAGAATGGTGAAGATAAAGAACAAAGTACATCAACAAATGAAATTTCAAGTTCTGAACCAGTGTACTCAGAAATCAAAGAAGAAAAAGTTGTGATGACTGAAGAAGTTGTGAAAGAAGCTGTTACGGAAAAACAGCAGGTTCTTGAAGAAGTAATTTCCGAGAAAGAAGAATCCAAGAAGAATGGATCTTCAAGTTCTGAAATTGTGTGCTCAAAGTGTGATAAATCAAGAGCAGACAATGTCAAACTCTTGAAGGATGTGGAGAGTTTGACATTGGAAAACAAAAATTTAAAAGAAAAAGAAAAAGATTTTCTAAATAAAATAGAAATTTTAGAAAATGAAAAATTGAAAATTGAAAAAGATTTTGAAAAAAATCAAAATTGAAAATAAAGATGTTTCTTGGATAAAGATGGAAAATAAAGTTTTGAAAGAAAAAGAAACAGAATTTCAAAATCAAATAAAGATTTTAGAAGATGAGAGAGATATTTTAGGTAAAAATAATCTTGAAAAGCAAATTTCAATAAATTCTCATCTTGATAAAATCATTCAGCTAGAAAAAGAAGCTGAAATTGCTAGGAATAAAATTGCTGAGTTAGAAAATAAATTGAAAGGTTTTGTGAAGTCTTCGTCACATGTCTGTCCAAAACCGATCAATTCTGTTCCAATAAGTGACAATGTCACAAATTTTGACAAAGTCAAAATTGAAGATTGTGATGACAAAACTGATGATGAAAATGAGAAAAATGAGAAAAGAAAAATATTTTTGGAATTAAAAGAAAAATTCAAAGATACTGTTTTACATTCTACTGAAATAGGAGAATGCTCAAAGCAAAAACCTGTTAAGAAGAATGTAGAACAAAAACAAAAAGTTAAAAATTCAAAAAATTATCAAAATGAAAATAAAAGCTCATCAGTTAAGTCATCCAATCATTATGTAAACCCACAAAAATTTAAAAATCAAAACTTACAAAAAGTTGGTAATAAGTGGTGCAGGTTTGACCACCGTGCTCAAATGCCAAGTCAAGAATACAAGAGAAGGCAGGATTACCACAAGGTAAATCAATGCTATGATCTGAGTGTGTGGTATGAAAGTGGTGAATGGTACGATAACAGGGTGTGCTACACTTGTGGTGTTAGAGGACATATTTCTGTTAACTGCCAAAGTCAGATAATTGAAAAGAGAAGGTGCTATAATTGCCAAATCAAAGGACATATTGCAAGAGATTATCCAATGAGATCAAAGGGATGATCGAGGGCTGATTCTCAGAAATTGGCAAAGAAACCAGTCAATGTCAAGCCCAAAGCACAGAAAGTTCAAGAACCTAAAGTTCAAGAACAGAAAGTTCACGAACAGAAAGCGAAGCTTTCGCAGGGGCAGAAAGACAGACCGAGGAAGAAGAGAAAGAAGGCAAGAGAGTATCTCGAAAGGATTTTGTCCTCGGATACAGTCTTCAAAGTGAATAACAGTTCTGATAAATCGTTCTATTCTCCTAAGACCGATCAGTCAAACAAAACGAATTCATTAGATACAAATCTGGGGACAAAAGAAAAGAAGAAGAAAATTGTCGGCGATGAATCTGGCTCAATAAAGTCAGACAAGCCATGTTCAGGCAATGCTTCTAGTTCATCAAAGCCAGAAGAGCCATGTGTTGAGGTAAAAATAGAGAATTCTAGTCTAACAATGGATGATGAAAATTTTCCACCATTGTTGAACAAGAATTCTAAATCACCCAAGGACAGTCAGGCTTGGGTGAAACTTTTCAAATAGAAAAACCTGACTTACCGGAGCTTCCAGGTTGGTAAGTGTGAAGCAGGTATCGGCATCATTCTTGGTAAATGTGTTTGAGAAAAAAACAATGTAATGAAACCCCTAACCTACAAATGGTTAGTGTAAATCAACAAAACTAATTTTCCGGAAAAACCATTTTGATTAAAACAAACTTAAGTGTTTTGAAATCATAATGGGAAAATAGTTTGTTGTAAGGGGGAGTTCTGATTGTTTACGCCAAATGGATGGCGAATTGAAGTGATTCGATATCAGTTTGTCATTTTGTACAGTTTGTTTTCAAATTTTCCTTGAAAATCAAAATTGAAACATATTTTGATTTTAGGGGGAGAAAATTTTTAAAAAAAATTAGAAAATTTGAAAATGTCAAAAACATTGAAAAAGCAAAAATGAGTTTTGTTGTGAAAAGAGGAAATGATAGTACATCAGTGGACTATCACAGCATGCTAAAGAAATGTAATGTCAAATGTGATAAACGGTCTCACTAATGATGTGACGATAGGCTCAGCTAGACTAGTAGATTTGCAATAACGATACAAACTTAAATGAAAAAGCCTAGTTCTAGTGGGAAACATGGTTGAAAGCATAGTACTTAGTTTTGTCCTTTATGGTTGTGTACCTACTCAGTAATCGCTGATTGTCGAAAGACATAAAACCGGTTAAGTCTGTGAACTTTCACAACTTGCTGAAAAGTCGCCGTGATTGTGCATTTTATTTTGCAAAGATTTAAACTTGTTTTATTTCTTTATTTTGTTTAAGCATTGGACATCCTCTGCGTATACATGAGTATCGAACTGGATGTTATTGCCTAAACGTTCTGCTTTATTTTCTTTGGTGTTTCGTTTAAGCTTTGGATCACCTCTGCGTATACGGAAGTATCGACCTGGTGGTTAAAGCCTAAACAAGTTCAACTTGTTTTTATTTCTTATTTTGTTTAAACATTGGACTTTCTCTGCGTATCGAAAGATCGACATGATTGTTAATGTTTAAACATTCTGCTTTGTTTTCGCACATATCACAGTTGATGAAAGTTTAAAGGCATTACTTGAGTTAGTGTATTGCATGATGAGGGGATATGCTGAGATCGTGGGGTCCATAAGAATTTAGTGAAAAATTAATATACCTTAACGTATCGGTAAGCATTTCGAAAGTTTTTAGATTGAGTTTAAGTTTAAGTGGACAACTATATCGTCAATCAATGTGAATCATTTAGAACTTAAAATGATTAAAGCTTAACGGTGCTAGTGATTTGTCTCATGAACTGATATGATCCTCTTACACAAACTCACCAAAAATATTGTCTGTATATATTTCTTTACTGCATTTCTCTTAAAAACAAAAAACCCAAAAAGATTGTGTTTTAGCTTAAATTTTGAAAAATACAAAAAGATTTTCGACAACTGATGTTGAAGAGCAGTAATGTCTATCGCCTTCGTCAATCCGAGCCGTAGCGAGAAACTGAAGATAACGAGTCTTTATGATGTAATATGTAGTTAAAAGGGCAAGGTGGCAAACTTGTAAATAAGGAGAAATCCTTATAATCCTTGTGCCTATAAATAGATGCCTTAGGCTTTAGAATTAAGACTTTTGCTCATTTGGGAATTAGAGAGCTAATCTTAGAGAGAGAAATTTCTCTACGTGATTCTCGGTGCTTGTACACGTCATATTATTCAATAAGAATCACGTTATTAGTACGTTCTTGTGTATTCGATCACGTTCGTGTATGGATTCCGCATGTTACACGTTCGTTACGCAATCGTCCGGTGTCAAAACTGATCCTACACCAGTTGACCGAGTCGACTCACCGAGTTGACCAGGTTTGACTGAGTTGACTCGGTTTGACCGAGTCAACCAAACCGTTTCATATTATGATCTAAACCGTCAGACCCGAACTAAATCGTTGACTGCTGTTGTCTGAACCTGAGCCGGTTAAGCCAAAACTTAACCCCGAGCCCGCTGAACCATCCCCCACTACTGCCCCTGCCGTAGACGGCGTCACTCCAGCGGCCGCACCGCCGTCGGACCACCGCTGTCATCAACATCATCATCATTATCGGTAATCAAACAAAACACTCGATACCCTTTTAAAAAAAAACAAAATGAGTTTGTGATGAGTGAAATCCAAACGGATCTGAGTTGCAGAACTCAAAGACGGAGACTTATCGGAATAATCATCGTGTCGGAAAACCACCAACGTCGTTCACAGTCATCATCATCTTCCATCATCTAATCATTATCAGCATCGTCATCATCAGCAACCCCGGAATCCACCGCCGTTTACTCCGCCGCCATACGCCACCACCGCCACCGTTTCTCTCTCTCCGCTGTCTCTCTCTCCTCTCTGTTTGTCGATGTCGCACCACCACCATCGCACCGCCGCACCGCCGGTGGTCTCACCGGTGATGGTACATGTGAGGGGGGGTATAAAGATGTTGTCGGTAAGGGTGGGGTGCCGGTCGGAGTATCTCCGGTCACCGGAGAAGGAAAGGGGCAAAGGGGGTATGGGTGTGTGTCTGTTGTTGTGTATGTAAGATCAAGGGAGAGGGGGAAAGGGGTTGTTTTGCTGTGGTTGTTGTTGCCTGCAACTATAATGGAGAGAGAGAGGTAGACTTCATTTTTGTGTGTGTAAAATAGATGTCTGAAGATAAGGGGGTTTATGGACCCATTTATAACCATGTTCAAGAAATCTTGTAGCAATCTTTGGAGATTTTGTCAATCTTGTGTAGATTAGTAGAGATTTAATAAAATCTTATATAGATTTTATTGTGATTTTATAGGATTTCATAAGATCCTGGTAGTAAAAAAAAATCTCTATGTGTAAGTTTAGGCTTGTGGGTTTTGGGCTTGGGCCCAGGGGCCACAAGCCCATCTCATGTGTATGTTGCCCGTAATTCTTACGAGACCCGTTTTTAAACCGAAATCACCGAAGTCTAGTAAAATAATGTTTCAGAGTTAAAAACGTGTAAAAAAATAAATGTCGGTATCTGTCGTAGTCGCGTTCGTGCGTCGATAACGGTAATAATCGCGTAAAATTACATCGTTGCCGTCTTTAATCCGTTTTTCGAGCTGATTTCAACTAGGATTGCTAAAATTTAATTACGAAGCTAGAATATATCGTAAAAATCCAATATTTGTCGGCGTTGTCAGTATCTTGTACGGTATCAGTTCGTTGTCTTGTAATATTCAGCATATTTTTCCGTAAACCATCGTTCGCGCACTGTAAAGTCGTATAGACGTTCCTAGGCACTCCAAAGGCCTAATTAAGTTAATTTACGTCATAAACATTATTTATTGTCGTGTTAATCGCTTGTTAATCACGTAATTAAGAGCCGTAAATCACCGGTTGTCACACGACGTGTGATCTATGTATAAATGCGTGTTCGACACTTGTTTAAGATAAGTGAAAAGAATGTGATTTATTACATAGGAAACTGATTATTATTGATGACCATATTGGAATCTTGGTGTAAATTATATGAGAACTGAATGCACTCTATGAAACTACTTGATGAGCATGGGCTGCTATATTAACTAGTATGACATGTGTTATACGAGTGCTTCTTGTACACAACATAAATGTGGAATACGTGATCTATGTACATGCCAACTAACTGTCTTTGGTAACCACGGTAGGGTTTGATTGACTAACATGGAATGGGTAACGTAACATACCGAGCAATCTAAGGTGAGTTCATCTCTCTTGAGCATGCGTCCCGGTGGTTAGGACAGTCTTTGGGTATCCCTGGGAGGGATAGGTTTTGGGTAACTTGTTTGGGTATTCCTGAGAGGAATACGTCTTGTTGTAAATCGGTAATGTTGGATAATATACTCATCCTATCACCTTTAAAGTCCCTCCGTGTTGTTTGGTTACCTGAGAGGTAACAAGGTATTAGTTAGTAGCGCTACTTAGGTTTGGCAACCTCACCCCGTACCTGGGAGGACGGGTGTTGAACTAATGACCTAGTCATGACCAATGCTTTTATAGGAGCATTGGAGAAAGGGTAATGTAAATCAGGAGCCGTCTTGTATTCGGGGTATTATCAACATTAAATTCAATGGATTAACTAAACACTTGGTAACCAATGTTTTCGTAAAACTATGAACTCACCAGTGTTGTCTGATACACTTGTTGCATGCTTGCAGGTCGTTAGATGTCTTGGATTTGGAACTTGCTGTCTGGAGTAGCTGGAGTGGTCATGGGTCGATTGGAGGGATACATGTGATTGATTTCTTGATACTATACATTGGTTTTGAAACTGTTTAACCTTGGTTTACTATTTGCTTCCGCTGAACATATTGGTTTTCATTTAAACTTGCTGATGGTATTTTATTAATGATTGAGAACTTTATTTAGAAACTTCTATGAGTTCAATGTAATTAGTGGCTCATTGTTGGTACGTCACACGCCTAACAGGAACATTCCCTAGGCGTTATTTTGGGGGTGTGACAATTTGGTATCAGAGCCACTGGTTATAGTGAACTTGATTTTAAAACGTCTTTGTAAAACTAGACTATAACCGAACAGATCTGAATACGTGAATACGACCATGACACTCAGCTCCAGATTGCAAGGTTCGTCTTTCTCACTTGTTGCATACATTACATGATTAGTACACAATTGCTTATGACACAATATACGAACACACACTCGTCACTATAGCATGATTGCATGAATTACTTGCTTATATAATGACTCGTTTTGAAAACTGTGAGGGGCAGACACTGGGAGCGTGCTGGCTGCCAAAGCGGACAATATCATGGTGCATTGTTAGTATGCTATAGTCTTTGGATTCCTGTGATTTTATTACCTTGACAACCTCCGTTTGACGTTTGAGTTTGAAAAACCATTTGACATGAGTTAGGAGGAACTGAGATGAGCATGCAAATTACAATATTATTGTGGGTGCACACATAATAATAATGTGGGGTGCATGCGAGTCCCAGTGAGGCTTAACAAGTGAAAAAGGGGTTCCGTTCTGTTATTTGATCGATGTGTATAAGAGTCATAGCAGTGATTGTCTCTTACCTGAACATGATCTTTTTACTCCACTCTGAATCCTTATGAATCTTGATGCTATCGAGTATTACCTGAACACCCATCTGAACGCCTAGCGAACTGTGTAAAATGTTAGGTGCTTCTACGAACATCCCTGAGTTGGATGTTGCAGCGTCGAATGATTGGACGATACCTTTTCACTCCTTTTCATCGGTTGGAACTCAATGTACCGACGTCTTAGACCCCGGAGTGCGACCACTTCTGCAACACTCTGGAAACATATCGTGTATTACTCAGTCAACTTGCAAGAACGATGGACAAGAGGATGAGCGTAGTGCCTTACCAACATCAGTATTAGAACGACCTTGATTACCAGCAACGAACTCCAGCAGATTGACCTCAACTGAATCCTTAACCCTAGTAAGCGACTTATGGGAGTCGACTCTTACGAATCAATTGGGACACGGAATGTGTAACTTCCCACGCAGTTAGTAGTGCCTTAGGACGCGACACGGAATGGGACACGATGGACCCTGTTGTTGAATGATCGTTGGGCCCCGTTTTAAGCAACGAAAGTAGAGGCAACGGTCACGGCAACATCAAGGAACTCGTAATCATAGCTTACAGTATGGAAACAAGTTGACCTCGACAAGGAGTGACTGTGTTAAGTCAAAGTGCCAACATCCAAGGGAGCAAAGACGGTACTAGGAATTCTCGCAAAGAAAACAACAACATTAGAAATGATGCTTACGGAAGGGCATTTAGGATTGGCGTAGGTGACGCCAGGCATAATAGCAGCATGGTAGCTTGTATAAGTAGCTCTGTTTTGGTCAACCTGATGCTTTCTGAAACCGAACCTGTGGTGGCAGCAACCGATGGCAAGTCAAATGAAACCTCATATGTTCGTTGGGATGTAAACTCGACCTTGTGGGACAAGTGTTCGACGTCAACCTTCTTTCTGTTATCCTCGATAATTTGATGCAGTAGTTAGTGTGGATTGGTTATCCATACATCGCATAGATATACCCTGCGAGAAGAAAGCTTTGCGTACCTCTCTCCCTAGTGGAGAATCGTCATTTGTTCCAAAGTACCAGAGTTGTGTAAAGGTTAGCATCAACCCTGCAATGAAAGCCCAGAAGTGTCTACGAAGGGATTACCCCGCTGTGTTAGCAACCGTTTCTGATTGTCAGGCTAAGGAAAATAGGATAAGGGATCCACCAATTGTTCGTGACTCCTCTCGGTGTGCTACTCGAGGAACTTTCAGGTTTACTTTCACAACTGTTAGTCGGAATCTCAGTTGATCTCACGACAGACGCAGCTCTGAATACTCGTACATTGTACCATCTTGCATAGGAGGGTTGCAAGAACTGTTTAATCAACTACAGGAAATACTGGACATGAGTTTGTCGGACCTAGCTTTTCGCTTTGGGGAGCCTCGGTTATATCCGTGAAGATAAACCTTTTCGTATGTGTACTGATTATCCAGAACTTAACAAGGAGACAATTAAGAACCGTTTGCCTTGATCATGTATTAGCTACCTGTCTACTAGTGTGAGGGTCAAGATTCCATTCGAGGAATGACTAACGAATGAACTATCATCAGATGGGAGTCCAGAGGGGAGAATGTTCCTACAACTACATATCAGACGCAGGGTGGCCATTGCGACATTGTATTCCAAAACCTCTGGGCTAATCATCACACCGGTAGCTGCATGGATCACATGAATCGACTATGCTTATTGACAACGTGTTGAATCATTTCCGGGAGGAAGGAACATCATAGACGACATCTGTCTCTTATTTTAGGGCTCCTAAGGGAGGAGCTATTACGTGTGAAATCTTGTTTAGTGTAACATCTAGATTCGAGAGATGCATTTAATCATGTAACCAACGAAGTGGGAATACACGTGGATCTTGCTAGGATCCATTTTGCTAGAAACTGATCGACACCAAGGATTCCTTCGGGGATGCAGCGATTTCTTGGTTTCGCTGGATACTATCATAGATTCATCACTGGATTTTTGAAGGTCGCGCAGTTTAAACCTCTTTAGCACAGCAGGGGGCTGTGTTCGTGGAAGACAAAATAGGAGAACATCCTTTTAGCTTTTAGAGTTCAACTTTACAATGCACTGAGCATCGTCTTTACCCGAGGGTGCGGGTGACTTAGTGGTATACCATGACGGTTCGAATCAGAGTCCCCGTTACATGCCGACGCAACAAGAAGAAAGTAATAACTTACTCGGTGGGTTTACAAGAAGATTTACACGCGTCGCAACCTGGGGGTGGTAACCATGGCTTTAGATTTAATTGGGGGCATTACTTGGGTGGTACCAAATGTATTACCTAGACCGATCACAAGGGCCTCCTGTGTATCGATATTCGAAAGAGCTAAAGCAACCAATGACACCGCTGGATGGAACTTTGGAATGAGTGCGACTGTGAAGCCTGAACGTGCACGAGCTATGCAACTCACTATCGACTCTAACCTATCTGATCAGACTCGCTCTGTTCAAATTGGAGAACTAAAGAAAGGGAATTTTCAAGTTGAACCCATGCGGGGCAAGGAGAAGCAACCTTTGGCAGGCCGGACGATATTCGCTACCTCATGGAACGAATGTAGATCTCATCATTCGGGAACTGTAGGGAATTTATGTTGACCAAAGCACACCGGCCTCGATATTCTGGTCATCTGGGTTTTGATTAGAGACATTGGGATTTATATATCTTGTACTGGTGATCGGGCATGAAGGCCCACCTAGCTATGCATGTGAATGATGTTAGACTTGTGGGAAGTCAAGGTGGAGTATCAGCAATCAGAAACACCCATATGGGAATGAGAATAGACTGCCATAGATTCTATCACTAGTCTACTTACAACTCGAAACAAAAACAATATCACCTAGGTGATCGTTGATTGTCTCAAGTTACCAGCACACTTTCTTGCAATCAAGGAAACTGACGAGTCTTCACAGCTGTGAATGTTGCTCTGAGAGAGGCGGCTTTTAGGCACGAGGTGCCAACTCCTATTACCCCTGATTTGTGACAAACAATACACAACACCCTTGGCTCACGTCTAGACATGAGCATTGCTTATCACCGTAGGACAAACGGTCTGAGTAAACAAACCATCCTGACGCTCGAAGATACTTACCTTTGGTTGAGTTCTACTACAACAGTTACCATTCTGTTTGAGGCATTACATGGACGATAATGCCGATCTCCTTGTTGGACTAAGGTGGGCGACAACCTAATCACAGGTCCAGGAACTGGTACTTGAAACCTCTGAGAAAAGTTGATAAGCTTAGGAAACACTGGGGGTTCACTATAGACGATCGTATCATGTTGAAAATCTCGCCCTGGGAGGGTGTGATACGCTTGGGAAGCGTAGCAAGCTTAACTTACGTTACATTGAGTTATTCAGGATTCTTGAAAGAGTTGGTAACGCGACCTACAAATTCGAGCTACCCGACGAGTTGGGCAACACACATAATGCTATATACGTCTCGAATCTAAGGCAGAATTTGCCCGATGAAACGCTTGTGATACCTTTTACTAGAATCTAAGGTTAACGACAAGTTGCAGTTGTCGAGTAATCTACCTAAAACATGAACCAAGAAGTCAAGGTTTGTTGATTTAGTCGAATTTTAAATCGTGAGAGTTCGTAGGAACTCAAGTCATGGATTAAAGTTCACGTGGAAACGCAAAGAACTGATGAAGCTCTAGTATCCCCGATTGTTCAAACGGCTGAAGTAACTCTTGTTGTTACTTGTCAAATTTCAGGACGAAATTTATTTCAAGTTGGGGATGATGTGATACCCGAGGAAAAATCCCCAGTCATTCTGAGACATCACTTCTTTCCTTACTGCTTATCAAATTTCGGGATGAAATTTTCTTTCAAGTTGGGGATGATGTGACAACTCGAGTTTCCAAGGTTCTTCAGCTATGCATTACTTTTAATTATATCTCGTTGTACATAATAATTTTGTGCTCGTTGTGTGATATTAATATAGTTGATTAATAATCTGAATATTGTAAACGAATGGAAGTTATTTCGGGATTGGGTTTACAACGTTTAACCACACGAGCTCCGGGTGACACACTTCTATCCCGATCGCGCACTTCCTAACCGGTATGTATCTTAAACCTTAGCCCACACCATCAAGCCCAAACCGAGCCCAACCCATTTCATTGGAGGACTTGTACGTATACATCTTTACGCATACATCTTTGTACGCGGTTCCATTATTCTGACAACACACAAACATGATCAAAAACCCTAGACTTCCTCCTCCTCCTCCTCCTCCTCCCCTTGGAAACCCGATGACAGCCCACTCTTCCTCGATATCCTACTCGACTTCGTGTTGGAAGCAGTTAGTACATGATCACTGCCATTCGATTTAACCCCTTGTTATACTATATTGCATAGTTCCAGGATGTGTGCTCGAATTCTGTTATGCATGAGGTATGTACTAGTATTGTTTTGCATAATGATTTGTGTTAGGGATTCATGTATGCCATGCCTTGATAAATTTTGCATGATAATTGGGTGCTTAACAAATATGAGGTGCATGTTAGGGTTAGCCGATTGGTTAGAATAATTAGGGTTTCACCAAGTTATTAATAATTATTTGTTACTCATAATTAAGGAGGTGTTGGGCTGCATGTGCGATGATGACAGTTGTGTGGCATGGGTTGAGTTTGTGGATTTGGTGATAAAAAGTCTTATGTGATGATTAATAGATTCGAGTATGTTGTTTGTAATCGGCTTCATTATGATCTGATGTAGGGTATCATATGTTTGTTAATCTTGATCATAAGGAAGTCTAAACCCATACACGAAAACTCAGTTTTGGTTGTGTTAGTATGATTGTGTCTATAATTGACTTCATGTTAAGTGTGATTGTTTACATATGTTTGAAATTGTTGGCGTATAATTGCACAATGATTTGCAATGGTCGAGATTCATAACCACTAGGCTGTCTAGTTGAATAATAACAACTTGATGCTCGGCCCAACTGGAAGGTGGTGTATGTGTTTGTGTAATGTCTGTTGAGTAATAGAGAAAGATGAATAGAGTTCTTGTGAGTCAACGAGATGTAACTGTTGGATCTATTAGGAATACTGAAAAGTATGGCAACAAGAAAACAAGAAATAATTTGGTTATGGATTGCAACTGAGTGCACACTCCTTGAATCACACATCCTGTTGCAATTACACATTGGCAATATGTTACTCACTTGGGCTTCTATTGTTATGTTGGGCCCCAAACCAAACCAAGTCAACTCACAATATGATCAGATCACAAGGCCATATTGGATGACACATTAGTCGATAGGCCCAATCGCATAAATCAGTTGGGTCGTGAAGCCTTTTGGGCCGCACCCGAGTCAGTGGGATGCGGATATAAGTTAATCGCACATTTCATTTGGGCCTGAACTTAGATGGGCCACACATTACGTGTTGAATGCTATGAATGCTTACTTACTGTTACGACGTGTGATATATGTATAAATGTGTGTTCGACACTTGTTTAAGATAAGTGAAAAGAATGTGATTTATTACATAGGAAACTGATTATTATTGATGACCATATTGGAATCTTGGTGTAAATTATATGAGAACTGAATGCACGCTATGAAACTACTTGATGAGCATGGGCTGCTATATTAACTTGTATGACATGTGTTATACGAGTGCTTCTTGTACACAACATAAATGTGGAATACGTGATCTATGTACATGCGAACTAACGGTCTTTGGTAACCACGGTAGGGTTTGATTGACTAACATGGAATGGGTAACGTAACATACCGAGCAATCTAAGGTGAGTTCATCTCTCTTGAGCATGCGTCCCGGTGGTTAGGACAGTCTTTGGGTATCCCTGGGAGGGATAGGTTTTGGGTAACTTGTTTGGGTATTCCTGAGAGGAATACGTCTTGTTGTAAATCGGTAATGTTGGATAATATACTCATCCTATCACCTTTAAAGTCCCTCCGTGTTGTTTGGTTACCTGAGAGGTAACAAGGTATTAGTTAATAGCGCTACTTCGGTTTGGCAACCTCACCCCGTACCTGGGAGGACGGGTGTTGAACTAATGACCTAGTCATGACCAATGCTTTGATAGGAGCATTGGAGAATGGGCAATGTAAATCAGGAGCTATCTTGTATTCGGGGTATTATCAACATTAAATTCACTGGATTAACTAAACACTTGGTAACCAACGTTTTCGTAAAACTATGAACTCACCAGCGTTGTCTGATACACTTGTTGCATGCTCGCAGGTCGTTAGATGTCTTGGATTTAGAACTTGCTATCTGGAGTAGCTGGAGTGGTCATGGGTCGATTGGAGGGATACATGTGATTGATTTCTTGATACTATACATTGGTTTTGAAACTATTTAACCTTGGTTTACTATTTGCTTCCGCTGAACATATTGGTTTTCATTTAAACTTGCTGATGGTATTTTATTAATGATTGAGAACTTTATTTAGAAACTTGTATGGGTTCAATGTAATTAGTGGCTCATTGTTGGTACGTCACACGCCTAACAGGGACATTCCCTAGGTGGTATTTTGGGGGTGTGACAGTAGGCGGCGAAGATGGGTGGTGGTGGCGATGGCGAGTGGCGGTGCGGCGGTGACGACGAGTGGTGGTGGCGACAAGGTGGCCGTTGGTGGTGGGTGGCGGTGGGTGGCGGCGGTTGGTGGTGACGGTGGCGTCGACGATGGTGGTGGGCGGCGGCGGCGAGTGGCGTTGGCGGTTGGTCGCGGCTGTCAGTGATAACGGTGCAGGTGGGTGGCGGCGGCGACGGTGGCTGTCGGGGTGAGGTGGTGGCGGGTCGCGGCGATGGCGTCGGTGGTGGGTGGTGGTGGTGGTGGGTTATGGCGAAGGTGGTTGGTTATGGTGTTGTTGATGAATGGTGCAAAAGGGGATGGAATGGAAAAAAAACATGGGGGTGGAAGGAATGATTTTGAGGGAATGGAATGCCTTTTGAAATGGGTGATTCCATTCCATTAACCAACCAAACACTCTTTTCTTCATTCCCTCATAATCATCCATTCCATTCCATCTTTCATTCCTTTATACTAAACACTACCTTACTATTTATGCATCCGGCAAGCTCTGTTGGAGATAATGGATGATAGTTTTTAGGAAAGTCTGTTGGAAAGCAACAGTGGTTTTTAACAGTTAATAGAAAACAGTGGTTTGCTATCAACATAATGGAATTGTTGTTGAATAATCCTATTGACCATTAGTTTATATCAATTTTGTAAGTCTGCACTAATTATTTTTTTACTCTCTGTCAATATGTGTTATACATGGTTTTCTAAGAAACGACCCGTGTTTGCACACGAGTCTTACCACTAGTACTATATAATAAAAGAAACCACTTTAGGGACACTTGTCATCATATTAGGCCATCTCTTATAGATAATTATTATTTTAGTTTAATATCTTCTAATTAATTATAGATAACCCTTCTACTAAATATTATTTAATTTAATAATATATATTATAGATAATCCTCCTACTAAATATTATTAGTTTAATATCTTATGGATAATTATTATTTAGTTTAATCTCTTTCTTATTTATAATATTATTTATTTGAATTAATTATATTTGAATGTTTTGTTTAGTTTAGTATCAAATAAATTTTACGAAACTTAAAGGGAATATGCCACAGAATAGTAACGAAGTTTTAGGAGTGTTCCAATTAGATCACTAATAAAATTTATTGTTCCAATTAGATCATTCTACTTTATTTTGATGTTCTAATACTAGATATTTTACCTGAATAGCAGGTCATAGATCAAATAAAAGAAATATAATAAATAAAAAAAAACCCAAAAGGATCAAATATATCGTAGAATCAAATCAAATCAACAAATAACAATTGTAAACCCTACCCTCATTCGTACGTGATTCTACGTCATTCGTACTGCCGGTTTGTGTTTCGAACGGCGGAGTTTCGGCGATTTGCGTGGAGAGGAAAAGCTTCAACGATGGCGAATTAAGAACAATCTTCAACAACCAACGTCGATCAAGCGTTCGACTGTTCAGTACCAATGGAAGAACATGTAATTGTTGTTTGTTCATCTATTTATTCAGATTTTTTATTGCCTTGTTAATCTACATGCATGCTGATCATAACTTCATTTACACTTAATGCATACTGAGGACGGGTTATTTACATGTTTTATAGTTACAAGTGCATCATTATTATACAAATATAATCACTTATTATAATACAGCATGTATAGTAGTCTTTAGCATATAGTTTCTAATGGCAGTGAGTTGGGTTTGAGAGGGTGTTAGTCTCACTAATCAAACACAGAGTATGGTGTTAATATGTTTTTATGGTTTCTTAGGTGAACATATGTGCAAAGTATTAAATTATTAATATAGTAGATTGTTGTGTCGAAAGAGGTAAAACATATATGAAACACTTGACTAAGTAGAGAATTGTTTCGAGCATTAGTTAATGTAGTATAGGGATATAGCCTTAGACTGTGGGGTGTGGGGCGTGGGTTGGGGTGGCGATTTGGGTTCAATGTTGGCTGCTCCATCCCAGGCAAACATTGAGTCTGGCGTGGGCTGGGGGGCTGGGGGGCTGGGTGACAACTGACATGACTGACTTTGGTTGACTGGTTCAATATAGGTTTTTTTTTTTTTTTTAATTTTCTTTGTAGCTTTTTAAAAACTTCCACATGGCTGGAAACCTATGTTAGTAACTGGTTTAAAAAGGGGATGTTTAAGGAAGCATATAAACATTGTATCAAACCGTTGAAGGGAAGTATGCATTGGCCTAAAACAGATGATATCAAACCCCTACCTCTAAAAGTAAGACGAATGCCTGGTAGACCGGCAGTAAAAAGGAAAAGAGATTCTTCAGAGAAAGAGAAGAAAAACAAAAAAGTTTGACCCGTTTGGACGTATTTGGTTTATTTTGACTCGTTTGGACGTATTTGGTGTATTAAGATCCGTTTTGGCATTCTATTTTATTGTTAGTTGTTTATCTTCTTTTATAACTTTTTAGATATTTTGAAAAAAAAAATCAAATTTTTTTAATTTTTTCGCATTTTTTTAACTTTTCTACAATTTTTAAAAAAATTTTAAACCTGTTTCGCATTTTTTTTTCTAATCCATTTCGCATTTATATGCCATGTCAACAAATTTTTAAATAAAAAACCTAAAGAAATCCCATGTAGGATGGATTACCTTCTATTTAGGTAAAATATCTACAATTGAAACATCAAATGAAACTTGAATGACCTAATTGGAACAAAAAAAATTATGAGTGACCTAATTAGAACACTCTTGAAACTTGGTTACTATTGTACAAAGTTAACCCAAACTTAAAATAAAATTAACTAATATTATTTATCATTTATACATTTACGGAGTTTTAAATAAAGGGTTAAATTTATTGAGACTTCGTTAACAAATTTTGTAACAACATAATAATCTATTTTTATCACGAAAATCAAACTTTGTATTAAAATATTAAATATTTTTATTTTAACTATAAAAATTTACATTTACTCGACCCATGTAACACATGAGGTTTTTTAAGATATAACTTTTTTATTATTTGATATATAAAATTAGATTTATCCAATTCGTACAATACACGGGGTTTTTTAAGGATATATATTTTTAATTATTTAGTACAGAAAATTACATTTATTCAAACCGTGTAATGAGCATATTTTTAAAGATGTAATTTTTTTTATTATTTGGTATATAAAATAACATTTATTCAACCCGTGTAATAAATGAGGTTTTTTAAAGATGTATTATTTTATTATTTGGTAAACAATATTATATTTATTCAATCCGTGTAATACACGTGATTTTAAAGATATAACTTTTTAATTTGGTATATAAAATTACATTTATTCAACCCGTAGAATATGATACTTATAGATATAACTTTTTATTATTTAATATATAAGATTATATTTATTCAACCCGTCCAATAAATGAGGTTTTTAAAGATATATTGTTTTATTATTTAGTATATAAAATTTATTTATTCAACCCCGTGTAATACACGGGGTTATAACCTAGTTATAATATAATCAATAATTAGGTAATGATTAGCTAATGATTGTCTATTAATTATTAAAAAGGAGAATACTAAATGTGAAATCAAGTTTAAATTATGTCTTTCACTCCTTGTGTTCGATATCAAACAGCTATCTTTTCTTTTCTTGACACTTCAACCGTCGCAAAAAAATAACTTTTCTTTTCTTTTGTTTCTTTCCCGACGGCTTCTACTTTGTTTATAAACAACTGTCTGTTTCTCTCTAGACAAAAACCTATAAATTTATAACAAAACACATCCGTCAAACTTGTATGAATCACTCTCTATCTATTTTCTATGACAATCAGAACAACAACACTATGCGAAATGTGGGGTTTACGGGGTGAGCGATGGTGTAATGGTGCCGGTAGTCGAAAGTGTTAAATGGTGCCAAGTGACGAAAGTTGCAGGTGTGGAGCGGGAAGTACCGCTGAACAACAAAAATCTTTTCCAGATCTGTTTGGATAACATTGCAGACTACACTGTTTTGGTGGTGGATCCTCAAAGGGTTTGATGTCATTGAGATCCTTTTTCCCAACTTAAAATCCAAAAGCCTTGATTAGGAAGTTTATTTAAAACATGTGACATGCAAAAATATTATGTTAACCAGAGCTTCCCGTGTAACAAATCATCAACATGAGAACTACCATCACATGTCATTTAACGTGCTGCATCATTGTGTTGTTTAACTATAAGGTTGTATTACTTCTATGAATCTTAAAGATATGGAGGGTTTTAATGGAGAAACAACATGTATTTATATGCACATTTTAATAGCAGGGTGGTGGTTTAATTAGTTTACCCGTTTGAACATTGCACATGATAATTAGGTGAACTCAGCAAACTATTAGTTTCCTACGTGCATCATGGATGTATGTGCCAACCGTATACTTACAAATATGTATATGTCGGTTTATGTTTATGAGTTGCACGTGTACATGGGTTTTTTATATCATTTATGTATTTATACCCAAATATAAGTTATACTTTTCTAGAATAAACAAACATTTTACACGTTACAATTAAACTAATGTAAATAAAAATATATTTCTAATCATTGTGAATTATATTAGTTATGTTGCTATATAATAATGGATGGAAGTAAATATGGTTGTTGCAAGTGAGGTTTATGATTGTAAGAATTAAAATGTGGTTATTTTATTTTAACATCTCTCGTAACAACATAGTTTATTACATTATAAATATTTCCTCTAAATTTTGTACAGAATGTTCAAATTCATAATTTCCTTTCCTGCATTTTACAACTTCATTATACGTACCTTGATGAAAAGACCCCTTTTAAGGATATCAAGTTGGCTTAAATTTAAGATTTTTAATGGGTAATTTAGTTTTTCTCATAAACTTAGAAATATGTTCTTATGTTTGTGTTATGATGCTTTTAATTTGATTGATTCTTATTGTTGCTTCTGGATATAGAATCAACAAATGCTCGTACGTTGCGGTGGTATGCTACCGCATGCGTTCGATATTTGGATGGTTACAATTCTAGTACGATACATGCACTCGATATAGAAATCTACACGTGTTTTACATCGGATCAAAGACCATAAAAACGAACACATCTACCGCCACCAATATTGTTCAAATGTGTTCGATCAGTTCATATAGTCATGGTAGTAGAACCGATAATCATCTACCTTCACCAAAAAATTTGTATATATGAATAATTATGGAAAGCGGTTACTATAAAATTGAATACAATTACCAGTATTGTTGTTGTTCGGTGTGGTACGATAGCAATATCATGTATGTTTTTAAAAACACAACAATAAAAAACATTTTCAGTAAAAAAATATATCACAATTGTTTTGGTCAAAAATTACCGAAGCAATTTAGTGATCAAATTAGTTAAGTGAGGTAGTGTGGTAAAATTATGTGTGAAAAATGTGTTCACCAAATTAGTTATGAAAACAGTTTCAGGATACGGCTCAGGATATTGAGCTGTATCTACAATCAAACAATGAGCAAAAATGTAAAGGTTGACACGTGATGTACGAGGAAAGCCCTTGATCAATCTAGATCGCCGGCATAAAACCTCGGGAGCTGACAATCGCAGCTGCCTTGTTCTTCTATTGCTTCAAATATCAGGATACGGTGCAGGATGTGGTGCGGATCAACTAGGTGTTACAATGTAATTCGATTACAAGTGTTTGTGTGTAGTGATTGTTGAAAGCTAGAAAGTATAAGTGTTTGAGAGTGTGTGAAAGTTGCGTTGTGCCTTAATCTGATCCGCCCCCATCTATTTATAGTAAAACAAATGTAACTAACTATCCTACATAACCGGGATCCAACGAATATTCCTTAGTCGAACGTTGTAGACCTGGTCTTTCGGGTTCAATGTCTCTCCTTTAACAAATACGCCTGAGTCTTGAGGAGATGGAGTCCATTTGACCGTTGGCAAGTCCCAGTCTTTAATCTGCACGTGATTAATTCGATATACCTCAGGATATCACCCAGGATGTTAGCAATATCCCCATCCAGTATCCTGATCGCAGATAAACAATTAAAAGCAGGATATAGTTCAAGATATGTATGCTTAGAAAATGAGCCATAACAATTGTCCCCAAATATATCGGTTGGTATACCAATCCAACGGATATATTTTAAAAGTTTTATCTCATAACTTAAGGCAATCAATACGACTAGACCCTTGAAATGACAGCGGTGCAACTTCCAAAGTGTTATTTACTCTTTACCCCCTACATTAAGCCTATATTAACCGAGGGACTTCTCATTATTACTATCTTTATCTTCAACCGGAAATCAGGTACTTTTCTCTCTCTCTTTTCTATTTTCCTTGTTTGCATCTCCTTTTCTCCGATTGGGATCCTTCATGGCGACCCGCACCAGATCGCAAATGGCGGACTCCGTTTCCCCCTTCCTCAAACAAAATTTGCTTAAGAAACCTTCAAAAGAGGTGTGTTCTTTCGATAATTCTGACATCGCGGCCCTACGAGCTTCCGGTGCCTTTCCCGCCGGGACAATCTTCCGTCCATTCGACCGATAGGTCCGATCGGATTTTTGTTCCGACGAATGGGTCTGCTTTTTTGCCTATCCTTTCTCCCTAGGACTCCAATACCCGTTTTCACCTTTTATTTCTCGTTTTCTCGAACTTGCCGGCCTTAGGTTTGCCCAAATCATGCCCATGGTTTGGCGTATATTAGTCACCTTGGAAGGAATTAAGGCTCGTCACATGCCCGACCTGTGCATCGAGGATTTGCCGATGGCTTATCGTTTAAGATCTCATGGTTCCAGCCGATTCCTTCTATTCTCTATTTCCAAAGACCCTCTCATCCTCAAAGCTACCAGGAATGAGGATAAGTGGACAAGAAAATTCTTTTTCGTGAAAAGAGACTCCATTGATAAGGGTTTTGACCTCCCTAAAAGATGGTTGACTTCCGGTAGGATTTAGGGTTTTAGGAATATCCCCAATCATATCCCGAACCTCCATCCTGAACCAACATCCTGAACCAACATCCTGATGTGTTTGTTTGTTTTCTTGCAGCAAATTTTAAAGAACTAGCTCCCCCTAGTGCTGAATCGGAAGGAAGAATAAAAGAGATCTACAAGCTTCCAGAGGGTGAAAGAACCTTTAACCTGCTACTCACAAGCTCAAGTCAAAGATCAAGTTCCAACATGTCTGGTAAGCATATTTTCAGGAATTATTTTTATTATTTTATTGTATAGAGATATAATAAGTCTAAAACATCTTCCCTTGTGCAGTGCCAGTTATTAACCTCGAAGGCTTTCAACTCGACGAGTTGGACAGCTACTCTACCCTCGCACCTGTCAAGCAAGAATCCAATCCAAAGCCATCCGTTACACCGAAGCCTACCAGCTCTAAAACCACTACTGCTCCCAAAGCTCCTCTGGCATCCCGTACCCGGGCCTCTAGTTCCCGAAAGAGAAAAGAAGTTGAAGCTCCCGCTACACCTCACATGTTCCCATTTGAGAACCATGGGTTTACGGAATCCA
Source organism: Helianthus tuberosus (assembly GCA_030545235.1). NCBI lineage: Eukaryota > Viridiplantae > Streptophyta > Magnoliopsida > Asterales > Asteraceae > Helianthus > Helianthus tuberosus. Next base: position 188,774,875 of record CM060359.1, read on the forward strand.
ACAAATTTATGACCGGCTTCCTCAACCAGGTTAGTATTCTGACCTGTATCCTGCATCATATGCTAAGTAGAAATGTTCAGTTAGAATAATGCCTGTTTCTTTACCTTGCAGGGCCTTGAACGCCTGGTATTCCTTTATGAGGACGCATGTGGTTTAAAAGTCATGCTAGAAAGCAAACTAAAGAAGGCTGAAGCTACCATCACGGATCAAGCAGCAATCGCCACCGGGAAGTCTGAATATTACGAAGCTAAGTATAAAGCCATGGCTCAAGATCACCAGGCTGCCATCCAAAAGATCACCCAAGAGGCTCAAGCTAAGTCTGACGCGGCCCAGGTTCAGCATGAACAAGATATGGCTTCATACCGGGAGAGCCTTAAGAATTTAGTCATCATCTCCCTCCTCCAGGCCAGACTGAAAATGGCTTACGAGGCTAGGGCTCTGGGCGTCGAATGCCCCTCATGGAACATCAAAGCCTGGGAGATGAAATTGAAAGATCTTGGCGGCAATTCTGTGGAGCCCCCTTCAAAACCTGTCGCAGAGGAGCCCACCAAGGTAACTGAGAAGGTGGATGATGCTGGGGCTTCAAAGGATGCCGGTGGTGACTCTGGAGAAAATGCTGATGGAGAGGATGCTGCTGATGATGCTGAGAAGAATGCTGGAAAGGATACCGGTGGAGATGTCACGATGAAGGAGGGAGCTGACCCTTAAATGCAGCGATGTGGGCGATGATGGATATACATGCCAAGGTCGGAGCCCACTTTTTTAAATTTCATGGTTGTGGTTGTGAAAAACAATTTACATTTTCTGTCTTTGAACAATTTATATTTCCTGCATTAGAACAATACGATGACCAAAGGTGGATGGGTCCTAGGTTTTAGGATGAAGCCCTTGGTCATCGGTTAGTATAATCTGTTTTGAATTTCGTAGCGGTTGAAGGTGGACAGGTTTCGTTTTGAGATAAAACCTTCAACCGTTACGTAGATATGGTAAAAACTAATCGTGCTTTTGGGCGGATGGGCCTTGGTTTAAGGTGAAACCAAAAGCACAACTTTTGACTTGTTAATAATATAACTATCTCTTGACTTATTTGTTGTTGCCTTGCATTACTTAATGTAACTCTTAGCTTTGTAAAAATTTTGTATTGTTATCTTATGAAAATATCCTGATCAATATGCTCAGCGATATATTATAAAAACTTTTATTAGATAGGACTTCTAAACATTCGTTCAACTTTGTAGAAAGCTTTTTTAAAGAGTGAAACACAGTCCACTTTTCCAAAACCTGTTTTGATGATACCTAAATGATCAAAGTTTCAAACTAGTATTAGTTTCAAATATTTTAATCAAATATTCTGAGAAGTATTTTGAAAATACATTTTGAGAATATATCAGGATATTTAACCTTTTACCAAACATAGTATTATCAAAAACTTAAACGATGTTTACAAAGGAAAGATCATACCAGAAATAGGCTATAATCCTATTATCAAACCTCAATCCCTTTGCAACTTTTCCAATGAAGATGTCCCATGTCTGAGACACTTAGTGCATTAGTTCCGAGCCTTATCCTTTGAGCTTTACATCATTGCCTCGGTAGGAATGTCCCCTGTGTACAATGTCTTCAAATACTTAGAAATCTTCTGGATATCAATCCCCGTTGTATAGATAATTTTTCATGTTACAGGGGTAAAACCCAAGAATGTTCTGGAAATAAATCCCTTGAATTCTAGGGGAAATCCCAAATTTTCGTGCGCTACAGGCGGGAGTGTATAAACTCCAAGACTTAGAAAGGTGAAAACCTTTAAACCTTAGAGAGTATGAAAATACCCTTTCGTGAGAGAGGTTGATCAATCCTCATATACCTTTAGGATTCAGGACATAGCCAATAGTAACGAAATTGTCAGCCACTTTTACATGGACTGGTCCCGCCACCTTGAACTATTCCCGAATAACTTGCGCTCTAGGCGGGGTGTTTAAACCCAATTTGAAAGAAAGGTGAACACCTTTAAACCTGTGAAGGGATCAGGATCCCTTGTACGTGAGAGAGGGGGCCAATCCTCTAATCTTCTGAAGTATCCTGAGTGAGCATCCTGGAGCTATATCCCGAGGCATATACTGCAAAACATCTTTAAACTAAGGTGGGTGTTAGCTTGGCTAACACCCCTCCGATGCTTAAGTTAGTATTAGGTTTCAAAGAATAAATTAAACCAAACATATTTAAAAAAGATAGAATTCATACCATCCTGAGTTAGAAATTAAATTCTAAACTCACTTGAAATAAAGCTTAAGGTGTATAGCATTCCAAGATCTCGGTAGCATATCCCCTTCCATATTCTTGAGTCTATATGCTCCTTTCCCTGCTTCTGATTCAACTTCATATGGTCCTTCCCATTTTGGAGCTAGCTTGCCATCGGCAGGATTAGTAGTATTCTAAAAAGCCTTTCTTAATACCCAATCTCCAACCTTAAATCTTCTGGTCCTAATATTGTTGTTATATGCTCTGGATATTCTTTGTTGATATGCTGCCATCCTCAGCCTTGCTGCATCTCTTGTCTCATCAATAGTAGCCAACTCCTGGCATAGGACTTCAGGATTCTTTTCAGGATCCCAGAGGTTGGATCTTGCTGTAGGTACCACCATTTCTGTCGGGATCACTGCTTCTGCTCCAAATACTAAGGAAAATGGGGTTCGGCCTGTTTCATTCTTTACCGTTGTCCTATCAGCCCACAAAACAAAGGGTAATTCTTCTGCCCATCTTCCTTTTTTGGCTCCAAGTCTCTTCTTTAAGTTATTGACAATTATCTTGTTTGAGGATTCTGCTTGTCCATTCGCTTGAGGATGTGCCAGAGTAGATGTTATCATTTTGATTCCCCAACTCTTGCAAAAGTCAGTAGTTCTCTTGCTTATAAACTGAGAACCATTGTCACAGATTATCTCGGCTGGTACTCCGAATCTGGTCAGGATATTTCTCTTTATGAAGGATACTACTTCTTGATCCATGACTTGGACAAATGCCTCGGCTTCAACCCATTTGGAGAAATAATCTGTCATTGCCAACATAAAAACCTTCCCTCCTGGAGCCTTTGGAAGCTTTCCCACTATATCCATACCCCACTTCATAAATGGCCAAGGGGAAACAATAGGATATAATGGTTCAGCAAGCTGATGCAGTATGTTACTATGTCTTTGACATGCATCACATCTTCGAACATATTCTGTGGCATCTCTCCTCATTGTCGGCCAATAATATCCTGTCCTTAATACTTTTGAGAATAATGACCTGCCCCTAGTATGGTTACCACAATCCCCTTCATGTATATCCTGAAGTACTTCTTTGGCTTCAGGATCCTCCAAGCATCTCAAATACGGTCCTGCAAGAGATTTCTTGTATAAAACATTATTTATGATAGTGAATCGTGATACCTTCATCCTAAATGCCTTAGGATTTTCATCTCCGGGGATATCTCCTTCCTTGAGATATTTTATAATTGGAGCCGTCCAAGATCTAGGATCATTTTCAGTATATTCTGCTCCAGGATCCTGAATATCCGCTACTTCTTTATCCTGAGGATTCGTTGCAGGATACAAGATATGTAATATCGGTATTTGGGTCCCTTCTGGTATCCTGATCGATAATCCCAGATTTGCTAAGGCATCTGCTTCAGCATTATCCTCCCTTGGTACCTGTTCAAGTGTAAAAACATCGAAATATCCTGCTAATTTTTTGAGAATATCGAGGTATTCGATTAATTTCTCACCCTTGACTGCATAGGATCCATTAAAATGGTTAGTAATTAACAAGGAGTCAACATATACTTGCAAATTCTTGATATTCATATTCTTAGCCAACTCTAATCCTGCAATTAAAGCCTCATATTCTGCCTCATTATTTGTGGCAGGAAATTCACACCTAATAGCCTGGGGTAATATGTCCCCCTGTGGCGATTTTAGTAGTATTCCCAATCCTACTCCTCTTACATTAGATGCACCATCAGTATATAATGTCCAGGATCCTGAGGATTCTCCTAACTGTTGAACTTCTAGGTCTACCTCATCCTGAATGTCACTACTGAAATCAGCCACAAAGTCAGCTAAAGCCTGAGACTTTATGGCATTTCTAGGTTCATATACTAAATCATAAGCACTTAACTTTACTGACCACTTGGCCATCCTGCCTGGCATCTCTGGTTTCCTAAGCACATTTTCGACAGGATAATTTGTTTTAACATGAATTCTATGTGTCTCAAAGTAATGTCTAAGCTTTGTTGATGCCATAACTAATGCTAGTATCAATTTTTCTAAATGAGAATATCTAGTTTCAGCATCCAACAAACTTTTACTAACATAATAAACAGGATACTGCTGACCTTCATGATCCTTAATAAGAACAGCACTTACAACATTCCCTGATACAGCGAGGTATAGGGATAGTGGTTCACCATTCTCAGGCTTCATCAATAGAGGTGCAGTTGAGAGATATCGCTTCAAATCCTACAAGGCTGCTTCATGCTTTGCTCCCCATTCGAACTTCTTATTCTTCTTGAGGATATCATAGAATTCCTTGCATTTTTCCGAGGATCTCGAAATAAATCTGTTCAATGCTGCTACTCGTCCTGTTAACCGTTGAACATCCTTCATATTCGAGGGCGATTTTATATCCAGGATAGCTTTAATCTGCTCCGGGTTGCCTCTATCCCCATTTTCGTCACCATATATCCAAGAAACTTTCCTGCCCCCACTCCGAAATGGCACTTAGCAGGATTCAGCTTCATGTTATACTGATCCAGTATATCAAATGCTCCCTTGATATCCTGGAGGTGATCCTCAGCCTTTTTAGATTTCACCACCATATCGACAATATATACCTCCATGGTGTCCCCCAGCTTATCTTTGAACATCATGTTCACTAATCTCTGGTATGTTGCACCTGCATTTTTCAAACCGAAAGGCATAGCAGTATAGCAATATATACCTGTTGGTGTCATGAAAGCAGTATCCTCCTGATCCGAAGGCTCCATTTGAATCTGCTGAAATCCTGAGGATGCGTCCATGAACGTTAACATTTCATGCCCAGCAGTAGCATCCACCATTGCATCGATATGAGGAAGGGGGAACGGATCTTTAGGACAAGCCTTATTCAAGTCTGTGTAATCTACACAGACTCTCCATTTCCCATTTTTCTTCTGCACTACAACCACATTTGCCAACCACCTTGGGAACTTGACTTCTCTGATCATCCTGGACTTCAACAGTCTTTCAACTTCCTCTTGGATAATCGTATTCCGCTCAGGAGCAAATTTCTTTCTTTTTTGCTGAACAGGCTTGAATGATCTGTCAATTCCAAGTTTGTGAGTGATAACGTCTTTGGATATACCTGTCATATCCTCATGCTTCCATGCAAACGTCGACATCCTGCATTTCAAAAAGTTAGTCAACTGCTCTTCAATATCCTGAGGGATATTGGTTCCTACGAGCACCGAGATATCAGGATTATCCCGATCCAGGATAATTTTCTTCACATCCTGCTCCAAAGCTTCCAAGGTATCCCGGCCCCGCATCTTTAATTGCTATGCTTGATTAGGCTTGGTTGAGGATTTCATTGAGGATGAGTAGCATTCTTTCACCTCCTGCTGATCACTTTCAACCTTGACAACTCCCCAAGGGGTAGGGATCTTGATGCATTGGTGATATGTTGATGGCACGGCCTTCATATCGTGAATCCATGGTCTTCCCAGTATGATGTTATAGCAGGATAAGGAGTCCATCACACAGAAGCGTAGTATCGAGTTGACCCCTTCAATGTATACTGGTAACTTTATCTCTCCTACAGTATTTCTAGCTTCTCCACTGAAACCAACGAGCACAGTGGACTTCGAAGTAATGTCCATCGGAGATACATTCATCCTTTTCAATGTTTCCAGCTGAATTATATTGACAGAACTACCGTTGTCTACCAGTATACTGCGTACAAAATGGTTAGCCACATATAATGTTATTACCAAAGCATCATGGTGAGGATCCTGAACAGTATCCCTGTCATCACTATCGAAAGTGATCACTTTATCAGTTGTGAGGGTAGTCATCCTGACTGGTTTGTCTCCCCTTTCACTCTTAGCTTCCTTTGCATGTCTCTTAGCCGCCGAATACGAAGTCCCACAAATGTCGGATCCTCCTGAAATAAAGTTAATTATCTTGGCATCTGCTGGGGGTGATGCTGCTCGTTTAGGATCCTTCTCGGGATCCTGCCCTTTATTCTTCTTTCTTCCCAGCAAGTCTTTTAGATACCCCTTGCTTAACAGGTAACTTATCTCTTTCCTTAAAGCAATGCAATCCTCGGCATATGTCCGAAGTCTTCATGGAAGGCACACCATTTAGATTTATCCTTCCAATCAGCTTTCTGCTGGTTCTTTCGAGGCCACCTAGCTTTGTCCCCTAAACCCTGCATAGCATACATTAACTCAGGTATATTAACAGAAAAGCAATATTCAGATAAGTCAGGATATTCTTTAGGATCCTCGTCTTCAACAGCATTCACTTTCTTGTTATCATTTCTGCCATATGGCTTGGAGCGATATGGCTTATATGAGGATTCTGATTTCCTGTTAGTTGATTCATAGGTTGAGGTAGAATTCATCCTCTCCTGCATCTTCTTGTCATCTTCCAAACGGATATATCTCAAAGCCCTGTTACGAGCTTCGTCGAGATTCCTGCAGGGATTCATTACAAGATCTTGATAAAACTGAGAATCCTTTTGCAACCCTATCTTAAAAGCTTGCACAGCTGTTGCAACATCAAGATGTGGGATATCCCAGGATTCTCGACTGAATTTGTGCACATAATCCCTCAAGGATTCCTGAGGCCCTTGAGTTATCCTGTAAAGATCACTGGTTAGTTTCTCAAAACTCCGGCTGCAAGAAAACTGACTATTAAATAAATTAACCAAATGAGCAAACGAAGTAATTAAGTGAGGAGGGACATTTAATAGCCATTTTAAGGCTGATCCTGTCAGGGTAGACCCAAATCCCTTGCACAAGCATGCTTCCTTGAGCTCTGGAGGGATAGGGTTAATCTCTATTCTTTCCCTATACTGGGCAATATGCTCTTCAGGATCCGTAGTCCCATCGTACAGCTTCATGTTGGGAGTCTGAAATCTTTTTGGGATTTCAGCATCACAGATAGGATATGCAAAGCGGGATATCCTGTGGCTGTCTTGGGATACTTCCGGAATTGGCTGGACCACTCCAGGTACACTGGATATCATGTCCTTCAATTTCTGGAGCTCCCTGGTAAATGTTGACGTCATACCTGCATCCTGCAAAGAGCCATTGTTGTTAGTAGCAAGAATATTATTATTTGACACATTACCGGTCTGAGGATTTGGGCCATATCCTGAAGCGTATCCTGAACTCCTCACAGTTGACATCCTGACCGAGGAGGGTATCTCAGGGGTATGATTCTAAGAATGGCTTGGGACGATATTCCCCCTGTTATCCTCAGTGTAAACTGCGGAACTGAAGTTCAAAGCCATGGGCTGTATGGGAGTGACAGTTTCTTCAGCAGGTCTACTCGAGCTAGCTTTTAAGAGTTGTATTTCTCTTAACAGCATTTGGTTAGTTTCCTGTTGCTGCCTCATTTGTTCCTGCACACTTCCAAATAAAGTTAGAATTTCATCATTAGAGGCTAAAACGGGAGCAGATCCCTGAACACTCCGAGTAGGGATAACATCTTGAGGTTGTGAAGAAAATGGCATCCTTGGAGGAGGTGGTGGAAGCACCGAACCGGTAGTAGCAGAGGTTGCAGCAGACATAGTGGAGGAGCTCATGTTTGATCTTGAGGCCATTGTAAACAATGTGGCAAAAAGTTTTGAAAATAGAAAACCGATTAACGATTTCACAAAGATTTTTAGTAAAAATAGCATCACTTGCCCCACGGTGGGCGCCAAATTGTTTTGGTCAAAAATTACGGAAGCAATTTAGTGGTCAAATTAGTTAAGTGAGGTAGTGTGCTAAAATTATGTGTGAAAAATGTGTTAACCAAATTAGTTATGAAAACAGTTTCAGGATACGGCTCAGGATATCGAGCTGTATCTACAATCAAACAATGAGCAAAAATGTAAAGGTTAACACGTGATGTACGAGGAAAGCCCTTGATCAATCTAGATCGCCGGCATAAAACCTCAGGAGCTAACAATCACAGCTGCCTTGTTCTTCTATTGCTTCAAATATCAGGATACAGTGCAGGATGTGGTGCGGATCAACTAGGTGTTACAATGTAATTCGATTACAAGTGTTTGTGTGTAGTGATTGTTGAAAGCTAGAAAGTATAAGTGTTTGAGAGTGTGTGAAAGTTGCGTTGTGCCTTAATCTGATCCGCCTCCATCTATTTATAGTAAAACAAATGTAACTAACTATCTTACATAACCGGGATCCAACGAATATTCCTTAGTCGAACGTTGTAGACCTGGTCTTTCGGGTTCAACGTCTCTCCTTTAACAAATACGCCCGACTCTTGAGGAGATGGAGTCCATTTGACTGTTGGCAAGTCCCAGTCTTTAACCTGCACGTGATTAATTCGATATACCTCAGGATATCACCCAGGATGTTAGCAATATCCCCGTCCAGTATCTTGACGCAGATAAACAATTAAAAGCAGGATATAGTTCAAGATATGTATGCTTAGAAAATGAGCCATAACAACAATGTTGCAAAAAAATAATACAAATACGGGTAATGATATTTTTCGGTATGGTACCATAGCAATATTATGTATGTTTATTAAAAAACAATGAGGGACATTTTCAATAAAAAATATAATAGAATGTTACAAAAAAATAATACAAATATCGGTGATGTTGTTCGGTATGGTACAATATGGTAGCAATATGATGTATGTTTATTAAAAAACAACACAAAACATTTTCAATAAAAAATATATCACAATGCATTTATCCTTGTTGAATGTGAAATCTCTCTACACTTTCTATAAAAGAATATCATTTGTAACAACATGATTTGTCAAATAGCTATATGTTGATTAAGTATACATTATTTATTTTATTACAATATGATTATAGGATCAACATATCAATATTATTTACTTGGGACAACAATTAGTTAATCTAGGACATTTTCAAAAACATGATTCTTCAGTATAAGTGCAGCATTCAATACTTTGTACCCCGGAACAGCAAAACCTTTGTTTATATCTGTTTGGATAACATTGCTGAATACACTGCTTTGGTGGTAAACCCTAAAATATGTGATGTCACTGAGATCTCTTTTCCCACCTTAAAATCCGAAAGCCATGATATTGATTAGGATGTTTATTTAAAACATCTGACATGAAAAAATATTATGCTAACCAGAGCTTAGGGATTCTTTGGCAACATCTAAATGGTTAAGTGCTGAACCACTAGGAGGTCTGAACCATTAAGTGCTGAACCAGTAAGAGGTCCGAACCATTAAGAGCCTGTATAATGCTTACCCATTCAGAGGCAAATGTCTGATCAATTCAGATTAGAGGTCTTAACCATTCAGACTATGTATAAATCTTAACCATTCAGAGGCAAATGTCTGAACCATTCATGTCACACCCCGACCACGTAAAACAACAAAACGTGGCGGAAACGTCGGGGAGTGTTGTAACAGAATTATTGTTTCATAACCATGGCATAAATAAATTCTGTTTTATTGAATAAATGAACTCATTGTTTTAATACAGTCAAATAAGTACAACTATGATCTTCCAAGTTTTAAAGTTGCTAAGGCACGAGTCCATCCTAAATGTATCATGTATCAACAATCATTGCAAAGCAGTACCTGAAACATGTGTAAAAATAGGTACGTCAGCATAAAAATGCCTGTGAGATACATAGGTTTTGTGAAAACAGAATTCATGACTTATATTTGAGAAAATGTTTAGCCATGAACCTTGTAATTTGCTTTGTCTTGTAAATCATTTGAAAAACGATAAGATCAGATGATATGTATAAATAAGAGAATAATGTATGGTTAAATGAATAACCATGTAAAATGAGTTTGTATAAGATAAGTTGTTTGTAAATCAGTGTCTTGTGAAAAGTATGTTATTTGTATAAAATGTTATATGTCTCAAATTGAAATGATTCAAATAACGCTACAATATGTGATACCATACAAACACTTATATATAGGAAGTACCAATGGCGTATCCACCATGCTTGTATCATATTACACACGTCTCGTTACTTAGATTACTTACTCAAACCAAACCACCAAGATGTAATGTTTAACAATTGTAGAAATGTTTATGTATAGTCAAATGTCTATTGTCAACTGTAAATCATGTCATGTGTAAGCAAAAGTTATGTATGGTAAGTAAAATGAGACTACGTAAACCATAAGCAAAAATTGTACAAAACAAAGTGTTTGAATAAATCAGAAGTTATGCTTTGTAAAATAATGTAAGGTTAAACGAATAACCTTATAGTAGCATATTAAAAGTATATTTTGGATTTGTAAGTAACATATTAAACTATGTTTTGGTTTCATAAATAACATATCAAAATATGCTTTGGATGTGATAAATAACATATTAAACTATGTTTTGGTTTTGTAAATAACATATCAAAATATGCTTTGGATGTGATAAATAACATATTAAACTATGTTTTGGTTTTGTAAATAACATATCAAAATATGTTTTGGTTTGTTGATAAAATGTATATGTTGGTTTTGTACAATATCACACATGGGAGCATATCAAACTATACTTTTGGGAGTATAACTAAATATACAAAAATAATGTGATTTAAGAATTCATTCAGACCTAGTGCATCAAAATACACCTTTGAGACTATAAGGATACCACAAAGGAAATCCCTATTTGGATGGAGAAACAAATTGGTTTCAGACATTCCATGACAACAGGAATGGGGTGTCTAGTCCTATAGCGCTATATCATACTACCAATCGGTCCGGTGAACATAAAATAAGTACAATTCAACATTTTATTTTATGTTCATTGAGAAATCAGTGTTTAAACCATAGATAGTCATTTAGTTTGTCAAATGATAAGTAATAACATGTATAATCAATTATACTTTGAAATCATGAAAATAACACATAGGTACACATGCTTCACCCCAAAACAGTTTGGAAAACAGTAAAATAGGGGAACTATGTACTCACTTGAGATTGCTCAGAAGTCCTAAGATAGCCACCAAGCAATGCTAGAGATCACGGAATCAAACGGTACCTAATATAGGTAACTACATTAATAATCCGGACCTAAATCGGAGGATTGGATAGAATGAGGGTTCGTAAACCAAATGAGTATGGAGACTCATGTAATATGGTTTAACAAGGCCTACATTCTAAAATGAAACCTAACCTACGGGCTTACGACCCATTACGACCCGTTTAGGTAGCTTATGCTACTTTAACGCGTCGTTCGCGTAAAACGCGTTCGGACCACCTAACTAGTCCTATGACAAGTAGAATATGCCTTAACATGTTTAATATTGTTGTCAAATCAGTTTAGATGTCGAAAGTTACGTTACATATGCTTAAACAACAATTATGCATAAAAAGGGCATTTTGGAAATTTACCTAAGGCATATAAACTACCTATCATACAACTAACTAAACGTCGTGACCATAAGGTATAACCTCGGAAGGTTATTCCCTATATACTATGGTCACCTAATGTGTTTGGTCGGATCCTAATGATCGACCAAATGGGCCGGGTTCGAAGGTATAAGCGATTTATTAGATCGCTTACCCTACGACCCTAGACAACGTGGTAATCAGTAGGCATAGTCACAAGGGACTATAACCATCGTGATTACAATCACGTTGTGAAGTTCAAACAAACTTCGCATTGACCATAAACTGGTCAATGCAGAAAGTCAAACAAAGTTTGACTTTCGGACTCGAAAAGCAATAAAAGAACGAAGGAACACTTACAAAGGGTCCCCGAATGCTAATCTTGATTCAAGTGGCTCAGGTATGAAACAAAGGTTTCAACTTAGAGCCTCTCAAATCAGATTCTAGTGAGGAATGAGTGAGGTTGAGGTGGGTATTTATAGTTTTCGGTTCACCGTTAGGATCGTTTCTGGGAGAAGAGGGAATGATCTAGCCCGTACACTTGTCGGAGAGTTGTGGTAACTGATTTTGGCCACCACAAGAGTTTAACAAGTGGCACTTGACCTTTGGAGGGTGTTTAAGAGCCAAGACAGCAGCCAAAAAACAATTTGCTGCATCTGGCCCCTGCTTGCGCACCGTAACAAATAAACCCTTACGGTGCGCAAGGGCCAAGTTTGGCAGATTTACAATTTTGGTCCCTGTTGTGCTATAAGGTCATTTCCGACGCGTTTAAGGCCCGTTAACCCCATTTCAAAGCTCTAAAATGAAGTTAAAGTATAGGGAACTTAAAATGTGCTCAAAAATATCTCGGATATCGGATCATTTGGCCGTACGATCGCGATGTTCGCTTAATTACGACGGAACGCGCACAAGCGCGAAAAACGATCCAAATGACGCAACGAATGGATTTTTCTTATGCCAAACACTAAAATAAAATATTTTAGTGCTTACATAAATTTTTGGATGGCCGGATGTATTCAGAACGTAAGTTATGCGCGAAAATGCAAACTTGTGCACTTTTTGACGCTTTTAGTCCCTGAATGACCCAAAAGTTTATTTTAGCATACCGAACCCCTCAAAGCCTATTTCTAAGCTATGTAAAGGATATTTATGGTATGTTTAACTTATGATTATGTTCCGGAATGTTCGTTACAGTTCAAATTGGCATACTTTTGCAGTTTGTCAAGTTTAGTCCCTGTAAGCGAATTAACTTGTTTTTGACATACCAAAGCCTTCAAAACTTATTTCTAAGTTATGTAAAGGTTATTTAAGGTATGTTAAGCCCCTTTCACTATTCCGGAGTGTTCGTTGGATTAAACTGGTTATATTTACGCATCAGAGCGCGTATAACCCTCCAGAAAGCGATTTAAAGCTTAAAATCGAACAAGAGTTGATATGTGCAAACAATACACATATTTTTACAAATCCCAAGTATGAAATACAATATTTCATTGGTTTGGAATTTGTTTGACGGTTGAAGTGACACAGGTGTCACAGTCTCCCCTACTTTAGGAAATTTCGTCCCGAAATTTATTTCTAGAGGAAACTTGTGAAGACAGCTGTGACGGTTTCGCCTTCTAATAGATCCATTAAACCCTTAAGTAAAACTCTGGGCCATGTTAGGACTCTTAGCGAATTTGTTAACCCTCAAAGTGAATTCCTTGTGGTAGTAAAACATGGAATTTTGAACTACGGACAGAAGAACGTTTCTTATGAAGACTTATCATAAGAAACTTGTGTGTGCTAGAAATCAGAATTGGGAAGGGTGAGAATAAATGACATCGGTCAAGGTCCAAGACTTCTCCCGTATTATTATTCTCGTCCCTATAGGTCTTAACACATGACGAAACTCCTTGTGGTTTCTGTGCACTGAATTCCATAAATATGTAGGCCTCCATAATTACGTAATTCCTTGCACAGTCCGCACAGTTCATTTCAGAATGCGTAGAGGAAAAATCAATTGAATAAACATGAAGCGACTCGACTAGACCACCAAAGGGTCCTTTTAATTAGATCAATGAACGATCTTTTTAACTAGGTCAACACATGATCTTCTTAACTAGACCGTCGTACGATCTCCTTAAATAGACCACTTAAGGGATCTTTTTAATTATATCATCACATGATATTTCTAATCAGATTTTCAAAATCAATCTGTTTAACCAGACCATTCAAGAGGTCAAATCATAGAATAATACTTTATAACCCGAGGGACTTAACTACAATGTTGAAGTCCATTAAGGATTTAAGATAGTATATTTGGATATCATATTATGAATCTCTCGTATGAGATATGAAAGATTCTATAAGGATTTGGATGGATTACATACAACCACAAAACATGTAAGAAAACACATAAGCACAAAGTTAGTTAACTTGATTCTTTAATTCGTTATCTTTAGGTAGGGACATTTAAAGCACACTAGGAATCCAATCCATGGATTTCATTTGGCACTTTAATGATTTTCAAGGATCCATCTATAAAGATAGAAGGATTTTCAATAAGAGTTTGGCTTTGTTTCTTAAAAGAAACGAGTGTTAAAGGTTCTTAGGGAGATCACGAGTGATCATAAAATGACAGAACCATACGAGTAGTTTGTCTTTGGGTTGACATCATAAGGTTGCATCAAGCATTCACATAAACGCATAAATTTTGCAGAAACAAAAACAACAAATCTTTATTTATGTAACAACCGAATTGTCTTGAAGTGTCAAAAGATAACAACCAAGGAATTACAAAACACTAATTGTTCACTGCTGCATCATTGTTCCCGTTTGCCTCATTGATGTTAAATGCTCGTCCTCGCGCTGGAGGTATGTTAACATGTCTTGGGCAATTGTTCCTGTAGTGGGTAAGGTCACCACAGTTATAACATGACCCCGGAGGGAACCGTGCTTGAACAGCAGCAGGGTTTGCAGCAGCTTGATTTGCATAACGACAAACATTGATCAAATGTCCCAACCGCCCATAGTGGGTACATTTGTGACACTGCTCTTGCTCTAGATGATGATGGTTGCACTTGTTGCACAAAGGTGCGGTACCAACATAGTTTTGCCTTTTGCGAGGTTGTGCTGGCTGGTTTGGTGCAACCTGTTTGTCTTGCGCAGTTACAGCGAAATTTTGAGAGGTTTTGCGCTTCTTCTTCTTGGACACCTCAGCATTTTCTTCCTTTGGTTCCACTTGAGCAGTCTTGTCAGATGGTCTTGAGTCGCCCTTCCGAAACAGCTTGCGCTTCCTGATATGGGATTCAGTCAGAGTGGCAGACAATTCAATGGCTTGTCTGACAGTAGTAGGGTTGCTGCTAGTAACAATATCCTGAACTACGTCAGGAAGACCATCAATGTATTTCTCAATCGCCTTATCCAGAGGCGTAACCATAGTAGGGCATAACAAGCTCAATTCTTCATAGCGGTCAGTATAAGCTCGATGTTCCCCACTGTCTTGCTTCAAATCATCAAACTCCCTCTCCAAGGCTCGCAGTTCATGACGAGGGCAAAACTCCTTCATCATAAGAGCCCTAAGCTCAGCCCAAGTCTGTGCTAATGCAACATCAGCACCGCGATCTCTCATCACCCCGTTCCACCACGTGAGAGCCCTCTTCTGAAACACACTCGAAGAAAACTCGACCTTGCGATTTTCAGGACACTGAACGTGACGGAAAGTATTCTCAATGCTCTCGAACCATTGAAGAAGCCCAGTGGCTCCCTCAGAACCACTAAACTTGAGCGGTTTAGCCGAGTTAAAATTTTTGAAATTGCATGGAGCATTGTTTTTGTTGATGGCTTGCATCATTTGAGCATAAAGATTTGGGAAGGCAGCAGCCATTTGCTGCGCGATGATTTCCGCCAGTTCGACATTTGCCATCTGATTGTCGCGTCGAGGAGGCATTCTAAAAGAGGAAACATGAAAGGAAACGAGTGAGAGAATTAGACGAAAAGAATGAGATGAAACAAATCTGATGAAAGTAAGGATAGTGGTCATTTGTTTGTTACTACAAAGCAACAAATGACCCCGGTGATTAATCAAAGTAAATAGGTCCAAAAATAATGTATCGCGAAGACATGCTCGCCTATAAGTGAACACTCATCCCAAGAATTCCCAGGTAAGCACAACTGGTCTCGCGTCTGATGAGATATATACGAAGTGCTTGCCTAGGCAGAAAACCCAGAATACAGGCATTCACCCTTCCAGTTTGCACGTGTTCACATTATTTAAAACCCAAAACCTTGACAAGATTTTGAAAACTCAAAAGGGTTCAAAACCATATAACAGAGGGTTCAAAACCTTACAATAGAGGGTTCAAAACCTTGTAAGGAATCATCCAAAAACAGATGATTAGTTTTCAAGCGGTTTTGAAATTTGTGTTCTGGTTGTGGTTGTCGCCTAAGGATAGGTGACAGTATTGTTTTATGACTAAACGCAAGTAAACTCGCGTTAGGGTCCTAAGAAGGTTATAGACTAGATCAAGGCATTACTAATAACCTAATTCCCTATAACCATTGGCTCTGATACCAATTTTCTGTCACACCCCGACCACGTAAAACAACAAAACGTGGCGGAAACGTCGGGGAGTGTTGTAACAGAATTATAGTTTCATAACCATGGCATAAATAAATTCTGTTTTATTGAATAAATGAACTCATTGTTTTAATACAGTCAAATAAGTACAACTATGATCTTCCAAGTTTTAAAGTTGCTAAGGCACGAGTCCATCCTAAATGTATCATGTATCAACAATCATTGCAAAGCAGTACCTGAAACATGTGTAAAAATAGGTACGTCAGCATAAAAATGCCTGTGAGATACATAGGTTTTGTGAAAACAGAATTCATGACTTATGTTTGAGAAAATGTTTAGCCATGAACCTTGTAATTTGCTTTGTCTTGTAAATCATTTGAAAAACGATAAGATCAGAAGATATGTATAAATAAGAGAATAATGTATGGTTAAATGAATAACCATGTAAAATGAGTTTGTATAAGATAAGTTGTTTGTAAATCAGTGTCTTGTGAAAAGTATGTTATTTGTATAAAATGTTATATGTCTCAAATTGAAATGATTCAAATAACGCTACAATATGTGATACCATACAAACACTTATATATAGGAAGTACCAGTGGCGTATCCACCATGCTTGTATCATATTACACACGTCTCGTTACTTAGATCTCTTACTCAAACCAAACCACCAAGATGTAATGTTTAACAATTGTAGAAATGTTTATGTATAGTCAAATGTCTATTGTCAACTGTAAATCATGTCATGTGTAAGCAAAAGTTATGTATGGTAAGTAAAATGAGACTACGTAAACCATAAGCAAAAATTGTACAAAACAAAGTGTTTGAATAAATCAGAAGTTATGCTTTGTAAAATAATGTAAGGTTAAACGAATAACCTTATAGTAGCATATTAAAAGTATATTTTGGATTTGTAAGTAACATATTAAACTATGTTTTGGTTTCATAAATAACATATCAAAATATGCTTTGGATGTGATAAATA
Organism: Helianthus tuberosus; assembly: GCA_030545235.1. Classification (NCBI taxonomy): domain Eukaryota; kingdom Viridiplantae; phylum Streptophyta; class Magnoliopsida; order Asterales; family Asteraceae; genus Helianthus; species Helianthus tuberosus. The sequence continues at coordinate 188,792,002 of CM060359.1, forward strand.
ACATATTAAACTATGTTTTGGTTTTGTAAATAACATATCAAAATATGCTTTGGATGTGATAAATAACATATTAAACTATGTTTTGGTTTTGTAAATAACATATCAAAATATGTTTTGATTTGTTGATAAAATGTATATGTTGGTTTTGTACAATATCACACATGGGAGCATATCAAACTATACTTTTGGGAGTATAACTAAATATACAAAAATAATGTGATTTAAGAATTCATTCAGACCTAGTGCATCAAAATACACCTTTGAGACTATAAGGATACCACAAAGGAAATCCCTATTTGGATGGAGAAACAAATTGGTTTCAGACAGTCCATGACAACAGGAATGGGGTGTCTAGTCCTATAGCGCTATATCATACTACCAATCGGTCCGGTGAACATAAAATAAGTACAATTCAACATTTTATTTTATGTTCATTGAGAAATCAGTGTTTAAACCATAGATAGTCATTTAGTTTGTCAAATGATAAGTAATAACATGTATAATCAATTATACTTTGAAATCATGAAAATAACACATAGGTACACATGCTTCACCCCAAAACAGTTTGGAAAACAGTAAAATAGGGCAACTATGTACTCACTTGAGATTGCTCAGAAGTCCTAAGATAACCACCAAGCAATGCTAGAGATCACGGAATCAAACGGTACCTAATATAGGTAACTACATTAATAATCCGGACCTAAATCGGAGGATTGGATAGAATGAGGGTTCGTAAACCAAATGAGTATGGAGACTCATGTAATATGGTTTAACAAGGCCTACATTCTAAAATGAAGCCTAACCTACGGGCTTACGACCCGTTTAGGTAGTTTATGCTACTTTAACGCGTCGTTCGCGTAAAACGCGTTCGGACCGCCTAACTAGTCCTATGACAAGTAGAATATGCCTTAACATGTCTAATATTGTTGTCAAATCAGTTTAGATGTCGAAAGTTACGTTACATATGCTTAAACATCAATTATGCATAAAAAGGGCATTTTGGAAATTTACCTAAGGCATATAAACTACCTATCATACAACTAACTAAACGTCGTGACCATAAGGTATAACCTCGGAAGGTTATTCCCTATATACTATGGTCACCTAATGTGTTTGGTCGGATCCTAATGATCGACCAAATGGGCCGGGTTCGAAGGTATAAGCGATTTATTAGATCGCTTACCGTACGACCCTAGACAACGTGGTAATCAGTAGGCATAGTCACAAGGGACTATAACCATCGTGATTACAATCACGTTGCGAAGTTCAAACGAACTTCGCATTGACCATAAACTGGTCAATGCAGAAAGTCAAACAAAGTTTGACTTTCGGACTCGAAAAGCAATAAAAGAACGAAGGAACACTTACAAAGGGTCCCCGAATGCTAATCTTGATTCAAGTGGCTCAGGTATGAAACAAAGGTTTCAACTTAGAGCCTCTCAAATCAGATTCTAGTGAGGAATGAGTGAGGTTGAGGTGGGTATTTATAGTTTTCGGTTCACCGTTAGGATCGTTTCTTGGAGAAGAGGGAATGATCTAGCCCGTACACTTGTCGGAGAGTTGTGGTAACTGATTTTGGCCACCACAAGAGTTTAACAAGTGGCACTTGACCTTTGGAGGGTGTTTAAGAGCCAAGACAGCAGCCAAAAAATGATTTGCTGCATCTGGCCCCTGCTTGCGCACCGTAACAAATAAACCCTTACGGTGCGCAAGGGCCAAGTTTGGCAGATTTACAATTTTGGTCCCTGTTGTGCTATAAGGTCATTTCCGATGCGTTTAAGGCCCGTTAACCCCATTTCAAAGCTCTAAAATGAACTTAAAGTATAGGGAACTTAAAATGTGCTCAAAAATATCTCGGATATCGGTTCATTTGGCCGTACGATCGCGATGTTCGCTTAATTACGACGGAACGCGCACAAGCGCGAAAAACGATCCAAATGACGCAACGAATGGATTTTTCTTATGCCAAACACTAAAATAAAATATTTTAGTGCTTACATAAATTTTTGGATGTCTGGATGTATTCAGAACGTAAGTTATGCGCGAAAATGCAAACTTGTGCACTTTTTGACGCTTTTAGTCACTGAATGACCCAAAAGTTTATTTTAGCATACCGAACCCCTCAAAGCCTATTTCTAAGCTATGTAAAGGATATTTATGGTATGTTTAACTTATGATTATGTTCCGGAATGTTCGTTACAGTTCAAATTGGCATACTTTCGCAGTTTGTCAAGTTTAGTCCCTGTAAGCGAATTAACTTGTTTTTGACATACCAAAGCCTTCAAAACTTATTTCTAAGTTATGTAAAGGTTATTTAAGGTATGTTAATCCCCTTTCACTATTCCGGAGTGTTTGTTGGATTAAACTGGTTATATTTACGCATCAGAGCGCGTATAACCCTCCAGAAAACGATTTAAAGCTTAAAATCGAACAAGAGTTGATATGTGCAAACGATACACATATTTTTACAAATCCCAAGTATGAAATACAATATTTCATTGGTTTGGAATTTTTTTGATGGTTGAGGTGACACAGGTGTCACAATTCAGACATCTGCTCATGAAACAAACAGTCTGAACTATTAAGTGTGGAACCAGTAAGAGGTTTGAATTATTAAGAGCCTCATTAAGAGGTAAACAAACAGTCCCTTACTCGTGTACCAAACCATCAACAGGAGAACTACCATCACATGTGATTTCACGTGCTACATCATTGTGCGGTTTAACTTTAAGGTTGTATTATTCTATGGATCTTAAAGATGAGGAGGGTTTTAATGGAGAAACAACATGTATTTATAAGCGCATTTGAATAGCGGGGTGATGGTTTAATTTACCCGTTTGAACATTGCACATGATAATTAGGCAAACTCAACAAACTACTAGTTTCTTACGTGCATCATGCATGTATGTGCCAACCGTATACTTACAAATAGTTTCTTACGTGCATCATGCATGTATGTGTATCATTTGTACCTGTACGTGGGTTTTATATATCATTTATGTATTTGTACCCACATATATGTTTGCTTTATTTTTTGTCTAGAATGTTCAAGTTCATAATTTACTTTCCTGCATTTTACAAATTCATTAGACGTACCTTGATGAAATTAACCCCCTTAAGTAAGTCAAGTTGGCTTAAATTTAATATTTTTAATGGCTAATTTAGTTTACTCATAAACTTTGAAATATATCATTATGTTTGTGTTATGATGCTTTTAATTTGATTGATTGTTATTGTTGCTTCGGGATATATATAGATTCAACAAATGCCTGTGTGTTGCAATGGTATGTTACCCATGCATTCGATATTTGGATGGTAACAATTCTAGTACCATACATGCACTGGATATAGAAATCAAAATGTATTTTACATCGACCGAAGACAGGAAACGAACACTTCTGCCGCCACCAACGTTCAAATGTTTTGGATCATCGTGACGACAGTAGAACCGATATTCATCTATCTTCACCAACAAAGTTGTATATATGAATAATTATGGAAAGCGGTTACCATAAAAAGGAATACAAACACCAGCACTCATGGAGTTTGGTATGGTACCATAGTAATATGAGGTATGTTTAAAAAACAATAAAAAATATATATCATAATGTTGCAAAAAAATAATACAAATATCGGCACTGATGTTGTTTGGTATGGTACGGTGGCACTATAATGATTGTTTATTAAAAAAACATATGCAATAAAAGATATATCACAGTGTTGCATAAAAATAATACAAATACTTGTACTGTAATGTTGTTCAGTATGTTACGTCACGATACGGTAGCAATTTGATGTATCTTTATAAAAAAGAAACAAAAAATGTTTTCAATAAAAACATATCACAATGCATTTATCCTTGTTGAATGTTAAATCTTTCAACACTTTATCATTTGCAACAACATGATTTGTCAAATCGCTATATGTTGATTAAGTATACATTATTTTCTTTAATACAATAGGATTATAGGATCAAAATATATATATTATTTACTTGGGACAACAATAATTTGTTAATCTAGGACATTTTCGAGAACATGATTCTTTAGTTAAGCTACAGCATTCAACAATTTTTACCCCTGAACAACAAATTCTGCTACTGATGTTGTTCGATATGGTACGGAACGGTAGTAATATGATGTATATTTATAAAAAAAACAACATAAATATTTTCAATAAAAATAATATCACAATGCATTTATCCGTGTCGAATGTTAAATATTTCTATAAAATAATATCATTTGCAACAACAGGATTTGCCAAGTAGCTATATGTTGAGTGGTTTGACCACAACTTTGACTTTCGAATCCGACCCGTTTGGTCAATCTTAAGATTCGACCAAGCACATTTTTATGACCATAGTTGTATAGGGAATAACCCTCTGGGGTTATACCTTATGGTCATAAGGTTTGGTTAGTTGTATGATGAGTTGATCTTTATGTACTTAAAAATGACCAAACTGCCCTTTTTTCGCAAAAATTGATTTTAAACATACGTAACCAAAGTTTTGACATCTAAAATGATGTTATAACATTATCAAAAATGTTTTGGCAATCGCTTAAGCATATCACGAAGTTGAAAAATGAAAATTGAGCGTTAAAGTTTAAGTGGACAATCATATCGGCAATCGCTTAGACCTGTCTGAATAAGTCCGTGCCGAAAAGTGTTCCTTGGTCCGCCTGAGAATGATTTTGATCTCATTGTAATTGTAATTGTAATTGTAATTGTAATTGTAATTGTATATTATAGTTGTTGAGTTACTTCTTTGTTTATTTGCGTTTCTTTTTATGTTCAAATTAAAAAAAATTAGAAAATTAAAAAAATAATACAAATACCGGCACTGATGTTGTTTGGTATGGTACGGTGGCACTATAATGATTGTTTATTAAAAAAACATAAGCAATAAAAGATATATCACAGTGTTGCATAAAAATAATACAAATACAAATACTGGTACTGTAATGTTGTTCAGTATGTTATGTTACAATACGGTAGCAATTTGATGTATCTTTATAAAAAAGCAACAAAAAATGTTTTCAATAAAAATATATCACAATGCATTTATCCTTGTTGAATGTTAAATCTTTCAACCCTTTATCATTTGCAACAACATGATTTGTCAAATAGCTATATGTTGATTAAGTATACATTATTTTCTTTAATATAATATGATTATAGGATCAAAATATCAATATTATTTTCATGGGACAATAATAATTTGTTAATCTAGGACATTTTCGAGAACATGATTCTTTAGTTAAGCTACAACATTCAACAGTTTTTATCCCTGAACAACAAATTCTGCTACTGATGTTGTTCGGTATGGTACTGAACGGTAGTAATATGATGTATCTTTATAAAAAACAACCAAAAATGTTTTCGATAAAAATAATATCACAATGCATTTATCCTTGTTGAATGTTAAATATTTCTATAAAATAATATCATTTGCAACAACAGGATTTGTCAAGTAGCTAAATGTTGAGCGGTTTGACCACCTCTTTGACTTTCGAATCCGACTCGTTTGGTCGATCTTAATATACGACCAAGCACATTTTTATGACCATAGTTGTATAGGGAATAACCCTCTGAGGTTATACCCTATGGTCATAAGGTTTGGTTAGTTGTATGATGAGTTCATCTTAATGTACTTAAAAATGACCAAAACACCCTTTTTGCTCAAAAAATGATTTTAAACATACGTAACGAACGTTTTGACATCTAAAATGATGTTATAACATTATCAAAAATGTTTTGGTAATCGCTTAAGCATATCACGAAGTTGAAAAATGAAAATTGAGCTTAAAGTTTAAGTGGACAATCATATCGGCAATCGCTTAGACCTGTCTGAATAAGTTCGTGCCGAAAAGTGTTCCTTGGTCCGCCTGAGAATGATTTTGATCCCATTGCAATTGTAATTGTATATTGTAGCTGTTGAGTTAGTTCTTTGTTCATTTGCGTTTCTTTTTATGTTCAAATTAAAAAAAATTAGAAAATTCAAAAAATAATTCAAATACCGGCACTGATGTTGTTTTGTATGGTACAGTGGCACTATAATGATTGTTTATTAAAAAACATATGAAATAAAAGATATATCACAGTGTTGCATATAAATAATACAAATACTGGTACTGTAATGTTGTTCAGTATGTTACGTCACGATACGGTAGCAATTTGATGTATCTTTATAAAAAAGCAACAAAAAATGTTTTCAATAAAAATATATCACAATGCATTTATCCTTGTTGAATGTTAAATCTTTCAACCCTTTATCATTTGCAACAACATGATTTGTCAAATCGCTATATGTTGATTAAGTATACATTATTTTCTTTAATATAATATGATTATAGGATCAAAATATCAATATTATTTTCGTGGGACAATAATAATTTGTTAATCTAGGACATTTTCGAGAACATGATTCTTTAGTTAAGCTACAACATTCAACAGTTTTTACCCCTGAACAACAAATTCTGCTACTGATGTTGTTCGGTATGGTACTGAACTGTAGTAATATGATGTATCTTTATAAAAAACAACAAAAAATGTTTTCGATAAAAATAATATCATAATGCATTTATCGTTGTTGAATGTTAAATATTTCTATAAAATAATATCATTTGCAACAACAGGATTTGTCAAGTAGCTAAATGTTGAGCGGTTTGACCACCTCTTTGACTTTCGAATCCGACCCGTTTGGTCGATCTTAATATACGACCAAGCACATTTTTATGACCATAGTTGTATAGGGAATCACCCTCTGAGGTTATACCCTATGGTCATAAGGTTTGGTTAGTTGTATGATGAGTTGATCTTAATGTACTTAAAAATGACCAAAACGCCCTTTTTGCTCAAAAAATGATTTTAAACATACGTAACGAACGTTTTGACATCTAAAATGATGTTATAACATTATCAAAAATGTTTTGGTAATCGCTTAAGCATATCACGAAGTTGAAAAATGAAAATTGAGCGTTAAAGTTTAAGTGGACAATCATATCGGCAATCGCTTAGACCTGTCTGAATAAGTTCGTGCCGAAAAGTGTTCCTTGGTCCGCCTGAGAATGATTTTGATCCCATTGCAATTGTAATTGTATATTATAGCTGTTGAGTTAGTTCTTTGTTCATTTGCGTTTCTTTTTATGTTCAAATTAAAAAAATTAGAAAATTCAAAAAATAATTCAAATACCGGCACTGATGTTGTTTTGTATGGTACAGTGGCACTATAATGATTGTTTATTAAAAAAAACATATGCAATAAAAGATATATCACAGTGTTGCATAGAAATAATACAAATACTGGTACTGTAATGTTGTTTAGTATGTTACGTCACGATACGGTAGCAATTTGATGTATCTTTATAAAAAAGCAACAAAAAATGTTTTCAATAAAAATACATCACAATGCATTTATCCTTGTTGAATGTTAAATCTTTCAACCCTTTATCATTTGCAACAACATGATTTGTCAAATCGCTATATGTTGATTAAGTATACATTATTTTCTTTAATATAATATGATTATAGGATCAAAATATCAATATTATTTTCATGGGACAATAATAATTTGTTAATCTAGGACATTTTCAAGAACATGATTCTTTAGTTAAGCTACAGCATTTAACAGTTTTTACCCCTGAACAACAAATTCTGCTACTAATGTTGTTCGGTATGGTACTGAACGGTAGTAATATGATGTATCTTTATAAAAAACAACCAAAAATGTTTTTGATAAAAATAATATCACAATGCATTTATCCTTGTTGAATGTTAAATATTTCTATAAAATAATATCATTTGCAACAACAGGATTTGTCAAGTAGCTATATGTTGAGCGGTTTGACCAGGACCCGTTTGGTCAATCTTAAGATTCGACCAAACACATTTTTATGACCATAGTTGTATAGGGAATAACCCTCTGAGGTTATACCTTATTGTCATAAGGTTTGGTTAGTTTTATGATGAGTTGATCTTTATGTACTTAAAAATGACTAAAATGCCCTTTTGCGCAAAAATTGATTTTAAACATACGTAACCAAAGTTTTGACAACTAAAATGATGTTATAACATTATCAAAAATGTTTTGGCAATCGCTTAAGCATATCACGAAGTTGAAAAATGAAAATTGAGCGTTAAAGTTTAAGTGGACAGTCATATCGGCAATCGCTTAGACCTGTCTGAATAAGTTTGTGCCGAAAAGTGTTCCTTGGTCTGACTGAGAACGATTTTGATCCCATTGCAATTGTAATTGTATATTATAGCTGTTGAGTTAGTTCTTAGTTTATTTGCGTTTCTTTTTACATTCAAATTAAAAAAATTAGAAAATTCAAAAACCAAAAAATAGTGTCCTGTTTCTTAAAAACAAAAATCCAAAAAATGAGTGTTTTATTTGTTTTTCTTAAAATTAAAAAAGTATTAACCGTTCTTGAAGATTTGACTGATCATCAAAAGGTTGAAAGGAATTTGGATTGTGAAATTCGAGTACAAGTACTTGGATGTACCAAGTGTTCACATGGTACTTTCCTCTTCTGCATAGAAATGTTTGCTTATGTATTTCTGAGAAAATTGCAGAACTTGATTTCAATCAAGAAACAGGGGTTGATAAAGATTGAGATGCTGTTAGTTGCTGACAAAGCATAAAGCATCACAACAACAAGATGTACCTGAGTCAGAAGAACTAGATACGAGTCATCGTCTGATAATGATAGTACTCTTGAAGAAGTACCTGTGAACCTGCTTGAAAGTGAAAGATCGAAGAAGAAAAGAGCTGTTGAGAATCCTCCTCTCGCGTTCTTTTTGACAAAAATGTTTCAAGAAAAGTTGATCAAGAGCCTGATATGAAGCTAACCACATGAGAAGAAGAAAAAGACCTAGTGCTAAGAGTCTAGGGGGAGATTGTTGTGTCCTAGAAGTGTGAGACTAACGTATCAAATATACGCAACAGACTATGGTTGCAAACTGGGTTTAACTGGTTAGTTTATATTAGGAATTGGACCTTTAATAGGTAATTTTTTCATGCGTTAGGCCATGTGGGCTAGGCAAGCCCAATGGGAGCCCATGTGGGAGTGGGCTTACCTAGAGTATATAAACTAGTGTTATAACATTTCTAGGGTTAAGACCTCAGGAGCCTCCGTGAGAGAGAATTCCTAGAGAGAGAGGTGAAGAACTTGTATTAGACGGCTTTGATATTTGATAGTAATTGAATCGTATGCAAGTTTGAAGAGATTTGTGTGTTATTCTCGTTCAACTCGATTTTCTTATTTTTTTGGTTTTCTTGAATTTTACCAAGTTTAGATTTCGCCCATCCTTGGTGATTGTTTGATATGATTGTTAGATCCGGATTATTTGGGACTTACAAATCATGTTTTTGAAAATGTCCTGGATTAACTAATTGTTTTCCCAAGTAAATACTATTGATATGTTGATCCTATAATCATATTGTGACAAAGAAAACAATGTATACTTAATCAACATATAGCTATTTGACAAATCCTGTTGTTGCAAATGATATTCTTTTATCGAAAGTGTAGAAAGATTTAACATTCATCAAGGATAAATGCATTGTGGTATAATTTTTATTGAAAACGGTTTTGTTGTTTTTTTATAAACATACATCATAATGCTACCTTACCGTACCATACCGAACAACATCAGTAACAATATTTGTGTTATTTTTTTTTTTTTGCAACATTCTGTTATATTTTTTATTGAATATGTTTTTATTGGTTTTTTTAATAAACATACATAATATTGCTACCGTACCATACATAACAACATTATTACCGGGATTTGTATTATTTTTTGGCAACATTGTGATATATTTTTTTATTGAAATTGTTTTTTATTGCTTTTTTATTTTTTAAAAACATAGATGATATTGCTACCGTACCAAACCGAACAACACCAGTACTGGTATTTGTATTCAATTTTATGGTAACCGCTTTCCATAATTATTCATATATACAAATTTTTCGGTGAAGATAGATGATTATCGGTTCTACTACCGTGGCAATCTGAACTGATCGAAAGCGTTTGAACAAAATTGGTGCCAGTAGATGTGTTTATTTTTTGTGGTCTTTGATCTTCGATCGATGAAAAACACGTGTTGATTTCTATATCAAGTGCATGCATGGTACTAGAATTGTAACCATCATAATATCGAATGCATGCGATAACATACCACCGCAACACACGGGCATTTGTTGATTCTATATATATCCAGAAGCAACAATAACAATCAATCATATTAAAAGCATCATAAAACAAACATAAGGACATATTTCTAAGTTTAAGAGAAAACTAAACTACCGATTAAAAATATTAAATTTAAGCCAACTTGACATCCTTAAGAGGGTTTTCTTTTCATCAAGGTATGTATAATGAAGTTGTAAAATGCAGGAAAGTAAATTATGAATTTGAACATTCTGTACAAAAGTTAAAGCAAAAATTTATAATGTAATAAACTATGTTGTTACTAGAGATGTTAAAATAAAACAACCACATTTTGATTCTTACAATCATAAACCTAACTTGCAACAACCATACTTACTTCCCTCCATTATTAGCAACATAACTAATATAATTCACAATGATTAAAAATATTTTTATTGTGTATTATTTTAATTGTAACTTGTAAAAATTTTGTTTATTCTAAAAAATATAACATACATGTGGGTATAAATACATAAATGATATAAAAAACTGATGTACACGTACAACTCATACACATAAACCAACATGTACATATTTGTAAGTAGTTGGCACATACATGAATGATGCACGTAAGAAACTAGTAGTTTGTTGAGTTCACCTAATTCCCATGTGCAATTCTAGTAGTTTGTTGAGTTCGCCTAATTATCATGTGCAATGTTCAAATGGGTAAACTAAACCACCAACCAGCTATTCAAATGTGCATATAAATACATGATATTTCTCCATTAAAACCCTCCACATCTTTAAGATTCATAGAAGTAATACAACCTTATAGTTAAACAACAAAATGATGCAGCACGTTAAATCACATGTGATGGTAGTTCTCCTGTTGATGATTTGTTACACGGGTAAGCTCAGGTTATGATAATATTTTTGCTTGTCACATGTTTTAAATAAACATCCTAATCAACATTCTGGCTTTTGGATTTTAAGGTGGGAAAAGGGATCTCAATGACATCAAACCCTTTGAGGGCCCATCACCAAAACAGTGTAGTCTACAATGTTATCCAAATAGATCTGAAAATATGTTTTGTTGTTCAAAGGTAAAAACTAGTGAATGCTGCAGCACAGATGAAGAATTTTGTTCTCTAAAATGTCCAAGATTAAAAAATTATAATTTATAATGATTAAAAATATTTTTATTATGCATTATTTTAATTGTAACTTGTAAAAATTTTGTTTATTCTAAAAAAGCATAAAATATATGTGGGTATAAATACATAAATGACATAAAAAACTGATGTACACGTACAACTCATACATATAAACCAACATGTACATATTTGTAAGTAGTTGGCACATACATGAATGATGCACGTCAGAAACTAGTAGTTTGTTGAGTTCACCTAATTATCATGTGCAATACTAGTACTAGAATTGTAACCATCATAATATCTAATATCGAATGCATGCGATAACATACCACCGCAACGCACGGGCATTTGTTGATTCTATATATATCCAGAAGCAACAATAAGAATCAATCATATTAAATGCATCATAACACAAAGATAAGGACATATTTCTAAGTTTAAGAGAAAACTAAACTACCCATTAAAAATCTTAAATTTAAGCCAACTTGACATCCTTAAGAGGGTTCTTTTCACCAAGTTGGGTGAAATATGTCCTTATGTTTGTGTTATGATGCCTTTAATATGATTGATTCTTATTGTTGCTTTTGGATATATATAGAATCAACAAATGCCCGTGCGTTGCGGTGGTATGTTATCGCATGCATTCGATATTATGATGGTTACAATTCTAGTACTAGTTTTGCACATGATAATTAGGTGAACTCAGCAAACTACTAGTATTGCACATGATAATTAGGTGAACTCAACAAACTACTAGTTTCTTACGTGCATCATTGATGTATGTGCCAACTACTTACAAATATGTACATGTTGGTTTATGTGTTCGAGTTGTATGTGTACATCAGTTTTTTATATCATTTATGTATTTATACCCACATATATGTTATGCTTTTTTAGAATAAACAAAATTTTTACAAGTTACAATTAAAATAATGCATAATAAAAATATTTTTAATCATTGCGAATTGTATTTTTTTAATCTTGGACATTTTAGAGAACAAAATTCTTCATATGTGCTGCAGCATTCACTAGTTTTTACCTTTGAACAACAAAACATATTTTCAGACCTGTTTGGATAATATTGTAGAGTACACTGTTTTGGTGATGGACACTCATAGGGTTTGATGTCATTAAGATCCGTTTTCCCACCTTAAAATCCAAAAGACAGGATGTTGATTAGGATGTTTATTTAAAACATGTGACATGCAAAAATATTATCATAAACAGAGCTTACTCGTGTAACAAATCATTGATAGACTGTCGTCGGGTCTATGCAAAAACCTAAAATTACCTATAGACAGGGTAAGTCTGGTATCGAATCCAGAGGAGCATGTGGTCAGTGTAATACCATTTAACTAATCTAAACTTACTTTATGAAATTTGCTAGTTTATCTATTTTTGTAATTTTTATGAATAAGTATTGTGAAAATGAGAAAACAATGATAGGAACGTGACCACTCCGGGATTCAGATTCTGTAAACACCTAATAATCTAATTATTGTTTATTTGGATGCCACTGATTAAATGGTAAAGCTGTCACATAAACCAATTACTTATACAAGATCCTAGCATAATACCAATTGATCAGAGAGATATTAACCGCAAGCATAAATAATTATTCAATCAGCAAAGGCACAATTAGATTCAACATAAATACGTCTCTCTGGTTATCACCAGGATTTGTCTGTCACACAAATTGTCTACATATATATATGTGAACGCAATTCGGTCAACACCTAATTACAATCTAATTCTCAAACAAACATAACTAAATTAAAAGTGAAATACAAGAATCATCACCCGGAGTGTTCACTGGAGGGTTAACCGCGCATGTTGGTGGGTTGATCTTCACAGGCTCGAGCTGAGGTTGAATGCATGATCGAATTGGTTGAGTGGTGTGGTTGATCGATAATGATGTACAAGGATGTTGTTGGTGATGAGTCTCTCCGATCGATCCCAACAAAAACCCTTAAGGCTCTCGCCCTCTTCTGCCGTCAGATGATGAGGATTAATTCCCCTCACTTTTTGTGCCTTATATATATTTTTGTAGCCACTAAAAATGCTTTCCCCAATGCCAACTCACGTGACTAACCTCCATCATGTGATTTAGAGTTTTAATTTTTTTATTTTAATTCCATCCAACACTCCCATGTGATATTGTTTAATGTTCCAAGAATTGACTAATGTGTCCCCTCAAAAGTCTGCCAACATGTGCGTGTAATCCATGTATATATGAAGTAGGGTTTTCAATTTTTTTAACTCTTCAATAACATCACATGCAACTGAAGTCAATCAATCGTAAGCTATGCCATCAATCCGTAGGTTACGCTTTTCACCTGCTGTGTTTTTGTTGATCTCTGGCCGTAGGTGACACAATGTATACCGTAGGCTACGTTTACTTGTTGTGACTCCACTAAAAGCTTGATTTCAACTTTCACCTAATTACTCAGAAGCCTCTAGACATTATTCCTTTATGTTTCTTGCATATTATAGCTATCTCTTCGACCCAAACGACTCCCGGTTAATGTATTTCACTTGATTATCATTCCCGGATGTTCCGCTTCATCACTAAGCTCTCCGACTTTACCGAATTACGCGATTAACCTGAAAAACCACCAACTTTCGTAGTTAACACATTCAAGGTGCATTATCACTTAAACGACAATAATTCACACAAAATATGCACGTTAACACTCGGGTTTCACACCCTCCATCACATCCCCACACTTACCTTTGATTGTCCTCAAGCAAACCAATCCGGAACTACTCACCACAATAACAACACCTCTAAACCCCTATACCAATGCAACAGTTTGAGTCCCAAGTCATACCCGTTCCATAGACTGACACAATCAAGATTGACAGTCCGACAAGAAATTCGTACAATTTATAAAACTTAAGACTTCTCTATTCAAAACTAACATGCTTAGGATTCTAACACATGCTACACGCCCCTCACAATCAACTCTCCTCTCGGTTTAAAAACTGAACTAGCGTGTAATGTGCTAGTATGTATAACACTCAAAACCAAACATGCAATTCTGTAGTCATAGGCTTGTATGACAATCAAACCTCCACTGTATCATATAACACGACACATATCAAAAGGACTTTCGGTTTTGGGCTTAGGCTAAGGTAGGAAATTTTTGGCTTATATTTATATTTTTATGTGGCGAGCAAACAAACGACCAAACCGTGACAACATTATTTGCAAACATAACAAACTTTTGGGTTGGTTTCTACCCAAGAACATAAACGATATTCACAACACTTCTATTTTTTCCTTTTTCTATATTTTTTTTTTCTTTGTTTGTTTTTTTTTTCATAATTTGTCATTCACGGTCGGTATCAAACAACTCACATTAGGTGGACAAACGAAAGGGTAAATAGGCTCAACAGGGCAACTAGGGGTAATGGTTCGGTAAACATGAAACAAACACAGCGGGTGTACAGGATATCCTAATGCCTTTATCATGTACGTGCACATATTAAACCACAGTCTCAGCATGCATCAAATCATACAAGTTCTAACACAGAATAACATGCGGCCTGCTCTCATCAAATGAATTCATAATGTGAATTATTCTATCATTCTACAAGCACAAAATTCTCACCAAGAAAAGGGTAAAAAGGCTGCCGACACGTAGCATATGCAATCTAAAGCATGTTACCCCTAAATAGACATCTCTTTTCAATTCTTTTATCCTAAAAACACCTGTCGGACCTACTCTCATGAAACTTAAAGGAACGACCATGACAAGGGACTATGTTAGTTTACTACCGGCAAGGAACCCATTAGTGATTGAAACGTTCAGTTTTTTTTATCCGTTTAGCTTATTTAAGGCGATGAAATTTTTCAAAATTTTCAATTTTTTTTCCACTTTTCATCGTTCTCAATCACTTTTAACCTCTTTCAAACCTTTCCCTTCCCGGGTTTCCCATATCCCGACACTTGGGCGACATTGTCCCCAATGTATAGTGCTTTTAAAAGAAAACCCGGGAATACCAACTAACAACCCCCTGAGTGGCTATCCCTAACACAAATAACGTAAACACATTCCCTAAACATAAATAGTTCAACACCACCAAAAACAAAAATAAAAATGCAATAATAAAAGTGGAACAGACTCCCCTGGTTTAAAGCGTAGAATCCTCATGCGTCATGTTCCACCACGACCGTATAGCATTTCATTCGCGGCCGTGTCCAACAAGTACTCGGGTCAATCTCTACAATTAGTGTACAAATCATCCCCGTCCAAATGGAGATTGAGTATGGACAGTTTTGACTGAACTCTAATCCGTGCATCGTCCGCCACTGCACTAGAACGTATTGGGACTTCACCAAACATCCCCACACTTGGACCATTGCATCCGTAAAGATTAATAACCTGGTAACCTGCAACAATAATCACGCAAAACAAAAAAAAATACACTACTCTACATCCTCGGGCTGCCTCCCGAGAGCGCTAAGTTTATAGTCTTCAGCCAGACCGTATCTGGTTAAGCTCATGGTGGTTCATATAGTATCCCCTGTGTATGAAACACATGGTTATCATCCCACATCCATCCATCATCTCTTATGGCATCCCAATGATCCGGGTTATCTGGATCTGCATCATCGAAAGAATATAATAACTCGCCCGTACGTGTCTCTATGGGATTCTTCTTGGATTTGGTTGCTTCCTTTGGTGGCTTCTTTTTTCGCTTGGCTAATTGCTTTTTAATTCTCAATTTGAGCCACCAAGGTGACTTGGCCTCTTTATCCTTCACGATCTTGTCATCTTTAGACCTGTCAATCATAGCAACACTCTCTTTCGGGCCATCGTCACACACTCGAGAATAACTCGTGTTAGTAACAAAATCCCATGAACAAGTATTTATAAATGAATAATCAAAAGAATGTGAAAGGAAGTCAATAGAAAGCTTACAGCTCCCGTATGTCATATCAACTGTACCTTTCCAGCAACAGATCTGAGCATCTGCAGTGGCCAAGAATGGTCTGCCGAGTATCACCCTCAGTTGTTCCTTCTCTGTATATGGATCTAAGACAACAAAATCTTCAGGATAATAAAAGTCGCCTACCTTTACAGTCAATCCCTTCAAAATCCCTCGAGGCCTTCCTCGTGAGTATTCAGCTAAAACCATAGGATCATTAACCTGTTGCAATGGGCCCAAATCATACCTGTCATAAATATACCCGGGAAGAACACTCATACTAACTCCAAAATTCAATGAAGCGTTATCTGTCTTGAGATCCCCAAGTTGAATTGGGATGAGCGGTTCCCCTGGATCTCTATCTGTCTTTGATCCAGCATCCTCAACCAGGCTAACTGTAGCTTTTCTTTCTGCAAAATTGTCAAACTGGTTAGTTAGTTGTTCAATTCGCTGGTTAAGTGATTCATTAATATTTTGCTGTTCCTTGAGAGACTGGGTGAGTTCCTCTACATGCTTGAGGAGGGTTTTGAATAACTCTAAAATCTTATCTTCCTCAATTGCGTTTCGATTCTGCCCGCTACCGCCTTTTTCGGATTGATTGTAATTTTGATATCCTCTGGAGCCATGATCCGGGTGGTAAGAATGTGGACAATCTTGAGCCCAGTGATTGTGACTCCCGCAACATGAGCATGGTTCAACATCATAATCCCATTACATAGTTGCTGCACAAGTAACAAACTAAAAGTAGTACTGAAAAAAAAAATTAAAAAAAAATCAAATAAACGATATAACACTAAGCGCACTAGCTCCCCGGCAACGGCGCCATTTTGATAGACTGTCGTCGGGTCTATGCAAAAACCTAAAATTACCTATAGACAGGGTAAGTCTGGTATCGAATCCAGAGGAGCATGTGGTCAGTGTAATACCATTTAACTAATCTAAACTTACTTTATGAAATTTGCTAGTTTATCTATTTTTGTAATTTTTATGAATAAGTATTGTGAAAATGAGAAAACAATGATAGGAACGTGACCACTCCGGGATTCAGATTCTGTAAACACCTAATAATCTAATTATTGTTTATTTGGATGCCACTGATTAAATGGTAAAGCTGTCACATAAACCAATTACTTATACAAGATCCTAGCATAATACCAATTGATCAGAGAGATATTAACCGCAAGCATAAATAATTATTCAATCAGCAAAGGCACAATTAGATTCAACATAAATACGTCTCTCTGGTTATCACCAGGATTTGTCTGTCACACAAATTGTCTACATATATATATGTGAACGCAATTCGGTCAACACCTAATTACAATCTAATTCTCAAACAAACATAACTAAATTAAAAGTGAAATACAAGAATCATCACCCGGAGTGTTCACTAGAGGGTTAACCGCGCATGTTGGTGGGTTGATCTTCACAGGCTCGAGCTGAGGTTGAATGCATGATCGAATTGGTTGAGTGGTGTGGTTGATCGATAATGATGTACAAGGATGTTGTTGGTGATGAGTCTCTCCGATCGATCCCAACAAAAACCCTTAAGGCTCTCGCCCTCTTCTGCCGTCAGATGATGAGGATTAATTCCCCTCACTTTTTGTGCCTTATATATATTTTTGTAGCCACTAAAAATGCTTTCCCCAATGCCAACTCATGTGACTAACCTCCATCATGTGATTTAGAGTTTTAATTTTTTTATTTTAATTCCATCCAACACTCCCATGTGATATTGTTTAATGTTCCAAGAATTGACTAATGTGTCCCCTCAAAAGTCTGCCAACATGTGCGTGTAATCCATGTATATATGAAGTAGGGTTTTCAAATTTTTTTAACTCTTCAATAACATCACATGCAACTAAAGTCAATCAATCGTAAGCTATGCCATCAATCCGTAGGTTACGCTTTTCACCTGCTGTGTTTTTGTTGATCTCTGGCCGTAGGTGACACAATGTATACCGTAGGCTACGTTTACTTGTTGTGACTCCACTAAAAGCTTGATTTCAACTTTCACCTAATTACTCAGAAGCCTCTAGACATTATTCCTTTATGTTTCTTGCATATTATAGCTATCTCTTCGACCCAAACGACTCCCGGTTAATGTATTTCACTTGATTATCATTCCCGGTTGTTCCGCTTCATCACTAAGCTCTCCGACTTTACCGAATTACGCGATTAACCTGAAAAACCACCAACTTTCGTAGTTAACACATTCAAGGTGCATTATCACTTAAACGACAATAATTCACACAAAATATGCACGTTAACACTCGGGTTTCACACCCTCCATCAATCATCAACAGGAGAACTACCATCACATGTGATTTAACGTGCTGCATCATTTTGTTGTTTAACTATAAGGTTGTATTACTTCTATGAATCTTAAAGATGTGGAGGGTTTTAATGGAGAAACATCATGTATTTATATGCATATTTGAATAGCTGGTTGGTGGTTTAGTTTACCCATTTGAACATTGCACATGATAATTAGGTGAACTCAACAAACTACAAGAATTGCACATGGGAATTAGATGAACTCAACAAACTACTAGTTTCTTACATGCATCATTCATGTATGTGTCAACTACTTACAAATATGTACATGTTGGTTTATGTGTATGAGTTGTACGTGTACATCAATTTTTCATATCATTTATGTATTTATACCCACATATATGTTATGATTTTTTAGAATAAAGAAAATTTTTACATGTTACAATTAAAATAATGCACAATAAAAATATTTTTAATCATTGTGAATTATATTAGTTATGTTGCTCTCTAATAATGAAGGGAAGTAAATATGGTTGTTGCAAGTTAGGCTTTTGATTGTAAGAATCAAAATGTGGTTGTTTTATTTTAACATCTCTCGTAACAACATAGTTTATTACATTATAAAGTTTGCTTTAACTTTTGTACAGAATGTTCAAATTCATAATTTACTTTCCTGCATTTTACAACTTTATTATACATACCTTGATGAAAAGAACCCTCTTAAGGATGTCAAGTTGGCTTAAATTTAATATTTTTAATCGGTAGTTTAGTTTTCTCTTAAACTTAGAAATGTGTCCTTATGTTTGTCTTATCATGCCTTTAATATGATTGATTCTTATTATTGCTTCTGGATATATATAGAATCAACAAATGTCCATGCGTTGTGGTGGTATGTTATCGCATGCATCAGATATCATGGTTACAATTCTAGTACCATACATGCACTCGATATAGAAATCAACATGTGTTTTCCATCGATCGAAGATCAAAGATCACAAAAACGAACACATCTACCGGCACCAATTTTGTTCAAACATTTTCGATCAGTTCAGATTGTCACGGTAGTAGAACCGATAATCATCTATCTTCACCGAAAAATTTGTATATATGAATAATTATGGAAAGCGGTTACCATAAAATTGAATACAAATACCAATACTAGTGTTGTTCGGTTTGGTACGGTAGCAATATCATC
The DNA here is from genome assembly GCA_030545235.1 of Helianthus tuberosus. NCBI lineage: Eukaryota > Viridiplantae > Streptophyta > Magnoliopsida > Asterales > Asteraceae > Helianthus > Helianthus tuberosus. The sequence goes on from CM060359.1 coordinate 188,811,718, forward strand.
TATGTTTTTAAAAAATAGAAAGCAATAAAAACATTTTCAACTAAAAATATATCACAATGTCGCCAAAAAATAACACAAATACCGGTAATGATGTTGTTCTGTATGGTACTGTAGCAATATTATGTATGTTTATTAAAAAACCAATAAAAACATTTTCAATAAAAAACATAACAGAATGTTGCAAAAAAATAACACAAATATCGGTACTGATGTTGTTCGGTATGGTACGGTAAGGTAGCATTATGATGTATGTCTATAAAAAAAAAACAACAAAAACGTTTTCAATAAAAATTATACCACATTGCATTTATCCTTGTTGAATGTTAAATCTTTCTACACTTTCGATAAAAGAATATCATTTGCAACAACAGGATTTGTCAAATAGCTATTTGTTGATTAAGTATACATTGTTTTCTTTGTCACAATATGATTATAGGATCAACATATCAATATTATTTACTTGGGAAAACAATTAGTTAATCCAGGACATTTTCAAAAACATGATTTATAAGTCCCAAATAATCCGGATCTAACAATCATATCAAACAATCACCAAGGATGAGCAGAATCTAAACTTGGTAAAATTCAAGAAAACCAAAAAATAAGAAGATCGAGATGAACGAGAATAACACACAAATCTCTTCAAACTCTCATACGATTCTATTACTATCAAATAGCAAAACCGTCTAATACAAGTTCTTCACCTCTCTCTCTCTCTCTAGGAATTCTCTCTCACGGAGGCTCCCGAGGTCTTAACCCTAGAAATGTTATAACACTAGTTTATATACTATAGGTAAGCCCACTCCCCATATGGGCTCCCCTTGGGCTTGCCTAGCCCACATGGCCTAACGCATGCCCAAATTACCTATTAAAGGTCCAATTCCTAATATAAACTAACCTAGTTAAATCCAGTTCGCAACCATATTCCGTTGCGTATATTTGATACGTTAGTCTCACACTTCTAGGACCTAACAATCCCTCTTAGACTCTTAGCACTAGGTTTTTTTCTTCTTCTCATGTGGTTAGCTGTGACAACTCATAATTTCTAAATTCTTTTCATTGTACTGACTCTTTGTTTATTGGATGTTAAGTAAATGGCTGTGAATTTATACATTAGACGAATGCTTTAGATACGAATCCGTGTTATATGTCTAGTTGCGCATGGTCTCGAAATCACACACTTTCTTGTGGGCAGCACAAACCATGTGGGCTTCTTGAAACCCAAACCCATTCCCCTTTTGGGTCACATATGTGCATGTAAGAATGCATATCATTCTTTTTTCCCAAGCATTAGTAAACCCTAACACTCCTCTCCTCCTTCCTTGGCGTCAATGGTGATACCCCTCTCGAAGCTCTCTCTTCCGGTTCAAGCACCATCTTTCCCTCTCGTTCTTGTGCGAAATCTTAACACTCTCGGTTAGTATGAATTATCCCTTGATTGATTTCGTGTTTACATGTTTAGTGATATTGTTTCTTATAGAGCCGAACATGATTAGGGTTGTGGTATGAGTTATCATTGATATATGTTGCACGAGGGGATTGGGGGATGAATAAGGATTGTTTAGTGATTAGTTGTGATACAAGGATATGATTACGAATCGAAAGTCATTAGGATGTCAAATGATTAGTTCATGTTGTATGATGATATTGACTCGATGAATTGTTGCTTGGATTGATTCGAATGAGCATAATGATGATGATTGAAAATACATAAATGATTGATTGAGTTGTTTTGGATGTTGATATGTGTTGAATGTTCAAACAATAGATCTAGGGTTCATATGAATTCAAGGAATGGAAACCGTTTGATCCGTTTTAGACGTTAATTGATTGTGATTAATTGTTATGTATATGTTTGGAATGATTCCCTAAATAACTGACTTTAGGTTAGTGTAACCAATCCCATGATTTCAGCAAGTTAATACAATCGCACAAGCCCACCCTAGTCGTACAAGGTTAAGCCAGTCGCACAAGTCTGACTAGACCTTACTTGGACCGCACAAGTTCAGCCCAGTCACACAAGTGGAATGGTTGGACTGAACCTTCCATTGGGCCGCCTACTGGCCCACAAACCAGGTACCGATCACACAAGGCAAGCCGATCGCACAAGGTGAGCCCAATCGTACAATGCGATGTTGGGCTATGGTATTTAGGCCAAACTCTGGATGAATCGCACAAGACCCGGATCACACACACACCGGTCCAACTCCTCAGTCGCACAACTCGGTATTGGGCCTCCAATTTGACTGGGCCGCACATTCTTGAATACGTGAATTACCTACTTTGTGTGTGTGGTTGTGTTGCAGGTTTAACGGACGAGTTGTAGATGGTCCAGTAGTGCATTGTATATGTTATGTAGTAACTTTCTTGTGTGAATATGTGAACGGCTTGAATGCAAACTGATTATGTGTATGTGAAACATCATAGGCTTTGATTGATTAAGTGAGACCAAGTAACTAGTCTTACCGAGCAAACCAAGGGGAGTTCACTACTCTCAATACAAGCATGCGTCAGGTGGCGACAATCAAAGAGACAAACAAACAAACAGTTTCGCATAAACCCATATCGTCGTAGGGAATATGAGGCAGTTTTCGATAACGAAATAGACTTTCAAAAAGCGTATCCTTGTAGGGGATATGAGGCGGTTTTCAATAAATGTTGATGTTGGATAATACACTCACTTTCTATCACTTAAGTCCCATCATACTATAAACTAGTTGCTTGTAGGGCAACGGGGTTATTAGATGATAACGCTATTAGGTTTGGCACCCTCACGATGTACCTGGATAGGACAGACGTGAACTAATAACTTTAAAATCATGACCAATGTTTAATAGAGCATTAGAGAAGGGCAACAAGGAGCCGTCTGCGGTATCGAGTTATTATCAACATAACATAAATCAATACTTGGTAACAAATGGTTAATCAAACAGTGAACTTGCCAGCTTTCGCTGATTCACTTTTCTGCATGCTTGCAAGCCCTTAGGTACACTGTCATGGAACTTGCTGTCTGGGAAGCTGGAGTGGTCATGGGTCGTGGCAATTTGAATGCTCCTTGATGTTGCATTATTTTGAACACTTTCATTAAACTTATTGAACAAACTATTATGCTTTCGCTGACACATTTGATTTTCTAAACTAGTGTTTGAATTATACTATTTCATTTAATGGAAAGTTCTATTATAATTATGGTTCAGTGTGATTAGTGGCTAGATCCGCGCATGTCACACGCCTCGCGGGGGTTTTCGCTTGTGGTATTTTTGGGGGTGTGACAGTTTGGTATCAGAGCCACTGGTTATAGTGAACTAGGTTTTAAAACGTTTTCATAAAACCAGACTATAACCAAACAGTATCGAAAACGACCATGACACTCAGCTCCAGAATGCAAGGTTCGTCCTCTGTTTACTTTATGCATTACTTACCTAGTATACACACACCCAAGACTTGCATGAAACTACGTACTAGACACTATGATGTGATTACATGTGTTGCTTGTTTAAGTAATACTTGACAGTGTGACACTACCCTCTGACTATTGAAATCCCTAGTTTTGTGACGTCTTTTGTTTTGCTATTCAAATGTGGGGAACCTTTTAGCACGAGTTAAGAGGCACTGAGATAAGCATGCAAATTGCCTTATTATTATGGGTGCACACATAATAATAATGTGGGGTGCATGTGAGTCCCAGTGAGGCTTAATAAGCGTCAAAGGGGTTCGGTTCCATTATCTGATGTGATAGTAGAGTTCCTCAATCTATGAAAGTCATAGAGATAATTGACTTCTACTCAATTGTGATCCTTATCTCTTCCACTCTTCTTATATAGAATCATGAGCGGACGTGGCGGACGTAATGCTGGACGTGGAGGTGGCCGAGGTGGTGGATGTGCCGACATTGTAATGACTCAGGCAGAGTTGACTGATCTGATTAACACGCGTGTGGCTGAGGCTTTGGCCGCTCAGTAAGCTGGTACGATACTTACCAGACAAAGCATAGTCCTCGGTCATATCACTTGATTCTTATTCGTGCGTACTTTCCTTTTTGTTTCAGGTCAACATGCGAACCAAAACCAGAACAATCCACTTGTGTGTATGTTCAAAACGTTCATGGATTGCAAGCCTCAAACTTTCAGTGGGACTGAAGGTCCCGTGGGACTGCTTCGTTGGTTCGAGAAAGCTGAATCTGTCTTTGCTATGTGTAACTGTCCAGCTGGGGATAGGGTGAAGTATACTTCGGGCACCTTGGAGGATGGTGCCTTAACTTGGTGGAATGCTCAGGTGCAGATGCTGGGCATTGAAATAGCAAACGCGACTACTTGGGACGATTTCAAGGAGTTGATTCAGGAAGAGTACTGCCTTCGTGATGAAATACAAAAGCTGGAAAACGAGTACTATAACTTGAAGATGGTGGGATGTAAGATCGAGGCTTATACAAAACGGTCTCACGAGCTGGCAAACATGTGTCCTAACCTATCCCGCCCGCCTCACCGCAGAATCGAACTCTACATCAAAGGATTGGCACCACAAGTCAAGGGATTAGTCACTGCAGCAAATCTTGACAACCTACCACAGATTATCAGACTGGCTCATAAGATCACTGATCAGGAGCTGGAGCGTGGCTCGTTGCCACCACGTGTTGCTGCTACTACTACTGCTACAGCCACCCCCACCACTGACAACAAGCGTAAATGGAATGACGCAGACAAGGCGACTAACTTGAACCAGTCGTAAAAGAAGCCTGACAACAACAGCAGTCGCAGCTTAAGTCAGTCATCTTCAGTCAACCAGAATCAGAACAACAGTCAAGCTTCGGGCTCTTATGCGGGGAAACAGCCAAAGTGCAACAAGTGCGGTTTTCACCACTATGGCTCGTGTAACCGAGCATGTCAAAGGTGTGACAAGGAGGGTCACATGGCAAAAGATTATAGAGCTCCACATCCCAAGCAACAAAAGCAATAGCCCCAACAACAGCAACAGAGACAACAACCCCAGCAGAATCGGGGTAACCAAAGGGGATGTTACCAATGCGGCAACGAGGGGCACTTCAAGAAGGATTGCCCACAATTCAATCAGAACGCCAACAAAAACAACGGTGGGAACAATAATCGTCACAACAACAACAATGCGGGAAATAACAACAATGGGAATAACGGTAGGAATGGCGCTCGTGGGAGAGTGTTTACTATTGGAGCTAGTGATGCAAGGAATGATGGCAACGTCGTGACCGGTACATTCTCTGTCAATGGTATTTTCGCTTCTATATTATTCGACTCTGGTGCCGACTGGAGTTATGTGTCTTTGGGGTTCAGTCGTCAGTTAGGGTTAACTCCAACACCTCTCGAGGTCAAGCACATAGTAGAATTGGCTGATGGAAAGACAATTGAAGCCTCTCATGTACACTTAGGGTGCAAACTTGATCTCTTGGGTCAAGTGTTCGACGTTGACCTTCTTCCCGTCACACTTGGTAGCTTTGATATACTTTGTTGGTATGGATTGGTTGTCAAAACACCAAGCCGATATACTTTGCAAGGAGAAAATCGTGCGAGTACCTCTCCCTAGTAGGGAACCGTTGTCTGTTCAGGGTCATCGAAGTGGTACAACAGTCAACATCATTTCATCCATGAAAGCCCAGAAGTGTTTGCGGAAGGGCTATCCTGCTATTCTTGCTCTTGTTACCGATACTCAGGCTGAAGATAAGAGAATTGAGGATCTACCAATTGTTCGTGAGTTCCCTGACGTCTTTCCCGAGGAACTTCCAGGTTTACCACCACACCGTCAGGTGGAGTTCCAAATTGATCTTACACCAGGAGCGGCTCTGATTGCTCATGCACCTTACCGTCTTGCACCTGGAGAGTTGCAAGAACTGTCTAACCAACTCCAAGAACTGTTGGATAGAGGCTTTATCCGACCCAGTTCTTCGCCTTGGGGAGCTCCAATTTTGTTTGTGAAGAAGAAAGACGGATCTTTTCGCATGTGTATTGACTACTGCGAACTCAACAAGGTGACTGTCAAAAATCGTTATCCCTTACCTCGCATTGACGATCTGTTTGACCAGTTGCAAGGGTCAAGCTTCTACTCAAAGATTTATCTAAGGTCGGGCTATCATCAGATGAGAGTCTGAGAGGAGGATGTTCCAAAAACAGCCTTCAGAACGTGGTATAGCCATTACGAGTTTGTAGTCATGCCATTCGGGTTAACCAAAACGCTCGCGGTATTCATGGATCTTATGAACCGTGTGTGTAAACCATATCTTGATGATTTTATCATCGTGTTTATCGATGACATTCTGATCTACTCTAAGAGCAAGGAGGCCACGAGCGGCACATAAATCTTATGTTGGAGCTCCTGAGGAAGGAGCAGCTTTACGCGAAGTTCTCTAAGTGCGACTTCTGGATTCGAGAGGTACACTTTATTGGCCATATATTCAACAAGCTGGGAATACATGTGGACCCCGCTAAAATCGACTCTATCAGAAATTGGACCGCACCAAAGAATCCTTCGGAGGTGCGACAATTTCTTGGTCTCGCTGGGTACTATCGTAGATTCATAGAGGGATTTTCAAAGATCGCTCAACCTCTCACCGCGTTGACGCAAAAGGGTGTTGCATATTCTTGGGGAATGAAACAGGAAGACGCCTTTCAGCTGCTAAATCAAAAACTCTGCAGTGCCCCGATTCTGTCCTTACCTGAGGGTACCGAAGATTTCGTGGTGTACTGTGATGCTTCTATTCAGGGTCTCGGTTGCGTACTGATGCAATGCGAGAAAGTGATAGCTTACGCCTCACGAAAATTGAAGGTTCATGAGAAAAATTACACGACTCACGACTTAGAGTTGGGGGCCGTGGTATTTGCGCTTAAAATCTGGAGGCATTACTTGTACGGTACTAAATGCACTATTTATACCGACCACATGAGTCTTCAACACATATTTGACCAGAAGGAGTTGAACATGCGACAGCGTCGCTGGGTAGAACTCTTTAACGATTATGACTGTGCAATCAAATATTATCCCGGCAAAGCTAACGTTGTAGCTGACGCCCTTATTCGCAAGGAGACGAAACCCAAGCGTATTCGAGCTTTGCAGCTCACCATCCACTCTAACCTACCTGATCGGATTCGTTCTGCCCAAACTGAAACATTGAAAAACAAGAACCTTAAAGCCAAAGCCATGCGAGGTTTGGAGAAGAAACTTGTTGAAGGATCTGACAGTATTCGCTATTCCATGGAGCGAATATGGATGCCTTTGTTCGGAAATCTTAGAGAACTTGTGATGGATGAAGCACACAAGTCTCGCTACTCTGTTCACCCAGGTTCTGATAAGATGTATCAGGATCTAAAAGTCTTGTATTGGTGGCCGAAAATGAAAGCCCACATAGCGATATATGTGAGCAAGTGCTTGACCTGTGCAAAAGTCAAGATAGAATACCAAAAACCCTCTGGTTTGCTTCAGCAACCAGAAATACCTATGTGGAAATGAGAACAAATCGCCATGGATTTTGTGACGGGGCTACCTAGAACTCAAAACGGGAACGATACCATTTGGGTGATCGTCGACCGTCTTACAAAATCAGCGCACTTTCTCGCAATCAAGGAAACTGACAAGTTTTCGCAGCTGGCTGGTATCTATCTGAAGGAGGTGATCCGCGTTTCATATCCGATTTGTGGCAAGCCATGCACAAATCATTTGGCTCGCGTCTTGACATGAGCACTGCCTATCACCCTCAAACGGATGGTCAGAGTGAGCGAACCATCCAGACCTTAGAAGACATGATACGAGCATGTGTTATCGATTTTGGTAAAGGCTGGGAAAGACACTTACCCTTGGTAGAGTTTTCTTATAACAACAGCTACCATACTAGCATCCAGGCAGCTCCGTTCGAAGCTCTATACAGACGGAAATGTTGATCTCCTCTCTGTTGATATGAAGTGGGCGACAGCCAAATCACAGGTCCAGAACTTGTGCTCGAAACCCCTGAGAAGATTGTACAGATCAGAAATCATATGGCGGCAGCGCGTGATCGCCAGAAAAGTTACGCTGATAAGCGTAGGAAACCTTTGGAGTTCGCTATTGGTGATCGTGTCATGTTGAAAGTCTCGCCCTGGAAGGGCGTGGTGCGCTTTGGGAAGCGTGGCAAACTCAATCCACATTATGTAGGGCCATTCAAGATTCTAGAGCGAATCAGTAAAGTGGCTTATAAACTTGAACTACCTGACAAGTTAGGTAATGTCCATGACGTCTTTCATGTTTCAAACCTGAAAAAGTGTTTGTCCGATGAAACACTTGTTGTGCCGTTGCAAGAACTAAAGATTGACGACAAGTTGCAATTCATTGAAGAACCTATTGAAATCATGGATCGGGAAGTCAAGGTTCGTAACCACAGTCGGATCTCGATCGTGAGAGTTCGTTGGAAATCAAGACGGGGACCGGAGTTCATGTGGGAATGCGAGGATCAGATGAAGCTCAAATATCCTCAACTTTTCAAAACTGCTGGGCAAAATCCTGATGCAACCGGTGAATTTCGGAACAAATTCCGTTTCAAGTTGGGGATGATGTGGTACCTGAGAAAAAACACAGTCATCCTGATCTACTCAAGACTTCATTCCTCTTTGACTGCTTATCAAATTTCGGGACAAAATTTCTTTCAATTTGGGGATGATGTGACAACTCGTAATTTCTAGATTCTTTTCATTGTACTGACTCTTTGTTTATTTGATGTTAAGTAAATGGCTATGAATTTATACATTAGACGAATGCTTTAGATACAAATCCGTGTTATACGTCTAGTTGCACATGGTCTCGAAATCGCACACTTTCTTGTGGGCCGCACAAACCATGTGAGCTTCTTGAAACCCAAACCGAGCCCAAACCCATTCTCCTTTTGGGTCACATATGTGCATGTAAGAATGCATATCATTCTTTTTTCCCAAGCATTAGCAAACCCTAACACTCCTCTCCTCCTCATTCCTTGGCGTCAACGGTGATACCCCTCTCGAAGCTCTCTCTTCCGGTTCAAGCACCATCTCTCCCTCTCATTCTTGTGCGAAATCTTAACACTCTCGGTTAGTATGAATTATCCCTTGATTGATTTCGTGTTTACATGTTTAGTGATATTGGTTCTTATAGAGCCGATGCACGAGGGGATTGGGGGATGAAAAAGGATTGTTTAGTGATTAGTTGTGATACAAGGATATGATTACGAATCGGAAATCATTAGGATGTCAAATGATTAGTTCATGCTGTAAGATGATATTGACTAGATGAATTGTTGCTTGGATTGATTCGAATATGCATAATGATGATGATTGAAAATACATAAATCATTGATGGAGTTGTTTTGGATGTTGATATGTGTTGAATGTTCAAACAATAGATCTAGGGTTCATACGAATTCAAGGAATGGAAACCGTTTGATCCATTTTAGACGTTAATTGATTGTGATTAATTGTTATGGATATGTTTGGAATGATTCCCTAATTAACTGACTTTAGGTTAGTGCAACCGATCCTATGATTTCAGTAAGTTAATACAATCGCACAAGCCCACCCTAGTCGTATAAGGTTAAGCCAGTCACACAAGTCCGATTGGACCTTACTTGGACCGCACAAGTTCAGCCCGGTCGCACAAGTGGAATGGTTGGACTGAACCTTCCATTGCGCCACTTACTGGCCCACAAACCAGGTATCGATCGCATAAGGCAAGCCGATCGCACAAGGCCAGTCGATCGCACAAGGTGAGCCCAATCGCACAATGCGATGTTGGGCTGTGGTATTTGGGCCGAACTCTGGATGAATCGCACAAGACCCGGATCACACACACACCGGCCCAACTCCTCAGTTGCACAACTTGGTATTGGGCTCCAATTTGACTGGGCCGCACATTCTTGAATACGTGAATTACCTACTTTGTGTGTGTGGTTGTGTTGCATGTTTAACGGATGAGTTGTAGATGGTCCAGTAGTGCATTGTATATGTTATGTAGTAACTTTCTTGTGTGAATATGTGAACGGCTTGAATGCAAACTGATTATGTGTACGTGAAACATAATAGGCTTTGATTGATTAAGTGAGACCAAGTAACTAGTCTTACCGAGCAAACCAAGGTGAGTTCACTACTCTCAATACAAGCATGCGTCAGGTGGGGACAATCAAACAGGCAAACAAACAAACAGTTTTCATAAACCTATATCCTCATAGGGGATATGAGGTAGTTTTCAGTAACGAACAGACTTTCACAAACCCATATCCTTGTAGGGGATATGAGGCGGTTTTCAGTAAATGTTGATGTTGGATAATACACTCACTTTCTATCACTTAAGTCCTATCATACTGTCGAACTAGTTGCTTGTAGGGCAATGAGGTTGTTAGTTGATAGCGCTATTAGGTTTGGCACCCTCATGACGTACCTGGATAGGACAGACGTGAACTAATAACTTTAAAATCTTAACCAATGTTTGATAGAGCATTGGAGAAGGGCAAAAAGGAGCCGTCTGCGGTATCGAGTTATTATCAACATAACATAAATCAATGCTTGGTAACAAACGGTTAATCAAACTGTGAACTCGCCAACTTTCGTTGATACACTTTTCTGAATGCTTGCAGGCCCTTAGGTACAATATCATGGAACTTGTTGTCTGGGAAGCTGGAGTGGTCATGGGTCATGGCAATTGGAACGCTCCTTGATGTTGCATTGTTTTGAACACTTTCATTAAACTTATTAAACAAACTATTATGCTTCCGCTGACATGTTTGATTTTCTAAACTAGTTTTTGAATTATACTGTTTCATTTAATGGAAAGTTCTATTATAATTATGGTTCAGTGTAATTAGTGGCTAGATCCGGACACATCACACGCCTCGCGGGGGTTTCCGCTTGTGGTATTTTTGGGGGTGCGACATTAGCTTCATATCAGGATCTCGATCAGCTTTGCTTGAAACATTTTTGTCAAAAAGAATGCGAGAGGAGGATTCTCAACAGCTATTTTCTTCTTTGATCTTTCACTTTCAAGCAGGTTCACACGTACTTCTTCAAGAGTACTATCATTGTCAGACGATGACTCGTATCATTTATGTATTTATACCCACCGCTCTGACTTTCGAATCCGACCCGTTTGGTCGATCTTGAGATTCGACCAATCCCATTTTTTTGACCATAGTTGTATAGGGAATAACCCTCTTAGGTTGTACCGTATGGTCATAAGGTTTGGTTAGTTGTATGAAGAGTTGATCTTAATGTACTTAAAAATGAGCAAAATGCCCTTTTTGCTCAAAAATTGATTTTAAACATGCGTAACCAAAGTTTTGACATCTAAAATGATGTTATAACATTATCAAAAATGTTTTGGCAATCGCTTAAGCATATCACGAAGTTGAAAAATGAAAATTGAGCGTTAAAGTTTAAGTGGACAATCATATCGGCAATCGCTTAGACATGTCTGAATAAGTTTGTGCCGAAAAGTGTTCCTTGGTCCGCCTGAGAATGATTTTGATCCCATTGTAATTGTAATTGTAATTGTATATTATTGCTGTTGAGTTAGTTCTTTGTTCATTTGCGTTTCTTTTTATGTTCAAATTAAAAAAAAATTAGAAAATTCAAAAAATAATACAAAAACCGGAACTGGTGTTGTTTGGTATGGTACGGTGGCACTATAATGATTGTTTATTAAAACAAACATATGCAATATAAGATATATCAATGTTGTTCAGTATGTTACGTCATGGTACGGTAGCAATTTGATGTATCTTTATAAAAAAGCAACAAAAAATATTTTCAATAAAAAATATATCACAATGCATTTATCCTTGTTGAATGTTAAATCTTTCAACACTTTATCATTTGCAACAACATGATTTGTCAAATCGCTATATGTTGATTAATTATACATTATTTTCTTTAATATAATATGATTATAGGATCAAAATATCAATATTATTTACTTGGGACAACAATAATTTGTTAATCCAGGACATTTTCAAGAACATGATTCTTTAGTTAAGCTACAACATTCAACAGTTTTTACCCCTGAACAACAAATTCTGCTACTGATGTTGTTCGGTATGGTACGAAACGGTAGTAATATGATGCATCTTTATAAAAAAACAACGAAAAATGTTTTCGATAAAAATAATATCACAATGCATTCATCCTTGTTGAATGTTAAATATTTCAATAAAATAATATCATTTGCAACAACAGGATTTGTCAACTAGCTATATGTTGAGCGGTTTGACCAGGACCCGTTTGGTCGATCTTAAGATTCGACCAAGCACATTTTTATGACCATAGTTGTATAGGGAATAACCCTCTGAGGTTATACCTTATTGTCATAAGGTTTGGTTAGTTGTATGATGAGTTGATCTTTATGTACTTAAAAATGACCAAAACGCCCTTTTGCGCAAAAATTGATTTTAAACATACGTAACCAAAGTTTTGACATCTAAAATGATGTTATAACATTATCAAAAATGTTTTGGCAATCGCTTAAGCATATCACGAAGTTGAAAAATGAAAATTGATCGTTAAAGTTTAAGTGCACAATCATATCGTCAATCGCTTAGACCTGTCTGAATAAGTTCATGCCGAAAAGTGTTCCTTGGTCCGCCTGAGAATGATTTTGATCCCATTGCAATTGTAATTGTATATTATAGCTGTTGAGTTAGTTCTTTGTTTATTTGCGGTTCTTTTTACGTTCAAATTAAAAAAAATAGAGAATTCAAAAACCCAAAAATAGTGTCCTGCTTCTTAAAATAAAAAATCCAAAAAATGAGTGTTTTATTTGTTATTCTTAAAATTAAAAAAGTATTAACCGTTCTTGAAGATTTGACTGATCAACAAAAGGTTGAAAGAAATTTGGATTGTGAAATCCGAGTACAAGTACTTGGATGTACCAAGTGTTCACATGGTACTTTCCTCTGCTCCATAGAAATGTTTGCTTATGTATTTCTGAGAAAATTACAGAAGTTGATTTCAATCAAGAAATAGGGGTTGATAAAAATTAAGATGTTATTAGTTGCTGACAAAGCATAAAGCATCACAACAACAAGATGTACCTGAGTCAGAAGAACCAGATACAAGGCATCGTCCGATAATGATAGTACTCTTAAAGAAGTACCTGTGAACCTGCTTGAAAGTGAAAGATCGAAGAAGAAAAGAGTTGTTGAGAATCCTTATCTCGCATTCTTTTTGACAAAAATGTTTCAAGCAAAGCTGATCGAGATCCTGATATGAAGCTAACCACACGAGAAGAAGAAAAAGACCTAGTGCTAAGAATCTAGGAGGGGGATATTGTTGGGTCCTAGAAATGTGAGACTAACGTATCAAATATACGCAACGGACTACGGTTGCGAACTGGGTTTAACTGGGTTAGTTTTTATTTGGAATTGGACCTTTAATAGGTAATTTGGGCATGCGTTAGACCATGTGGGCTAGGCAAGCCCAAGGGGAGCTGATGTATGTAAAATGCAACATATAAATTACATCAAATGAAGCATAAAACTAACCCTTTTTAAGTACTAATATTGGAAAAAAAGAGTGTTTTTGTCTTCCTTTTGTATTTTCAGGATTAAATGAGCTCAAAAACGCAAAAGAAGCAAAAAGACAGCTAAATCCAACATAAATACAAGAAAATGAATATTAGTGGACTGCCCGACCCCTCAACGGCACCTTCCAAAGCAAAGTAGAGAAATCAGAAGACTAAACACGCCCCGTGCTCAGCCAGCACGGGGCCGTGCCCAAGAAGCAGCAGAAAAGACAAACCTATAGAAGCTTCTATTGCCCACCACGGGCCGTGCTTAGCGGACACGGGGGCGTGTCGAAAGTACAGCAGGCGCATTTATTGTAATTGCGAATTACAATTAATGAGGAGAGAGATTGTCAGACGGACACGGGGCCGTGCCCAGCGGACACGGGGCCGTGTCCAGCTCTCTGTTCAGCCTATAAATAGGAGTGCTTGGATTCATTTCATCTCATCCCTTGGCACACCACCTCTCTCACACTTCATCCACCACCCACCACCATCACAACACCATCATCCACCACCATCATCCATTGTCCATCGTAGAGTGTGTGAGTCGTCTCGGGATCCAAGATTGATCGTAAGAGTTCTTGACAATCAAGGCCATGTTTGCCTAAGTCTCTTACATCACTTGGTGAAGACAAAGTGTCTAGTATAATACTTTTTATTTCTAATCTTTTGCACTTTTTATTTGGTTTTGTATTAATGACTTTAATAACTAGTTACTTATGTTGAAGGTGATCTTTCCTTATCGTTTGTCCGTGGTGTCTTGGCATTATTTTACTGTCTATATAAAATAAAGGATTTTCACCATTCATATCTCCACGGTCTATATGGAGATATGTTGGCTACCTGGTAGGGGGTTAAGGGAACGGTTTAGTAAAGGTCTTGCCATTGTTCAGCGTTTAGAGGTCCTGCAATGGACCTGGGTCAAATTTAGTAGGACCTCCTTCAATACTTCACGGTATTGGATGTCGGGGGTCCAAACTCTTTGATCCCCTCATAAGTTAACTACTATTAATACTATAACCCGGCTATTTAGGACTGTATCCCTGCTGACTCAGACTACTTAGCCGAGGGTAACGTCACCGCCAAAAGCGGGGCCTACCACAATACTGCATTAATAACTTAATTCATTATCTTCCAATAATCCACCCTTTTAGGATTGTATCCCTGCTGACTCAAACTACTGGGGTGAGGGTAACGTCACCTTCAAAAGAGGGGCCTACTACAATAACTAAGATAATCTCTTAATTATGTGCAAAAGTGCGGAAATAATCAAAGGTTATACTAGATACGAGTCGGAACCAAGTGATTCATCTTGTCTATCTGTTTTTATTTTATTTTTATTTTCAGCATTTTAGTTAGTTTTTATATTTTCTTAGTTTAAAACATTTTTCTAAATTTTTATTTTGGTTAGACGTTGAGGATAAACCGGTACTAAAAGCTCTTGTGTCCTTGGACGACCTCGGTATCTTACCAACGCTATACTACACTCAACGATGGGTGCACTTGCCCATATGTGTGTTTAGTGTTAGTGAAATATCGTGTTTTATAAATTTAAAACTTGGCTAAAATAAGTGTTAAAAAGGGCTTAAAATATACACCTAATATATACGACACTTTATCGCACATCAGGAGCCCATGTGGGAGTGGGCTTACCTAGAGTATATAAACTAGTGGTATAACATTTCTAGGGTTAAGACCTCAGGAGCCTCCGTGAGAGAGAATTCCTAGAGAGAGAGAGAGAGAGAGAGGGGTGAAGAACTTGTATTAGACGGTTTTGCTATTTGATAGTAATAGAATCGTATGCAAGTTTGAAGTGATTTGTGTGTTATTCTCATTCATCTTGATCTTCTTATTTTTTGGTTTTCTTGAATCTTACCAAGTTTGGATTCCGCCCATCCTTGGTGATTGTTTGATATGATTGTTAGATCCGGATTATTTGGGACTTACAAATCATGTTTTCGAAAATGTCCTTGATTAACTAATTGTTTTCCCAAGTAAATAATATTGCTATGTTGATCCTATAATCATATTGTGACAAAGAAAATAATGTATACTTAATCAACATATAGCTATTTGACAAATCTTGTTGTTGCAAATGATATTCTTTTATCGAAAGTGTAGAAAGATTTAACGTTCAAAAAGGATAAATGCATTGTGGTATAATTTTTATTGAAAATGTTTTTGTTGTTTTTTTTATAGGCGTGGCACTGAGCAAAACAGATTGTCCAAGAGAATCCATAACAACTATTAGTGACAATATATTTAACATTAATGTCCCATACCAGTAACATATAAAGCATAAACAGTCATTACAGATAATAGTCTAAAAAACAAATAACTGTTCCGACAACTTAGATTTATTTAATGAAGTTTCTAGACCTCCTACTCGCTTCATCAAACAAGCGAGCTTAGCATCCTATCAAACTGTCACATGCGCTAAAATAAAGTCAATACACAGAGTGTAAAGGGGAGTACACAAGTTTGATTAGCATATAGTATAGCGAAAGCGTTTTACGCATAACCAGCATATATCACGTAACGGGCGAAGTAAGTAACTATCAAAACCATGTTCACACTTAACCACAAGACTGCGTTGTAGAGTGTGCGTGACACATGTCCAGCGGACACGTGAAGTAAAGAGATATGATCCCTAGCAACCCTTGTCCACGACAGGTGCTGAGTCCAAACTATAGTACTATTATTGCTAGAGGCAGTACCGTGTAACACTGTCTAAGCATAGTAAAGCATTCAAGTTCACGTATAACATGCGGGAGTGGTTAGCGTTAAAAGTGTTTGCGTTGCGTGTTGGTGTATGTTGTTATAGGGAACGTATGTAACACCCAAAAGTGCGTTAAAAGAAAATGGGTTCGAGTATACTCACAGTGGTTTCGTAGTTGCTAAACACGCACTATATTGGATTAAAGGGAGCGCTGAGTTAGCCTGAGTATAGAACAGTAGCGTAAGCGTTGAACGGTGCAGAAAAGAGTGTCAAATGAGATAAGTGTCGGATGGTGATTCGAACGGATGGTCATCCGGACGGATGACCATTCGAACAGTTGATCATTCGAATGAGTGAGTGTGTTTGTAAATCGTCTTAAACTTTTAAAGTTTTCGTTGTAGTATTAATCAAATCATTCGGTCGGATGGTCATCTGGACAGATGGCCATTCGATCGGATGGCTATTCGAGTGAAAATTTGGTAGTTTGAAGTTTCGATCAAATCGTTAAGTGTTTTAAGTTAAAAGGGCAAGTCACCTGGTCGAATAGTCATTCGATCGGATGGTCATCTGATCGGATGGCTATTGGACTGGCGATCTGATATTTTAAAATATTTGTAAAATTTTCTAAGTTTAAAAGTTGAAGTTTTAACGGAGACGGCGTGACGACATGTCAAACAACGGGGCCCACACCAAGTCCAGCTCAGTCGATCGGATGGGAATCACCCCATTCAATCAGCCTAACCGTTCCTGACGGAGTTTCATGTTCAACCCGTAGTCGGTCATCTCTTCGGTGGAAATCCGTTCTCAGACCAGTTCTTGACTAGAGAATGAGTAGAGAGCCTGAATAAGTCTAGATTCCATCGGTTCTTAGTAGAAAAGTGAAGAAAGTTGAGGAAAAGTTTGAGATCAGTTGAAAATGTTTAGATTTTGTTGAGATTCGTGTAAAATAATGTGGAAATCCTTTAGATCTGGACAAATCTTGATGAGATGATGCCACACTATAGTTTTCATAAGAAACTGAGATGACGTCACCCTAAAGAAGTCCAAATCAGGTGATTTCATAGTGAAAATCAGTGATTTTGATGGAGAAGATGATGAGAAGGGGTGTAGTGATGATGGAAGTACAAGATTTAGGATGAAAACTTACGAAAATGGCCTTAAATCGAGTGAAATGTGATGGAAAGGGACTGGGAGCGTCTGGGTCGGATAGAGCTGTCACATCAGTGAAAAGTGATATGACAGGCAAGTATTTATAGTGAGAGAGAGAGAGAGGCGGTGCATGTTAAGTGATCGGATGGACGGTTGATCGGATGGCCATCCGATCGGATGGTCATCCAGTCGGATGCCTATTCGATCGAATGGTCATTCGATCAGACGGCTTGTGCGAGTTGGTTTTCCAACTTTTGTTTCGTTCGTTAAGTGTTGCGTTGCGTTTAAGCGAGTTGCGAGTAAGCGTTGCGATGAGATAACCACATAACATTAAACAAGTAATCACACAATTAACACACATAACATATAAGATGCATAAAAGTAAATCTGCATTTCGAGTTGCGATGCGATAGCGTTTAGTATAATCTTGCAATGTAATATGCGATAAAATGCGTTTAAATAGTATGCGTTGTAATATCGTTAAATGCGATAACTGCGTTTTGAATAAGCGTTGTGAATGCGTTGTAAAACATAGTTTAAAATATAGCGAAAACCCTTAGCGATAATCGGAATCTCGAGAGTACAAGATAATTAAGCGAGGAAAGATAGATCTAAGTAAGGACCCGGAAAGTCGGGTTGTTACAGTGTGCAATTTGATCTTAATTCAATCATTTTTATTCTTGTTCATCTCACTTTCATTAGTATTCCGCACTTTTGATTGTGATTTTGATATCTGATTGGTAGTTTTGGGACTTACAGTATCTATTTTGCATTACGTGGAAGGTAAAACACTAGTGTGACCATGATGGGTAATGTTTAGAACGTTCGTGGTGACATGGACAACCGATAGCACATGATCAACGTTGTTGGCGGTCTACTGTTACTTCCGATGTTCGGAATGATGACCTGGAATGAATCATGCGAATGTTCTGCCTTGGGTTAGTGGTTACTCACGGGTTGATGGTGGCATTATGCCTTCAGATAGGATTGGTTTGTTTCATTATTCAGTAATTAACGATGGGGCTGAGTATGAGTCATGTTGCGTACGTTTTGTGATTTTGTGGTTGGTGAATACATTTGTGCTTGTTGTTGGATTATATGTAGCTATATATGGCCATGTGGCAATGCTTGAATAGCTTGATTTTGTATTAGCATAATCCTTAGAGTATTATAACGATCATTTTCAACCAACTTATGTGGATAGACCAGTATAGACATAACTTGTGATTTATATGTACTTATGGTCTGAATGGCGCTTTGCGCATGTATGAATATTTATGATGGTGTTATGCATATGGTTACTTTAATGTAACCTATAGAAAATGTGTAGATGTGTCTAGCCTCGGTATGGTGTCTAGTATGCTGATTGGTATGACCCATGAAGGGTATGACCGTGTGAACCCTTATGGTATGATGATGATGAGTGGGTCTGGTCACAAATGAAGCATACGCATTTTCCTGGGTTTAGAACTAGAATGAGAGATGTACGAGGTTAGTTACTACACTTACCACTTTGCAAGTGTTATGCATTTTGTTTCTTAGAATGTGATGAGACATGATATACTTTTGTAAATGTTCTTCTTCAAGAGATGCAATGAATAGTGTAGTATGCCTAAACGTAAGATGATAGTAATTGAATGCAAGAAATTGTTTTTCTATTGTGATGAGTGTCTTAGTGACGAGATCGTATAGAGCTAACACATTAGGTGTTATATGCTTGTTTTTGTTCTTGATGGTGTTCTTCTATGCGATGTTTTTGGTGGGTTACTTTAGCATTAGGACGTGTGGTACTGACTCGAGTTAGGAATGTCAATGTGAAGCATATCTTTTGCTTTCCCAAGCGGTTAGCAATGCAACAATTATGGAAGTGTTGCGGTGCTAAGGGATTCAACGTCGGGTGGTGATGTAATGCAACAACCTACGATGGAGGGTTTTTGTGTAGAAGACTCAGTTGGTGCATAGTTCTGAGAATTTGAGGTGTAAGATTACTTGATGGAGACAAGACAACATATGTTAGAGTTGAACGTTAAAAGCTGAACTCTAGGGGGATATGAGAACAACTTGCGGGTTTCGTGCCCTAATGCGAAGAAGATGATGGTTTGGATGGTAGATCTTGTGTCTACATCAGTGGGCGTATAATAAACTATGAACAAGCCTCTAGAGATCATTAGTTGAGGTAGAAGAGGTGCATGACGTTGTCAAACGTTTGGTAGATGATACATGATTTTCTGATAATAATTGGACCTCAACTATTGGAGGTGATGCATAGCGAGGATGAATAGGTAAGCGCTCAGGTACTGAGGCGACATAGAATTTTGTTAGCTATGACCGCTTCATTGACGTGAATGATGAAGGTACCAGTGGGACATGGTAGGTGTGTTGATAAGCTTATGATAGCTACAAGGTTTTGCAATGACAAATGGAACGATGACATTGGTTATGATATAGATAATGATAAGATGATTAGTTGTTATCTATGAAACCTTCATGCTAAGGACAACATGTTAGGATTTGTGGAGAAACACTCTAGGGTGAGAAACAAGCATAGATGCGAGTCACGAGTCATGGATGTATAGCGAGTACCAAGTCAGCCGAAAAGTTGTAAAAGGAAAGTATAAGTGAATGATACAATCCTTAAAGTTGAAAGCAAGGTGGTTGCGACTCCTTTGACTACCATATATGGTAATCGGGTTGTGGAACATGGCAGTGATGATGACCATTATGATGGGGACCGAGTGTTGGTCACTAATGTTGTTATAAGGTGATTGTGAGTACGTTCGATTTTTTTAACTGACGGGATTCGAGGACGAATCCTCTTTTAAGGAGGGTAGACTTGTAACATCCAGCGTTTTTTCACTAGAATGTTTTGAGCAATTAAACTTGATGAGGTTTAACTACGAGACGCTTAAAGATAGCGGTCGCGGCAATTTGGTTTTAGAAACTTCGAGGGGCCTGATTGCAATTGAGTAAAAGTTGTTTTAATAATTCTTTGGGAACAAAATAAAATAAAATAGAAACTCGAGGGGCCTTGTTGTAAATATGGAATTATATATATAAAAACATGAACCCTAGCTACCTAGAGTTGTTTCTTCAGCTGACTAAAGGAACGAGAAAGGAAGAGAGTTCGAGAAAAGAGACGGAGGTGATTCGACGATTTTCGAGCGAGCAACTTCATATCACAATCAAGGAAACTCATTTATATTTCTCGCGTTCATTCGGTTCGATTTGTATGGGCTTGGACTAGGGTGTGTGTTGGGTGGTAAGGTGGTATCGGGTGAATGATGGAAGTTGTTGGATTAATCGGGTTCACGGGTTACAACGGGTCGCGAGTCACGGGTCAAGCATAAGGGTCACGGGTGATGGTTATGTATCATCTTACCTAGTCTTGGTTGACCAAAAAAGTAGGAGCTGCAACTTAATAATGAAAAGTGGGTGGAGTTTGACCCATTCATTCATGTGGAGCATGGTTAAGAAAATTGCACGTTGGGTTGAAGAATTTGGGTCAATCCATGTACTGATTTGTAGGAGAACATGTTTATTTACGTAGAGAATATTCTAGTGTATTTTGTTCTTATTCTAATGTTCCCATGTAGTGTTTTATAGGCTATAAATAACCCTTTTGTTTAATGAATATAGGTAGCTTTTCTTTTACAAATATTGTGGTTTTCTTTCCTCTGCGTATTTCACTAACAAATCGTGAGTGAGAGGTGTGTGCTAGTGAGGCCTTAACCAACTTTTGTTGGATTAATCGGGTTTGCACACGGGTCAACGGATCATGGGTCAAATTTATGGGTTGGTTCTGGGTTAATCAGATCCATCGGGTCTAGCTATTTTGAAGGGAATTGTGGACCAAGTGATAGGAAAAGACGTTGGACTAAAGCCACCATTTCTTGAATGTTGAACAAGTCTAGAACGTGGGTTTATTATGCATGTGTTTTTTTTTTAGTTTTGTATTAGAGTTAATTACATAGTTAGTCCCTGTGGTTTGCACAAAATAACATACTTAGGTACTAATAGTTTAAAATCATCTTCTAGGGTATTAACTTTTCATTTTGTAACGTTTGAAGGTATTAACTTCTAGGGTATTAACATAGTTAGTCTTTATGGTTTGCACAAAATAACATACTTAGGTACTAATAGAATGTGATTTTAAACCTACAAATAACGTTAATACCTCCAAACGTTACAAAATGAAAAGTTAATACCCTAGAATGTGATTTTAAACTATTAGTATCTAAGTATGTTACTTTGTACAAACCACGAGGACTAACTATGTAATTAACTCTTTGTATTATAAGTAGGGAGTAGCAGCAATGTTTTTATTTGTAACCCTTTTCATTTATAGAATACAGTAGCCAGTTTTATACCCTCTGCAACCCTACACTCATATATATATATACATATATATATATATATATATATATATATATATATATATATATACTTACCTGAGAGTTTTGTAGAGTGTATTATCAAGGGGCCTGAACCAACAGAGGTGGCTGCGATGGTAAGCAACGGTGTGTGATGTTGCAGGGGTGGCTTGGTTGCAAAGTGGTGGTCCAACTATGGTGACCAACAACTATGATGGTGAAAGAGGATGACTTTTTACAATGGCAGCGACAAGTGGAAGGAAGTGATAGATGATGATGTTGGCGGTATGGGGTGACGGTGTGCGGTGTCGATAAGGATGATGGTGTGCTCGGCTAGGGTGGTGTTGGTCTGTGGGCGTGATGTTAGATGATGGTGGTGATGTAGACGGAGGATATCGGTGGCTGTGAAGATTGTGGTTGACGGCGTGTGAGGTGTGCGGTGATGGTTCCAGATATAGTGAATGGAGACGAAGAGGTGGAGTGACTGGTGATAGCCATGGCGGGGTTTGCGGTTGTGGTTGCGACTCGATCAGAGGCAATGGAGGAGCCGAGGAAATCCGATGTGGTTGCGGAAGACGACGAACCTAGTGATGGATGTACATGATGCGCAAGTGTGGGTGTGTTATGATGATGAAGATGACACAAAACGAGGAGGATACAAATTGTTGAGTAGGGTGCATGGCATTTATGGTGTTCGTATGGTATAAATGTTTCGGTGGAGGATATGGGTGAGTTATGAGTTGAAGATCTGATCATGGTGTATGTTTAAAAAATATCTCATGGTAATGTAGAATATGAATGGTGTTAAGAGGGTTTTGCATGGGGAAGGTGTGTGTTCATGCGATGGTACAAAAAAGTTTTGGGGTTAGTCTGTTATGCAAGAGTGAGTGTGGATGGTGTGAGTTAAAAAGTTATGTAGTAAATGTAGGTGGGCTATGACATACGTGAATTATGGGAAAGCATGGTTCATGGGCCTTGTGTGGGGTGAGGTAGGTAATGAGTAGGTAGTAATGACTAGATGATGATTTTTTTGAAATGATTGGTTCATGATTTCATAATGTTGATGCTCTTGCATGGGAGTGATGTGTGCATGGGTATTTCATGGAATAGTGGTGGTGGACATACATGGGGCTGGTGCGAGTGCACGGGTTTGTATGGGTCCGAGGTAATCCGAACTCAGTGACGCTTAGGGTGTGGGGTGAAGTTAGGTGCGAAGTTGTTGACATATCGGCAGTGGCGGACCCAGAAATTATTTGTTAGGGTGCGGATGAGGTGTTCAACCATATTTTCAAAGAGTGCGGTCGGGTTTTTTGCCTAAAATATACACTAATTTTTTTTTTCAAGGGATGCGGCCGCCCACCCTGACCACTATGTAGGTCCGCCCCTGCATATCGGGTCTGACGTTGTAACCTTTCCATATTTATCATATAAGAATTATATGTTTTTTAAATTTATTAGCCACTAATAACTAGTTTTTTTTTAATATAATTATTCGACCCATATAGTGTTAAAAAGTATTTTATATATAATTGGTTGGAATGTTATACTAATTAATTGGCTTGTATATATGTGACATTTCTATTTTCTATATTAAAATAAAATATATAAAAATTATATTATTAAACGGGTAGACTACGGGTAACTTAACTGTTAGAAATATGAAGTACCTAGACGTACCTAGAAACCATTTAATAATTAAATTATAAAAATATATTATATTTGAATCTACTCTGTTTTTAATGAAACTTGGTTCAAAATGTACATAAGATTATTCTCGTTCAAATGACATATTCATTGTTTTATAAAACATTATATTTTAGAAGCTATAAGCGTCAAATAAGTGAAGCAGCTGAATTAATTATAATATATAAATTAATAAAATAATAATAATAATAATAATCAAAATTTACCTTTAATTAAAATGGACGTACGTGTGCCATTGTAAATAAAATAATAATATGACTAAAACTAAAGATTTGAAATTGTAATATTACGTATACATGTTTACGTTCAAAGAATTTAATGTTTTTCGTGGCCACTAAGTATAATGCAACTATAAATAGGATGATAACTTACATATTTTTTTTCCTCACATATCTGTATGTCTCGCCAACTTCCCCTCTCTCTCTAGAACTCTACTCTTTATTTTAACCCAATAATAATAATAAAACTCTGCCCCGTTTTAAGTGTTTTAACCCATGATCACTGATACCTTGTCTGATTGATCTAGGGCCCCCCGTAACGCATGTCAAGGTTTTGCCCGACTAAATTCGTTGGGGTTCTGTCTCGTGACGTAGGGATAAAGTTGAATTGGGTTCCTATACTTAACACGAGTGCATTATATATTTTATTAAATAGCTCAGGAGTTATACCCAAGATTATACCAGGAGGTTTTCTAGTTGAACCATAAAGTAACAAAGTGAGTCCATTCTCTTTTCTCACAGTTTGTGAGTCATTATTCTTTTTATCACTTTTTGTGATACATTTATATTTTAAAATGCTTTTCAAAACCCTAAATGTTTATCGGTTATACTTACAGTGATTAAGTTTTTATATTCTGCAATAGTTGCCGGTATGTGAGGTTTTTATACATTACTTGACGCTTGTTACTATTGGCCAAAAAGTTAGCCAATAGTAGCATGACCACAAGCACGGGAGAATTGTGCCCCAGTAGCCATAGCTTATAACTAATATTATTTTTACATTACTAATAAATTTAATGTATGATTAAAATAAATCTAAATAGTAAATTTAATCTATGATTGAAATAAATCTAAATAGTGTGTATGTAAAATAGAGTTTTATTACTCATTATTAAAATATATTAGTTATATTAAGAAACTATAATTTATAAACATATTAAAATAAACAGGAATCATCAGTTATATTAGAGAATCACTATTGTAAAATTTGGCATGTATATAAGATTTGTTATTGTCGTCATACAAATTAAATTTAACTAAAGTAATCTTTAAAAACAACTAATTTGTTCATTTACATAATCTGTCTTTACATTACTTTATTATGGATTCATACTAAGAGATAAGTTTATATATACAACAACTTGACATAATAAAGTATAATTTAAACCATACTGTTAGACATTTAATAACAAAAGGTGATTTGGTTTATGTTAAGTTATATTTTAATACAACTATATATATTAATTTATAGTATATAATACCAATACATATAATATATTATATATAACATTAAAATATAATTATATTATATTATATGTAATTAAATTGCAACATAAAATATTATAATGTTACAATAATATTTTAATAGACAAATGAAATATGTATTTATATATAATACATTATAATCTATTTATTATATAGTAATCTATTACTATACATGTATAGTTGGGTTATGTATTCAGCAATTACTACCGATATGTGAAATTTGGTATACATTAATTGATAAGTGTCACTAGTTGAGAGAATGATCAACAGTGACATGACCAAAGGCACTAGTTGAGAGCATGATCAACAGTGTTATGACCACAGTCACTAGTTGAGAGAATTATCAATAGTGACATGACCAAAGACACTAGTTGAGAGAATGATCAATAGTGATATGACCAGAGTCACTAGTTGAAAGAATGATCAACAGTGATTTGACCACCGTCATGGGAATCGCCTAGTGACAGAAACCATTGAATCATAATAAGATATATTTTATATCTATTACTTGATAAATTCACTATTGGACGAAAGTGAGTCAATGAGTGATATGACCACTGTCACATTGGAACTGCCACCTTGTGACAAATACTGATTGAGTTGGATAAATATAAATAAATATAAAAACCTTTAATGCTGTAAAGTATAACAATATATTTTTATAAAAATGGAATGAACTCGCCAGTATTTATTACTGATAAAATATTTTTCAAAACGTGTTTCAGGTAATTTGCTGTAAAGATAATAGTAGTCAGCTATGGAGCACTGGAGGCTTAAATAAAGTGGCTATAAATACCTGAATAAAAGAAGAAATTTATATTTAATTTATTTGGGTTTATCCCTATAAAAACAATTGAATGGAATATGTGTTTTAGTCCATTTGTTTAATATTAAAAGTATGGTGTTTTACAAACTCTGAAATTATTTCCTAACTACGATCCTGATGAAAAATTTTCCGCTGCATATATAAACATCGATACCACTTGGCTGGTTCACGGCTCCCGCTCACAAGGTGGGGTCGGGGGCTGTGACATACGTTAATTAGTTAATTGAATAAGTTGTAACCACGGCTTATTCGGTTACAAGTTTCACTATAAGACACGGTTCCAGACAACTAGCTTGCGGATTTGGAAGCTTTGTAACCGGTGAGGTCTTGAGCCCACTCTTCTAAATGTTTTTAAATCTTTCGGGTTAATGTGCATGCTAAACTCGTATGATTATTTTTATAAAGGAAGTTGTGAAGTTCTTGTTACGGATTTATAAAATTCATTTTTACTCGTATATTTTTTAAGCATGAAACGTGAGTAGGGTTATATGTTTTTTTATACCTACCAATGTGATACTTATATTTATATATGCTTTCATATATAAAAAAATAAATTTATAAAAAAACATATACATATATATAACTATATATATACACATACTCGAGTTTATGAAGGGAAGAGGTATATATATTTAGGAGGTGTGTAGGTACAAAGGTATACGTACAATGGTTGAAGTATATATATACACACATGTACGTATCTGCGTGTAAGTTCATGATGCTCGTTATTTAATGTTCCAAAGTTTAGGGCTAATATGCATGTTCGATGTATTAATTTGATGGTAAACTTCTACGATGTTTGTATAGTTATTGTAATCTACATTTGTGATAACTTGAGTTTTCAAGGTCTTTCCTCACAACTGCGTCTTCATAATTCGTTGCGTTGTATTATGTGCACTTTGTTATTTGATTATAAATTGTTGTATTGTGTTACTTGGTTAAATATTGAGCAGTGGACTTTGTGATATATGTGGTGTGTTATTATATATATATATATATATATATATATATATATATATATATATATATATATATATATATATATATTAATTACGACGAAACCTAAGGGGGGTTTCGCCACAAGCCTGCTTGACGAAACCTCAAGAGTTTCGTTATTCCCTTACTCGACGAAACCTGGAGTTTCGCCATGCTCAATTACGACGAAACCTGGGGTTTCGCCGGCCCAGGTTTCTCCGAAGCCCAGTAAGGGCCCAATGCTGTTACGCATGCTTATATAATGAAGTAGGGCTGTTCAAGGGCACATATTTGATCGATTGGCAAACCCTAGACTTCCTTTCTTTCCCTTGCACCCGACGCCAGTTATCAACCCTCCTTGAAGTCCTTTTGTTGGTGCATCCGTCTGTCGTCTACGTCTTATATCGAGTCTCAGTCTCGGTGCGAATCTGAAAGGGGGTGATATCATCATCTTGGATGATGACATCATAATAGTGATGTCATTATCACATCACCTCACAAGAGACAAAAGCATTAATGAAGTAAAAGTTGGAGTTCGGTCAACATATTTGTTTCTGATTTGTTTTTGTATGTAAAAGTTAGGTTCGCTTATAGTGTCATAGGGAGGTCCGCTTATATGTCATTGTTTCTGGTTCGCTTATATGGTCATTGGAGATTCGCTTTTATGTCAAAAGTGAGGTCCGCTTATATGTCCATGTGTGTAAAAGCGGACCTGATCTCCTATAAATAGTCATCATAAGCGATCCTCACAACATAGTTCTAGGTGTTGTCTTCCGGTGAGCCACGAAGTGCTGCCGAAGTGTCGACAGGTTGTAAACGTCTTCTAGATCAATAATATCGAAAGTTTTATGTGTATACGTGCTGAATTACATCGAAACACTTGTTTCCGCCTCTTGTTTTGATGAAAAACTCTTCTACACGACTCGTTTAGGTCAGAATTCGATCCTACAATTTGTATCAGAGCTCAGGAGGAAGAGTTCTACCGATTCAGCTTGTTTTTCACGGATGATTTCTGTTTCTACTCCATTCTTCACGATTTTTCAAAATTTAAACAAGATTTTCTGGATGAAATGGAATGATTTTGAAATATAACGTTCGGAACAGTAGTTTAATCAATCTGTGAAAGTTTCAGATCTTAAAACAAAGTAAATCTTGATCAATTTCTCGAAAAATCGGTCAGTTCGTTTGAGCGATATCCAATTCACACGAACAGAATTTTGAACTCAGATCTACAACGTTTTAGTGGACGTTTTTGAACAAAAAACACTTCATTGTGCTCGGTTTTTGTTATAGAACAATCCTTGAAAGTTTCATAACTAAAATCGACCTAAAATCTTGGATTTTTGATGTTTCGCTCATACGGATTCGTGATATTGATGATGTCATCAGCTGGTTCGCTTTTGTGGTCCGCTTATCCGGACATTATCTGATTCGCTCATCT
Source organism: Helianthus tuberosus (assembly GCA_030545235.1). Classification (NCBI taxonomy): domain Eukaryota; kingdom Viridiplantae; phylum Streptophyta; class Magnoliopsida; order Asterales; family Asteraceae; genus Helianthus; species Helianthus tuberosus. The sequence continues at coordinate 188,839,901 of CM060359.1, forward strand.
GGTCCGTTTATCCGGACATCATCTGATCCGCTCATCTGGTCCGCTTATCCGGACATCATCTGATCCGCTCTTGTGGTCCGCTTATTTGAACAATCAAGTCCGCTCATTTGAACATACAGGGTTCGCTTTTGTGACAAATAGAGTCTCATTCTTGTGACACTCAGTCATCGAACAGGGTCATCACGTGTTTTGTTGTCAGTAATTGGAAAAGAAAATCACGAGTTAGTGTGTCAGTTGATAACATGTGATATCAGTGAAGCATTGTCGAACAAATTAAATGATGTCTTAATCAAAGTTTGCGGTCCAATCAGTTATTCTTGAATAAATTGAATTGTATCAGTCAATTACATAAGTTGCAGCCAATCAGTTTCATACACAATTAGAATTGTCGGATAGTGAATTATTGGGTCCAATAGTTGAGGAGTATTGTCTGATGGTTTGCATGTGAAATTGTATTGTTTCTATCAAAGATCAGAATTCAAGTGATCACATAAATCGATTTGGCAGAATCCATGTGATTTTGTCTTTATCTGCTCAAGTCACTAAAATCAGTTACATGTTATTACACCGGCCCATGTGATTTCATTTGTTAGTGGTTATTTCGGCCCAATCAGTAATTGGGTAAAGTAAATTGTTGACAGCTCAATCAACATTTAAAGCAAGAGTTTCGACCCATTAAATCAGATCACACGTTTGATTTAAGTTTGCAAGGTCATTGGAAAAGGTTGTTTGAAATTGGTCCGGGTCATAGCAGTCCGCACAATTTGTCATTCTGCAGTCCGCACAGTGTATCAAATTCAGTCAGCACAGTCTGTCTATCTTCAGTCTGCACAAAATTATCACCAGTTCGAGTACCAGTTTTCTTCAATTAATTGATAAGCGTTTGAACTAATTGTGTTTTTTGTTTGTGTTTCGACAGGAATTTTTACAAAGTGATAAAGCTCATTTGAAAAAAATGGACGAGGAATTCTACAACGCGTTCGCTACTCCTGTTACTCCAATTTCTCTTGCACAAAATACGATGTTGGAAAACGAAACGGGAACAATGCAAAAACCTCCCAAACTAATGAACATTGAAGAATATAAGGGTTGGGAAGGCCGTTTCGAGAATTGGGTACAAGCTAACTACTTGGATGCGTGGGAATGTGTCGAGACAAAATACATTCGACCGATGAATGATGATGAAGAAGTGGTTCCGATTAAAGATCTAAGCGCCGATGCTAGAAAGAAATACAAAGATGAGAAAATGATGATGAGTCTTCTACAACAAGCTGTGAAAGAAGACATCTTGGTGTTATTACAACATAATGGAACTTCCTACTCGATTTGGAAAGCGTTAAGATCAAAGTTTGTTGGTAGTCAAGAAATGATAAAGAACAAGAAGTCACTTCTGAAGAAAGAGTTCGATTTGTTTCGTGGTTTGAAGAATGAAAGCACAAAGCAGATTATTGAAAGATATTGCAATCTGATAACAAACATGAAGAGATTGAGTATTGAGAAAGACAATGAAGAGTTGATCGAAAAGCTTGCTGATTCATTGCCACATGAGACTTGGGGAACATATCTCATGATGCTTAGAAACAAGAAAGGTTTTAGCAGTTTGACACTCAGCAAATTCATTGAGAAGCTGGAAGCTCAAGAAATGGAGCAACGAAAGATTATTCGAATGAAAGACTTTGATGGTGAACAGGATATTGGGTTGTATTACAAAGCAGGGGTGAATGAGAAGTCTACAAATTTATCTCCAAAAATAGAAACTGCTTACAATGCTAAGAATTCTTCTGGAAGTTCATCATCAGGATCAAACAACAAAACAAGTTTCACATCATTTCAGTCTTTCGATCCAAACATTTCAGCAACAAAGAATGGAAAAAAGATTCAGTGCAACATTGTACTGAATTTGGAGAATGATGAAGACTATTCAGTAGAAATTGCAAAAAGCCATATGTCTTTATTGGGAACTGTTCTTGAATCTTATGGTAGTTTTGTTGCAGGTCGTATCGGGAATCCAATGCTAACAAAGAAAGATTACGACCAGATTGATGCTGAAGAGATGGAGCTGATGGACATAAAATGGTGCTTGGCCAGCGTGTTGAGGAGAGCTGAGAAATTCAAGCAAATAACTGGAAGAGATGATCTTCGTGAGGCTGGTACTTCTGCTTTAGGTTTTGACAAATCTAAAGTCACTTGTTTTCGTTGCAGGGAGAAAGGTCACTTCAAGAAGGAGTGCACCAATCGCAAAACAAGTGGAGCTCAGAATCCTTTCAACAACAACAATGATTATTACCGAAAAGCCATCTACCATCAAGTTGCTCAACAACCATCTCAACAACATCAACATCAAGCACAAACTGCACATGGAATGCACATTATTGAAGATTCTGGAAAGAGAGCTTGTGTGATTAATCAAGATTCTTCAACAAGAGCTGATGGAAGTGCCTTGATAATAGATCAAGATGACGAAAAGTTACCTGAGGGTTTTAGCTGGGAGAATTTTACTTGGGATAACTATATTCCTGATCAAGCTAAAGCTCACACAGCTTTTGTAGCTCGAGTTGAAGAGGACAGTGATGATGATACTGAATATTGGAAGAGAAAATTTGATGCTGATATGAAATTGATTGCTGAAAGTGACAGTGAAGATGAAAAGGTTAAAAAGAAGAAGAAAAAGGTCAAGACTCCAGTGAGCAGTGATGACGAAGAAATTCCAGTGATCAAAAGGAAAGTAAAGGTTGAAGTTGCAAAGTTCAAAGTTGATGAAGAAGTTGATGCAAAGAAGATTCCAGTGAAGTGTGAAAACTGTGAAGCTGTGAAGAAGCAGAACAGTACACTGATCTATAACTTGAATAGTTTGAAGGAATCTTATGATGTACTGAACAAAGCAATGAACCAATACAATCTAACTAGTGAAGAACAAGCAACAGCGATGAAAACACTTCAGGGTGCTTTTATGACGAAGCAAAAAGTGGTGAACAACTACATTGAGAAGTGTGCTGTGCTAGAACAAAAGTTGGAATTGCAAAGAATTGAGACTGAAAGAGTTAATCGTTTGTTGAAAAGTTACTCATGTACTTCTTATGTCATTGACAGGATTTATCCGACTGTTGAAGGCATGAAGGCATTTGAAGAGGATGAAGTAACTGAAGAAAAGAATAATGAAAAAGTGGCTGAAGAAAAGACTCCAGAAAAGAAAAACAAGAAGAAGTGTGATACAAAGAAAAAGACCGACAAGAAGGATTCTGGTAAGAAACAAGATGTTGGTTATAACAAATGTCCACCCCCATTAGAAAATGGATATTTGCCCAGGAATCCAAATCAGGAAAGAGTCGAAAAAGCAACAAATTTACAGTGGGAGTCGGAGTCCTCAGTCAATTTGCCAGAAAATATTGATGTCGTGTTTACATCATCTGACACTGATCATGAGTCCGAGTTAATAAAGAAAGTCGTCGATCAGGTGTTGGATAAAGATGAAACTGAGGAGTCAAAGTTGGAGTCAAACTCAGAGTCAAATTCAGAGTCAGAGTCAAAGTCTGGTTCTGAAAGTTCGAGTTCGACAGTCAACAGTCCAAATTCTTCGGTTAAAAGAGTTTATAATAAAAAATTCCTGTTATCAAAATCTAATTTGAGTGACGAAACATTCAAAGTTGCATATACATTGAATGATTCCGACAAATTATATTCTGATGAGGAATTTCCAATAAGAGGTGTCAAAACTGAATTGATCAAAAAGGTTTTCAAACTAACAGAAATTAATATTTCTGAAATAAAAGATTTAAATCTTAATGGTAAACCTAAACTTTACACCTCAAGAGTACAACAAAGATTAAACAAGAAAAAAGGTTACAGTTCTGGTTTTCAAAAGAAACCAAATCCTAACCGTAATTTCAAAAAGAAAGGTCTTGGATTTGTTCCAACAGAAAAACAGAAAAATGAAAAATATGTTCGTGATTTTAAATCAAAGATGACATTTGTTTCAGGTACTTCATCAGAAGAAGAAGAAAAGAAAGAATTCTGGAGACAATCGAACAAAGAATTTCTTGAAAAGAAGCAAGAAGAGATGAAAGAAACGAGAACCTGTTTCAAATGCAACAATGTTGGACATATTGCCAAAGATTGTTCAAAGGCAATACAGTCAAAACAGGGAGTTTCTCGTAACTCGAAAGACAAGAAAATTGTGTTTGAACCACTAATTGACAGAACCAAACTTTTCAAAAATTCTACTTTTGAAATTGGTGAATGTTCAAACAAGTTTTACAAGAAGAGAGCTAAATCTGACAACCAGAAATGGATTGTTAAGAAGTCTGGAGGTAGTTCTAGCGATGATTCTGATACGTCAAAATCAGAGGAGCTATCTTCTGGCGATGAATCTGATTCCACAAAATCAGATGAGCCACAGGTTGAGTTAAAATTGAAAACTTCAGTTCCTCCAATGGATGATGTTCATTTTCCACCATTGAAGGCTGAAAATTTTAAAAAGAAAATTGGTAAGGTTGAAATTTCAAACCAATTTTATGATGACAAGAAGGAATTTGATGTCGAAAAGGCCTTTAACCCCGCGGTGAAACACATTTTTGGTAAAATGATTGATCGAAAAGTCAAAGGGGTTAAAGAGTTCTATGAGAAGAAGATGCAGAAAGATAAAATTGAACCATCCCTGGTTTGTGACTGGGATGGTACATACTCTGAACAGTAAGTCTGTGGACTTGCCGGAGATCCCAAGTTGGTAATCGTGGATCAGGAATCGGCATCTTTCTGTGTATTTGATTGTGTTTTTTTTACAAGTGGTAAATCAGGGACATTAATTTGTACTTGATTTTCTACAAATGGTTGAAGACAAAATGATGAACCATATCCTCAACTTTACAAGTGGTAAAATCAAACTTATTTTCCGGAAAAACCATTTGATTAAAACAAACTTAAGTGGTTTGAAATCTAAATGGGAAAATAGTTTGAGGGGGAGTTCTGATTGTTTATGCCAAGTGAATGGCGAATTGAAGCAATTCGATATCGGTTGTCAATTTTATTGTACAGTTTGTTTTCAAATTTCCTAAAATGTGTTTGCATTTTAGGGGGAGTAAGAATTTTTAGAAAATCCAAAAACATTTGAAAATTTGAAAAAGTCAAAAACATGATAAAATGAAAAATGAGTTTTGTTGTATAAAAGAGGAAATGATAGTACATCAGTGGACTATCACAGCATGCTAAAGAAATGGAAAGTTAAAATGTGATAAACGGTCTCACTGATGATGTGCCAGTAGATTTTTGCACATTTAGTAGATTGTGACGAGATATAAACCTAAATTTCAAACTTGCTTGTTCTGTGGGTTAACACAAACTTGGATATATAGGTAACCCCTGAAATCTTGTTTGAAAGGTCCCTTATTCTGAGATACTAGGTCTTTATGCTCAGTGATATCTGGGGTATTATCCCGGGACTTCTGCTGAAAGAAATTTCTAACCTAGTCCCCGGATAATGCTTTCTGCAAATGCTTGAAACATAGCATCGCCCTCAGCAAGCTGATGAAACAATAAAATTGATAGTCGCTGCTGTTGTAATGCAAAAGATCCTCTAAAGGGGACTCACCAAAAGTCGAAGCCGTCATCTCTCTGCGTATCGAAAGATCGACCTGAGCTCTCACGGCCCTCGTACTATAATTTATTCCCCTGACAGATATCATCTGTGGTATACTCACCTGTAAGACTGAATATTGGGATCTGGATACGGGAGTATATTCAAGTAGTGGGACACACGAATAAGTTCAAGAGCTTAAAACATTAACCTCGTATCTCGGATCAATTGAACTTTGTGTAAAAATTTAAGTGGACAAATATACTGACAATCTAGGTGAATCGTTTAGAACTTAAAATGAAATGAAGCTTAACGGTGTTGGTGATATGTCTCAGAAACTGATATGATCCTCTTGCACGAAGCTCACAAAAATATTGTTTGTATATATTTCTTTACTGCATTTCATTCTATTCAAAAATCCAAAAAGATTTTCAGTGTGTTTTAGCATAAAATTTTGAAAAAGTCAAAAAGATTTTCGACAACTGATGTTGGAGAGCTGATTTTCAAAATTCCAAGTGCTAAACATGATGAACAGATGGTTTGGGAGAGTGTTTTGTTTTTGAACATAAAGAATGATATTTCTTCAAATGGTTCATCAGAGACTATAAATGTTTAGATCATTTTTGTGATATTTTCGAGTGATGTCTGATTGTGTTCAAGTTATCATCAGAAAATTTATTTTTGGGTAGAGCATGTGCAGGTATAGTCAGGTTTCAATTTTAAACATGAAGATAGAGTGTCAGGTTCCAATACCTGATATAGAGATTGAGGATATTTACAATGTCAGACACTTCAAAGAGTTCGAGAGGACTGATAAAGAATAAAGATGCAAAGACTCGACACTGAAGACTCCGTCAACATCCGAGGGGGAGTTTGTTGGTGCATCCGTCTGTCGTCTACGTCTTATATCGAGTCTCAGTCTCGGTGCGAATCTGAAAAGGGGTGATATCATCATCTTGGATGATGACATCATAATAGTGATGTCATTATCACATCACCTCACAAGAGACAAAAGCATTAATGAAGTTAAAGTTGGAGTTCGGTCAACATATTTGTTTCTGATTTGTTTTTGTATGTAAAAGTTAGGTTCGCTTATAGTGTCATAGGGAGGTCCGCTTATATGTCATTGTTTCTGGTTCGCTTATATGGTCATTGGAGATTCGCTTTTATGTCAAAAGTGAGGTCCGCTTATATGTCCATGTGTGTAAAAGCGGACCTGGTCTCCTATAAATAGTCATCATAAGCGATCCTCACAACATAGTTCTAGGTGTTGTCTTCCGGTGAGCCATGAAGTGCTGCCGAAGTGTCGACAGGTTGTAAACGTCTTCTAGATCAATAATATCGACAGTTTTATGTGTATACGTGCTGAATTACATCGAAACACTTGTTTCCGCCTCTTGTTTTGATGAAAAACTCTTCTACACGACTCGTTTAGGTCAGAATTCGATCCTACACCTTTTGTTTCATCTCGATTCTTCCGATTAGTACACGAATATAGATTGACTAATCGTATTATCGCTTGAGGTGTGATTAGATATGTATACATGTTAACAGTGATGTATTGGTTTGATTGGCATGATGAAACCTGGAGTTTCGCCATGCTCAATTACGACGAAACCTGGGGTTTCGCCGGCCCAGGTTTCTCCGAAGCCGAGTAAGGGCCCAACGCTGTTACGCATGCTTATATAACGAAGTAGGGCTGTTCAAGGGCACATATTTGATCGATTGGCAAACCCGAGACTTCATTTCTCTCCCTTGCACCCGACGGCAATTATCAACCCTCCTTGAAGTCCTTTTGTTTCATCTCGATTCTTCCGATTAATACACGAATATAGATTGACTAATCGTATTATCGCTTGAGGTGTGATTAGATATGTATACAGGTTAACAGTGATGTATTGGTTTGATTGGCATGATGATTGTAACACCTCGAAAATTTCGGGTTCAATAATAAAACGACACGTGTCATGTCAGACAAAACGCGTTGTAAACTCGGATTTTAATAAAGATGATTCGGTAGGATTTAAAGTGGCGTCATGTTAAACTGTTACCTCTGAACGACCTAAATTTTTAAATCCCAAGACCCGATTAAATGCAATACACATCTTTTATGCCCTCTATGCACAGAATTATTGTCAAGAAAGGAAAAGTCAAATGCATGATGTGATCCCATGATGAAATGAATGATAAACCGTCATTTACGGGTCTTGTATATGCAATCAAGAGAAATAATGGATGGTGGTAGGGTATGTTACAGTATTAGACACTTATTGGAGGTCTCCTACTGATAAAATAAGTCCCAAAGTCGATCATTGATGTCCCAAAAGTCGTGCAAGTTGTTACCTTTTCGTATCTTCAACAAACGACAACAATTTTGTCTTAGGAAGGGGCTAGCGCACCGCTACATACGTAGCGTAACGGTGCGCTACCATGATGAGTCAGAAAGCCCAAAGTAGCGGGCTAGCGCACCGCTACATGTGTAGCGTAACGGTGCGCTAGCTGTGCCCAGAAGCAGAAAAACAGGCAGCAGCCTGTATGTCGCGATTGTGACTTGTTTCTTCGGTTTTTCTTGCATGTGCATGAACCTTAGACTCCCCTAGGCACTAGAAGACATGTGTTGAACAATTGTGGAAGGGTATAGACTCTTGTGTCAATTGATTGTGGTGTGTAAACCCACTATATAAAGGACCTTCAAATGCAACTTTCATTCACACATCATATTCAAGCATTCTGAGTATTTGGGGAGCTTGCAAACTGATCAAGAGCCTTTCTAATCATCCTTAATCACCTTGTAAGTGCTCTAATCTTTCCTTAGTCAATTACTTAGCATAATTAGCTTAAAAGTCAAACTGAGTTTGACTTAGCGATAAGTAGACGATGGTTTAGCCATACGTCGAAATTAAGGTAGCGCTAAGTAGGTATTTATATGAGTATTAAACCCTTGAAAGGGTTCCTGCTGATTCAAATCATAACGTATTCGTTTGTCGAGTCAAACAAGAACCGAAAAAGTCAACAGAACTTCATTTTACAAATAAACGCGTAATTATCAATCCGGATAACGTGTAATCTGTTTTGACACATAAATAACTTGATAATAAGTTTAAGAACTTGTCTAGGCTTGTTTGGTTCGTCAACTTTCGGTTTAAACCTCGGTTCGGAACCGAAGAACGCAAAGCTTTGACTTTTGCGTTGACTTCAGTTCTGACCCGTTTTAGTATGATTTGATAGTGCCTTAAAGTTCCATTAAGACTTGGTTACATGTTAGAACAAACCTCTGAGTTTGAAATGTTGATTACACGGTTCGTTTACGCGTTCCGTTAAATGCTTAGAAGTTGACCAAAATGCCCTTTCGAACTTAAAACGAGATTTTTGACAATGTGAGTGGCCAAGGACCTTGGCTACTGAATAATAAGCATGTCCGTAAAATCCTACATCAATCCGAGGTCTAGATTGTGATTTATGCGCATTATCGTGTTTAACGAGCTTTTAAGTAATTAAACGGCATAATTAGCGCATAGCCCACCTAAACCCGATTTTTGGTATCAAGCTTTATACCTACCGATGTTAAATAATATTTTAGGATTTATAAATATTTTTAATGACTTTTAGGCTGAGTTTATAAAGGGTTAGTGCATTGATTCAGTAATTACCGAATTAAACTTTTTAACGCATAAAATGAGTTTTACATATCCAAATGAAGCAAGGCTTTTTGCTACTGATTCAAAATAATAAATAGAATATTTTGAACTATAAAAACTGATTAAAACTCAGATGTTGTATCTAAACCCGAAAATCGCTTAAAACCGTTAATTACACGTTTTAAGCGAAAAGTACGAGTTAAAACCTTTATAAACATACAAGACTCATTGCCTACTGATGTAACTTAGTAAAATGTGTATTTTTACAGATTACATCAGTCCCGAATTCAGACCTACGTTAAAACTCTTTTATAACCTTCAAATTGACCAAAATACCCCTACGGGGCTAAGTTGGCAATTAATCTCGTTTTGGGCATAATGGAAGATATCTTAATGATATCACAACATATATAAAGCATATCAACATTAGTAACCTGTCCCGGACTCTCTAGATTAACCGTTACGCGTTAATCGCGTTCGGTTCGGTTATGTAACTAGTTTACGTATAAATAACCGAAACGGGTCAAACCTTAACGGTTTTATCTCAAAATCCAGAATGTGAATAATAAACCCATATTAAACAAGTCTCTGAACTTGTCGGGTCTAAATCACATTCTATCCGGTCTTCGCTTAATCGTGCGTACGAACCGTATCTTTGAAACTAGCCGGTCTAAGCCTAAGCTTAATTAAGAACCGCTAGGATTCTAATAGGTTATATTTAACCTTCGTTCCAGATTAGGAGAAACAGTAAAAGCTACCTGCTATTTGATTATTGTGACTATACTTTGCATCAAGGTAAATACTTTTAACTTATTTTCCCTATACGGGCTTGGGTTACGGTACATAGCGTACCGCTTGATCGAGCATCAAATCTTCCACGCTTAGTGGTTAATTGAATAATTTGATCGGCTCGTTTTAAACAGATGTGTTTACTTTACAGCCTTTGGGGGGTTAATGACCATGTCCCGGATATCCTCGGCATTATCTTACGAGATTGCCACGACCTGAGCACGGGGTGTAGGCGTACTCCCGTGTATAACTCACTTACAGTGGTGTGTCTATTGATCTTTAACCCGGATACGTCCGGGCTACTGAACGCATAAGTAACACGTAATTCGTTAACAAGATTATTATATATCAAAATAATTCTCCCAAGTTAAACAAAATGTTTATGCCATGTGCATCCAAACCAATTTTCAATCATTTTATAAAATGAGTCAGTTGAATGTATTTACCAGTGTAAACTGACGTATTTTCCCAAAAAGATTAAATGCAGGTACTAGGCGAAATAGGCTGGAAGTCTCCTAAGCATCACTAGAAGTCTCGCAAACTTAAGATGCCGATGTCTGTTGAACCATAAACAATATTTTTATTATTCGATCCTACTGTGGATAAACACCGGATAATTGTGACTTTGTTTACAATAATAAATTCGGTTGTATCTTATTTAAATTTGCTTCCGCTGTGCATTATTATATTGTGTTGTTTGACTATTACGTTGCCAACCACGTCACGATACTCCCCCACTGGGCCCACCGGTGACACGTGGAAATCGGGGTGTGACAATGATTAACTGGCTCGATGATTTGATATCTTTCCTAAGATAATGAATGATTAGGGTTTCAAGATGATGATTGAAATTATTGTGTTATTGATGGTGTAGACTGTTGATCGATGAGATAAGTTGTTAGTATTGATGAATCTGATGAATTTGATTTCATGTAATGACTATCATATGTGTTAGATTGATTTTGATGGAATGATTGGTTAACGATTGCAAACTGATTGTCTTGTCGACGGCAGTTAGGGTTTCTGTGTGGATAACTGTTAATTCGACGTAACTTCTGCATGTTAACGAAACTCGTTGGTCGACGAAACGTGGGAGTTTCGTCACTTGGGGTTACGACGAAACCTGGGGGTTTTGTCCAAGGAAATCGCGATGAAACTTGGGAGTGTCGTAATGAGGGATCACGACGAAACAAGGGGGTTTCGTCGATATGGAATCACGACGAAACAAGGGGGTTTCGTCGATATGGAATCACGATGAAATAAGGGGGGTTTCGACAGGAGGGTAATTTGGCACAGTAACTCAATTAAGACAGTTAACGGATAACTATGTTAGTGAAGACTATGGAACAGTTATGTGTTGTTATGAATCAATTATGTGGAGTATGGTTTGATTGAACTTGAATAACTGTTTATGTGCTACTTGATGATATTTGCCCAAGCACACTTTGTGACGTTAAATTATACCTAAAACATTACGAACATAAACTGACTGTGTATAAGTGCATACCATAGGCTTTGACTGATTTATTAGAAACAAGTAGTTAAGCATACCGAGCAAACCAATGTGAGTTCACACTTTCTATAAGGCATGGGATTCCCGGTGGTTTGGGAATGGGTTAAGAAACTAAAACGGAACCTATATATTCACCTTTAACAGAATATGTACCTCCATCCTTGGTTGGGAAGGACGACTACGTTTAACCTACGTATCCTCGGTTGGGTAGAGTACGTACCTCCATCCTCGGTTGGGAAGGACGACAACCTATAACTTACTAGACAAAACTCTATCATGAAGTCCCTCATTTTTATATCGACTTAATCGCCGGGCCAATGGCGAGCGGGTCATTAGTTAATAGCGCTATTAGGGTTGACAAGCCTCACACCGTGCCGGTAGGACGGGCGTGTACTAATGGATCTGGGCACCTAGTCAATGATGATAGACATTGACGTCGGGCACAACTTCCTCAGTCAGTTATCGATATGGTAACGGTCTAGTGGTTTACAACATGGGGTATCCCCCACTGGTTATGGTTTGGGAAATAAGGAATTGATCAACTATTGGATTTCAAATGAACATATGGTTTTTGAAACAACTTTAAACTGGACAACCAACTATGAACTCGCTCAACTTTGTTGTTGACTCATTGTTACATGCCTTGCAGGTCGTTAGGCGCTTATGGAGCTTGCACAGGGAGGAGTGGTCGTTGTGGGGCATGGACTGTTGAGTTCCATGTTAAACATTTAAACTTTATGAACTTATTACTTATGTTTGGGTTTTACGTTTTATGCTTCCGCTGTTAACTTAAAGTTGATTACTTTCTTTTGGACACCAATTATATTGTGGTTGGTTTTATTTACTTAATTACGTTGTTCAATATGATTGGTGGTTTGATCCTGGTCATGTCACGCCTCATGCGGTGATACTCCACTTGTGGATTTTGGGGGTGTGACAGATTGGTATCAGAGCCATTGGTTATAGTGAACTTGGATTTAAAAAGGGAAAAGCTTTTTGATAAAACCAGACTATAACCTGTATAGTGCTCAACGATCCACAACGACGCTTCGCCCCACGTGCAAGGCTCAACACTCTAGGTGATATGGTTTATGTTTATATTGCCTATTTGTTAGTTACATAGTACATGGTTCATGGTATGCTTGGTTAACGTAGCGATTACTGTTTGAAACCCTGTGTGCTTACTCTCTTCTGTCATCGCACTTTCGCGACACCTCTCTCACTTGTGCTTCTTTTAATGTGAAGATCATGAGTGGACGTTTGAACTTGACTCAAGCCCAACTGACGGCTCTAATTAATGAACGAGTTACTGAGGCACTCGCAGCATCTCAGGCAGGAGGTATAACCTGTGATTTCAACTTACTCTAGGATTTCTAGATCCTACTCTCGTGAACCAACTCCCGTGCTTAACTTTGTACTTTTGCCCACGTGACAGGTCAACCTGCTCAGCCTCCTGTGTGTACTTTCAAAACTCTCATGGATTGCCGACCCAGTACTTTCAACGGCACTGAAGGAGCTGTAGGCCTCCTCCACTGGTTCGAGAAGCTCGAATCTGTCTTCGAGATGTGTGAATGCCCTGAGGCTCGTAGGGTGAAGTATGCTACTGGTACTCTTGAAGGTGTGGCGCTCACGTGGTGGAACGCTCAAGTCCAAATGCTGGGGTTGGCGGCTGCTAATGCCACCCCATGGAACGACTTCAAGGATCTGATCAAGGAAGAGTACTGTAACCGTGATGACATCCACAAACTGGAAGTGGAGTTCTACAACTTAAAGATGACGGGGTCTGAAATCGAAGCATACACGAAGAGATCAAATGAGCTGGCTATCTTGTGTCCTACTATGATGGATCCTCCTATCAAGCGCATCGAGCTGCACCTCAAGGGTTTAGTGCCAGAGATTCAGAGCCATGTGACTGCAGCTAATCTTGGCACCTTCCAGCAAGTCATTCGACTAGCCCATCGTCTCACTGATCAGGCAGTTGAGTAGAACAAGCTGCCCAAGCGTATTAGTGCTACAACTACATCAGATGCTCCTAGCGACAACAAGTGTAAGTGGGATGGAAATTTGAGCAAAGGTTCTACTTCCGTTCAGTCTCAGTCTCAGCAGCGAAGGACTGACGACTTCAAGAGCCCCGGTCAGCAATCTGCAGGTAATCAGAATCAGGGCCAGGGTGGATACAAGGGAAATCACCCTAAGTGCAATCGATGTAATTTGCACCACAGCGGGCCGTGCAACAAGGGTCGTTGTCAGGGATGTAACAAGCTTGGTCATGAAGCCAAGGATTGCCGGAGCTCACGTCCTGTGAATCAGAATCGTCAACAGCAGCCACAAGCTCCACAGAACCAGCAGCAACAACAGCAGGGTAATAAGGGATGTTTTCAGTGCGGTGCTGAGGGTCACTTCAAGAGACACTGTCCACAGTTAAATCAGAACCAGAACAACCACAACAACCAAGGAAATGGGAACAACAACGGGGGTAACAATAATGGCAACGATGCTAGGGGACGTGCCTTCGTGATTGGTCAGGGTGATGCGAGGAATGATCCCAACGTTGTGATGGGTAAGTTTCTACTAGATGACTTCTTTGTTACTGTTTTGTTTGATTCGGGTTCCGATACTAGTTACGTGTCTTTAAAAGTTAGTCAGATGCTTAAACGTACTCCAACACTTTTGAACACCAAGCATGTTGTAGAACTAGCTAATGGTAAGAGTCTTGAGGCCACACACGTAGTTAAGGGTTGTAATCTTGTTCTTGCTGGTCAGATCATCACTATCGACCTTATTCCCATCGTTCTTGGTAGCTTCAACATCGTTATTGGGATGGATTGGTTGTCTCATCATCAAGCGGAAATTCTTTGCAAGGAGAAAGTTGTTCGTATTCCCCGTTCAGGTGAAGAACCTCTCATGATTCGAGGTGATAAGAGTGGTGCTGTGGTAGGCATCATCTCTTTCCTTAAGGCCCAGAAGTGTTTACGAAAGGGCCACACTGCTATTCTAGCCCTCGTTACTGAAACCTCAACGAAAGAGAAGAAGATAGAAGACATTCCGATCGTACGTGACTTTCCTGAGGAATTACCTGGTCTTCCGCCTCATCGTCAGGTCGAGTTTCAAATCGAGCTAGTTCCTGGAGCAGCACCGATAGCTCGTGCACCTTATCGTTTGGCCCCATCAGAACTAGAAGAACTATCTACGCAATTACAGGAGCTCTTGGACAAGGGTTTTATACGTCCTAGCTCTTCGCCCTAGGGAGCACCAGTTTTGTTTGTGAAGAAGAAAGACGGTACCTTCCTAATGGGTATTGATTATCGCGAACTCAACAAGGTGACCGTGAAGAATCGTTATCCTCTCCCACGTATTGATGACTTGTTCGACCAGTTGCAAGGGTCGAGCTTCTACTCAAAGATTGATCTGAAATCGGGCTACCATCAGTTGAGAGTTAGAGACGAGGATATCTCCAAGACAACATTCAGAACTCATTACGGGCATTACAAGTTTCTGGTCATGCCTTTCGAATTGACGAACGCAGTGCAAAACTTACCTGGATAAGTTTATTATTGTTTTTATCGACGACATCCTGATCTATTCTAAGAGTCAGGAGGAACACAAGCATCATCTAAGACTTATTCTGGAACTTCTTCGAGCAGAACAGCTGTATGCTAAGTTTTCAAAATGCGACTTTTGGCTTCGTGAAGTCCATTTCTTAGGCCACGTGGTAAACAAGGATGGGGTTCATGTTGATCCATCTAAGGTAGACTCGATCAAGAAATGGCCTGCACCCCGTACACCAACAGAAATACGCCAATTCTTGGGTTTGGCGGGCTACTATAGAAGGTTCATCAAGGATTTCTCCAAGATTGCGCAACCTCTCACTTCACTAACTCAGAAGGGTGTCACCTATCGTTAGGGTTATGCACAGGAGTCCGCGTTTCAGCACTTAAAGGATAGACTTTGTAGCTCACCTATTCTCTCATTGCCTGAAGGCACAGACGATTTTGTGGTTTATTGCAACGCGTCCATCCAAGGACTTGGTTGTGTGTTGATGCAATGTGAAAAAGGTCATTGCTTACGCGTCACGCCAACTTAAGGTCCATGAAAGGAATTACACTACTCATGACTTGGAGTTGGGAGCAGTGGTATTTGCTCTCAAGATATGGAGACATTACCTGTACGGTACCATGTGCACCATTTACATCGATCACAGGAGTCTCCAGCATATCTTCGAACAGAAGGAGTTGAACATGCGACAGCGTCGATGGGTCGAACTCTTGAATGACTACGAATGCGCGATCAAGTATCATCCAGGAAAAGCCAATGTTGTGGCCGACGTCCTCAGCCGAAAGGAGTCAAAACCTAAGCGCGTGCGAGCGTTACAACTTACCATCCAATCTAGTCTTCCTACTCACATACGAGATGCTCAGGTTGAAGCATTGAAAGCAGAGAACATCAGGGCTGAGTCCCTATGAGGATCGAGGAAACTGTTAGAACAAAAGGAAGACGGCGCCTACTACGTAATAGGGCGCATCTAGGTTCCACTTTATGGAAACTTACGCGAGCTTGTGATGGATCAAGCGCACAAGTCTCGTTACTCAGTACATCCTGGTTCGGATAAGATGTACCACGACCTAAAGACTACGTACTGGTGGCCAAGCACGAAGGCCAACATAGCAACCTACGTCAGTAAATGTTTGACTTGTGCGAGAGTCAAGATTGAGCACCAGAAACCATCAAGCCTACTTCAACAACCAGAGATCCCGACATGGAAATGGGAGCAAATTTCCATGGACTTTGTTACTGGCCTACCTAGATCACAACGAGGAAACGATACTATTTGGGTGATAGTGGATCGATTGACAAAGTCTGCACACTTTTTGGCTATCAAGGAAACGGATAAGTTTTCTACTTTAGTAGACGTTTACCTGAAAGAAGTAGTCTCGAGGCACGGGGTGCCAACCTCCATCATATCTGATCGTGATGCGCGTTTTACCTCTGAGTTGTGGCAGGCGATGCACAAGTCCTTTGGCTCACGTCTAGACATGAGCACAGCGTATCATCCACAGACGGATGGGCAGTCTGAGCGCACCATCCAAACCCTTGAAGACATGCTTCGAGCATGTGTAATCGATTTTGGCAACGGTTGGGAAAGACACCTTCCTTTAGTGGAGTTTTCGTATAACAACAGTTACCACACCAGCATCCAGGCTGCTCCGTTTGAGGCATTGTACGGGCGCAAGTGCAGTTCACCTCTTTGTTGGGCAAAGGTTGGGGACAGCCAAATCAAAGGTCCAGAACTCGTCGTCGACACGACAAAAAAGTTGCCCAGATGTTGGTGCATTACGTTTTTCGACTTCGTCTTGTATCGAGTCTTGTAATAGAATTGTTAGATCAGGGCACGTTGTACGAGGAAATTAGGTTTTGGGTGTGATTGAGCTATTTCGTACGAAATACCCGTTGGCTATTTCGCACGAAATAGAAAGATGGTATTTCGTGCGAAATACCAACCCCTATAAATACCCTTGATGTGATTTCATTTTTATGGTTCATGATTTCGGTACCGAAGTGCTGCCGAAGTGTCCACTGGTCTGTAATTGTGTTAAATCAATAATACAAGACAATTAAGAGTGATTCAAGCTGTTACAAATCTAATCAATGAATTCCGCCTCTGATTAGACCGAGAACTCTTCTGATCGACTCATTTGGGTCACAAAACGATCCTATAAGTGGTATCAGAGCTCAGGAGGAAGAGTTCGTACCAATTCAGCTTAAAAATCTGACTTCTACACCTTCTTTTCAAAATTAAACAAATTTTTACGGTCAAAATGACTTGAATTTCACACATTATAAGCGAAACAGTGTTTTATCGAATCCTTGAAAAAATTGGACCTAAATTCGATCTAAAATTGGTAAAATTGGTTATTTCGCTTGAAAATGGTTTCGGATTAAGTGACGTCAGCAGTATTTCGCACGAAATAGGCAATCGATTTCGCTTGAAATTGCTATTTCGCTTGAAAAATTCTTGATTTCGCACGAAATCAGGTTATTTCGCACCAAGTTGTTATTTCGCGTGACTGATTTCGCACGAAATAGTAATTCCGTTTGAAAGCTGTATTTCGTGTGAAAATTGATTTCGCTTGAAAGAGGTATTTCATTTGAATTGTTGCAATTTCGTTTGAAAAGCTATTTCGCACCAAGTGTTTTCGTTTGAAATTGATTTTAGAAACATGGATGAGGAATTCTACAATGCGTTTGCTACACCAGTTGCTCCTGTTACAGCTGCTGAAACTCTTTATAGTGAGAATGAGACGGGAACTTATCAAAAGCCGCCAAAGCTTATGTACATCGAAGATTTTAGAGGATGGCAAAATAGATTTGAGAACTGGGTGCAAGCTTATAAGTTTGACGCATGGTGTTCATTAGAGAAAAATTACGAGAAACCGAAAAATGAACGTGGGATTGAAAAAGCTTTCTGTGAATATTCAGATGTTGAAAAATTGAAATATACAAGTGAAAAAATGATGATCAGTATTCTTCAACAAGCAGTTAAAGAAGATATCTTTGTTTTACTTCAACATGAGGGTACTGCTAGATCAATTTGGACATCATTGATTCAAAAGTTTAAAGGAAGTGCAGATATGATCAAGAACAAAAAGGCTTTACTGAAGAAATCATTTGATATGTTTGTAGCTTTTGAAAATGAAACAACAAAAATGACCATTGATAGATATTGTCATTTGGTTTTGGAAATGGGAAGATTGGACAAAAAGAAAGACGACGATGAATGGGTTGATAAACTAGCCGATGCATTACCACAGCAGAAATGGGGAACTTATTTGTTGATTCTAAAACACATGAGAAAATCTGAAAATATGAATCTGGCACAGTTTATTCAGAAAATTGAAGAGCATGAGTTGGATATCCAGAAAACGGCAATCATGAATAATCCAAATGCTCAACAAGATGTCAGTTTATACTACAGAGGAAACAAATTTGAAGTTACTCCAAGCCCAAAGATTCAAACTGGTTTCAGTGCTGATAGTTCTTCTGGAACAAAGGGAAGTACTGTGACTGAAATTGGAGGACCTTCGTCTTCGTATTCAAGCTTTGATCCAAATTTTACAACACCAAGTCCTCAACGACAGAATTCTACATATCTACAGTGCAATGTTACCTTGAACATTCAAAATGGTCAAAATCTTTCTCCAGAAATAGCTAAGCAACACATGGCATCACTTGTTGCTATGTTGGAATCATATGAAAGCTTGATTGCTGGCAAAATTGGAAATCCGATGCTTACCAAAGAGGATTATGACCAGATTGATGCTGAAGAACTTGAGTTGATGGATGTAAAGTGGTGTTTAGCCAGTGCTGTTCGAAGGGCAGAAAATTTTTGACAAATCACTGGAAGAGATGATTTTAGTGAGATGTCTAAATCTCTGA
Organism: Helianthus tuberosus; assembly: GCA_030545235.1. NCBI lineage: Eukaryota > Viridiplantae > Streptophyta > Magnoliopsida > Asterales > Asteraceae > Helianthus > Helianthus tuberosus. The sequence continues at coordinate 188,858,844 of CM060359.1, forward strand.
TAGGGTTTGACAAATCAAAGGTTACGTGTTTTCGTTGTCGAGAAAAAGGTCATTTTAAGCGTGAGTGCAAAAACGAAGAAACAAATGGAAGACAAGATCAGTCTGGAAAAAAACAATTATTATCAAAAATCAATTTTTCATCAGATTGCCCAACAACCACAAACTGCACATGCACGTGCCATTGAAGAAAAATAGAAAAGAGCTTGTTATGGTATAATTGACCAAGATGATGAAAAGGTTGCCGAGGGATTTAGTTAGGATAAATACATTCCACCTGGTTCAGGTCTTATTGCTAGAATTCTGGAAGAAGATGAAGTCAAAATTAGTTCGAAAAGAATACCGATTTTTCCAGATTTTGGAAGTGGTGTAGATACTGATGATGAAGAAGATTACATTAATAAAGCTAGAAAAGGTCTAGATCCTGATAGTTTTAATTTGTTTTTTGCAGATAAAGTTGAGATGCTGAATGAGAAGAAGATTGCCAGCTTGAAGAGAGAACTGGAAGTAAGAAGAATAGCTGATGATAAGGCAAAGATGGAAGCTGAAGAAGCAAATGTTGAACCAGTAATTGAGAAGGTGATAGAAAAAATTGTTGAAGTGGAGAAAGTGGTAGAGAAAATTGTTGAGGTCGAAAAAATAGTCGAAGTTGAAAAACTCGTCGAAGTTGAGAAAATCGTCGAGGTAGAAAAAATTGCTGAAGTTGAGAAGGTTATCGAGATTGAAAAGATAGTTGAGGTCATTAAACCTTGTCTGAAATGTTTTGAGTCATGCAAACATTGTAAGGAGAAAGACAAGAAGATTCGTGAACTGGAAGAGCTGAAAGAGAATTTGTTGTCTGATGTGAAGTATGTAAAAGAATCATATGATGTGCTGAACAGAACAGTAAATGGTCTGAAAAAGACAAATTCAAAAGTTGAGATTGCTATGACAAAAATGAGTTCAACATTAATGTCAAAACAGAAGGTCATCAATGAGTATATTGAAGACTGTGCAAAATTGAAGCCGGATTTAGAACTCGAAAAGATAGAAAGTGAAAGAATCAAAAGATTGTTGTTGAGTTATACAACATGTGATTATTTGATTGACCGAGTTTATCCTACTGTTGCAGGTCTTGTAGTTTTTCAAGAACAAAAGAAAGAAGAAACGGATGCTGGTAAGAGACAAAGTGCTAAGTATAACAAGTGTCCACCCCTAATCTATGAAAGTTATTCTCCCAGAAAGCCAAATGAGGAAAGTTTAAATAAGGCTCTCAACATCAAGTTAAAGTCTGAAACCATTGATGAGTTACAAGATAACATTGATGTTACATTCACAGCGTCTGACACTGATCATGAGTCTGAGTTGTTAAAGAAAGTGGTCGATCAGGTGTTGGATATGGATGAAGAGTCAAAGTCGGAGTCTGAATCTGAAAGTTTGAGTTCATCAGAAAAGAGTCCAAGATCACCAGTAAAAAGAGTTTACAATAAAAAATTCCTGTTATCAAAATCTAATTTGAATGACGGACCAATCAAAGTGGCATATACTTTGAATGATTCAGACAAATTATATTCTGATGAGGAATTTCCAATAAGAAGTGTCAAATCTGAAATGATCAACTAGGTTTTCAAATTAACAGAAATTAATATTTCTGAAATAAAAGATATAAATCTTCATGAAAAACCTAAAAAGTACACTTCAAGAGTTCAACAGAGATTGAACAAGAAAAAAGGTTACAGTTCTGGTTCAGGTTATCAAAAGAAAGCAAACCATAACGGTAATTTCAAAAAGAAGGGATTGGGTTTTAGTTCTTCAGAAAATTATAAAAATGAGAAAAATTATAAACCAAAAACAAAATTTGTTTCAGGTACAAGTTATGAATAAGAACAGAAGAAACCATTCTAGAAACAGTCAAACCAAGAGTTTTGCTGAAAGAAAGAAGAATTTGAATAAATTTGCACCAAAAGTTGACAGAAGAACTTGTTTCAAATGTCACAAAGTTGGACACATTGCTTGGAATTGCCACATGTCCAATTATTCAAAACAGGGAGTTTCTTCTAACTCTGAATTGAGAAAGAAATTTGTGGGTAAAATGGAACAATCTTTGAAAAAGATTAAAGTGTTTGATAATTTGATTTTTAAAGTTTGTGAAAGTTCAAAACGATTTTACAAAAGAAAAGTTGATATGAACAAACAAAAGTGGATTGTGAAATCTGACAGTAGTTCTGACAATGAATCTGATTCCATAAAATCAGAAGAGTCATGTGTTGATAAAAAGGTTGAGAATTCTGTTCCAGAGTTGAACGATGAAAATTTTCCACCATTGTCAAAAGAAAATTTGAAGTCAAAAGGTAAGATTGAAATCTCAGATCAATTCTTTGCTGGTAAAGGAGAATTTGATGCTGAAAAGGCTTTCAATGGTAAAGTCAAACATATATTTGGAAAAATGGTAGATGGGAAAGTGAAAAGTGCAAAAGATTTTTACCAATCAAAAGGTGGTTGGGATAGATGTGAGCCAAAAGCACCCAAGGGTGGTCAGGCTTGGGTGACAGAAGTTTCAAACTGAAATTCTGACTTTCCGGAGCTTCCAGGTTGGTAAGAGTGGAGCATGAATCAGCATCTTTCTTGAGAAATTCACGAAAGTGATTTCGATCTACAAGTGGTATTTGTTATATTTTGTGTTGCCAGTGATATTGGTGATGACAACCTACAAGTGGTTGAAGAAGGTTTTCACCTACAAGTGGTTAATCAAGGTCACTAAGTTGAACTTGATTTAACTTTCATACAAAATGTTTGGAAAACAATGTGATGAAACCCCGATTTTTACAAAGTGATAAAATCAACAAAACTTATTTTCCAGAAAAACCATTTTGATTAAAACAAACTTAAGTTTTTTGAAATCTCTATGGGAAAATAGTTTCTTGTAAGGGGGAGTTCTGATTGTTTATGCCAAGAGGATGGCGAATTGAAGCTTGAAAATCAGTTGTCTTTTTACTTGTACAGTTTGTTTTGGGAGTAAGAAATTTCGGAAAATCCAAAAACATTAGAAAATTTGAAAAGGGTAAAAACATGATAAAATCAAAACGAGTTTTGTTGTATAAAAGAGGAAATGATAGTACATCAGTGGACGATCACAGCATGCTAAAGAATTGGAAAGTTAAAATGTGATAAACGGTCTCACTGATGATGTGCCAGTAGGTTTTTACACATTTAGTAGATTGTGACGAGATATAAACCTAAATTTCAAACTTGCTTATATCATGGGGAACATCTCTCGGATATATGGGTAACCCCCAAAATCTTGTTTGAAAGGTCCCTCTTTCTGAGATACTAGGTCTTTATACTCAGTGATATCTGGGGTATTCTCCCGGGACTTCTGATTTTGTGGAAGCAATGCCCTAGTCCCCGTATAATACTTTTCGCTTGCTTGAAATATAGCACACCCCTCAGCATAAAAAATGATGAAACATTGCAAAATGCTAATCATGTGCTGTTGAAGAAAAGATTCTCTAAAGGGAACACACCTAAAGTCGAAGCCATCATCTCTCTGATTTTGCGGAAGCAATAGCCTGAGCTCTCATGGCCCTCGCATTTAACCCTTTACAGATATCATCTAGGTATACTCACCTGTAAGACTGAATATTGGGATCTAGATACGGGAGTATATTCTGAGGTGGGACACGCGAATAAGTTTAAGTCTCTAAAACATTAATCTCGTATCTCGAAAAAGTTGAACTTTGTGCGAAAATTTAAGTGGATCAGTATATTGACAATCTATGTGAATCGTTTAGAACTTAAAATGTTTAAAGCTTAACGGTGTTGGTGATTTGTCTTATTAACTGATATGTCCTCTTACACAAACTCACAAAAATATTGTCTGTAAATATTTCTTTACTGCATTTCAAAAATCCAAAAAGATTTTCAGTGTGTTTTAGCATAAATTTTGAAAAATACAAAAAGATTTTTCGACAACTGATGATGGAAAGCTAATCTTCAAAATTCCAAGTGCTGAGCATGATGAACAAATGGTTTGGGAGAAATTGTTTAGAAAAATGATAAACATACAAGTAGTCATCAGAGATTAAAATTGTTAAATCATTTTTGATATGTTTTTCTATCTAGTGATGATTTCTAAATAGTTAAATTTTAAATTTGTGAAATTTACTTTGAGGTAGAGAATGTGCAGGTTACGGCTATGAGAGAGCCAGGGTACGATTCTAGAACTTATGAAAGCCAGGCTACGATCCCAAGCATTCTTTAAGGGGGAGTCTGATGATGAAAAGCTTAAGGAATCAAGAGATCTGATCAAGATAATGTTAAGAGATAGATTGAGATTCAGAAGAGATAAAGATTGAGGATGCTTTCACTGTCAGATGATTTTGAAAAAGCCCGAAGACTGATCAAGGCTGAAGATTGTAAAGACTCGACACCGAAGACTTCGTCAACATCCGATGGGGAGTCTGTTGGTGCATTACGTCTGTCGACTTCGTCTTGTATCGAGTCTTGTAATAGAATTGTTAGATCAGGGCACGTTGTACGAGGAAATTAGGTTTTGGGTGTGATTGAGTTGTTTCGCACGAAATAGCAAAGTGTTATTTCGTACGAAATACCCATTGGCTATTTCGCACGAAATAGCAAGATGGTATTTCGTGCGAAATACCAACCCCTATAAATACCCTTGATGTGATTTCATTTGTAAGGTTCATGATTCCGGTACCGAAGTGCTGCCGACGTGTCTACTGATCTGTAATTGTATTAAATCAATAATACAAGACAATTAAGAGTGATTCAAGCTGTTACAAAGTCTAATCATTGAATTCCGCCTCTGATTAGACCAAGAACTCTTCTGATCGACTCATTTGGGTCACAAAACGATCCTACACCAGATACGACAACGAATGGCGGCAGCTCGTGACCGTCAGAAAAGCTACGCTGATAAGCGTAGGAAACCTCTAGAATTCCAGGTCGGGGACCGGGTTCTACTTAAAGTCTCACCCTGGAAGGGTGTGGTTCGTTTTGGGAAAAGGGGCAAGCTTAATCCGCGTTATGTCGGACCTTTCAAAATCACTGAGAAGATTGGTAGGGTAGCCTACAGATTGAACTTACCAGAAGAACTCAGTGGAGTTCACAACGTGTTCCATGTGTCGAATCTGAAGAAGTGTCTGTCAGATGAGACCCTCATAGTTCCTCTTAAGGAACTCACCATCGATGATCAGCTGCGATTCGTCGAGTGTAGAGATTACAGACCGAGACGTTAAGGTTCTCAAGCGTACCAGGATACCTCTTGTTCGAGTTCGTTGGAACTCCCGTCGTGGCCCAGAGTTTACCTGGGAACGAGAAGACCAAATGAAACACAAGTATCCCCAATTGTTCGAGAACAGTGCAACCACTACTGAGGCTGAAGCTACTGCGGAATTTCGGGACAAAATTCCAAACCAACGGGGGGGTGATGTGAAGCCCTAGGAAAACCAGGAAAACCACGCAACCTAACTAGCTTCCTCAGTGACCACATGCTAAATTTCGGGATAAAATTTCTTTCAATTTGGGGATGATGAGACAACTCGAGTTTTCAAGGTCTTTCCTCACAACTGCGTCTTCATAATTCGTTACGTTGTATTATGTGCACTTTGTTATTTGATTATAAATTGTTGTATTGTGTTACTTGGTTAAATATTGAGTAGTGGACTTTGTGATATATGTGGTGTGTTATTATATATATATATATATATATTACTTACGACGAAACCTAAGGGGGGTTTCGCCACAAACCTGCTTGACGAAACCTCAAGAGTTTTGTCATTCCCTTACTCGACGAAACCTGGAGTTTCGCCATGCTCAATTACGACGAAACCTGGGGTTTCGCCGGCCCAGGTTTCTCCGAAGCCCAGTAAGGGCCCAACGCTGTTACGCATGCTTATATAACGAAGTAGGGCTATTCAAGGGCACATATTTGATCGATTGGCAAACCCTAGACTTCCTTTCTCTCCCTTGCACCCGGCGGCAGTTATCAACCCTCCTTAAAGTCCTTTTGTTTCATCTCGATTCTTCTGGTTAGTACACGAATATAGATTGACTAATCGTATTATCGCTTGAGGTGTGATTAGATATGTATACATGTTAACAGTGATGTATTGGTTTGATTGGCATGATGATTAACTGGCTCGATGATTTGATATCTTTCCTAAGATAATGAATGATTAGGGTTTCAAGATGATGATTGAAATTATTGTGTTATTGATGGTGTAGACTGTTGATCGATGAGATAAGTTGTTAGTATTGATGAATCTGATGAATTTGATTTCATGTAATGACTATCATATGTGTTAGATTGATTTTGATGGAATGATTGGTTAAGGATTGCAAACTGATTGTCTTGTCGACGGCAGTTAGGGTTTCTGTGTGGATAACTGTTAATTCGACATAACTTCTAAATGTTGACGAAACTCGTTGGTCGATGAAACTTGGGAGTTTCGTCACTGGGGTTTACGACGAAACCTGGGGGTTTCGTCCAAGGAAATCGCGATGAAACTTGGGAGTTTTGTAATGAGGGATCACGACGAAATAGGGGGGTTTCGTCGATATGGAATCACGACGAAACAAGGGGGCTTTCGTCAGGAGGGTAATTTGGCACAATAACTCAGTTAAGACAGTTAAGGGATAACTATGTTAGTGAAGACTATGGAACAGTTATGTGTTGTTATGAATCAATTATGTGGAGTATGGTTTGCTTGAACTTGAATAACTGTTTATGTGCTACTTGATGATATTTTCCCAAGCACACTTTGTGACGTTAAATTATACGTGAAACATTACGAACATAAACTGATTATGTATACGTGCATACCATAGGCTTTGACTGATTTATTGGAAACAAGTAGTTAAGCATACCAAGCAAACCAAGGTGAGTTCTCACTTTCTATAAGGCATGGGATTCCTGGTGGTTTGGAAATGGCTTAAGAAACTAAAACGGAACCTACATATTCACCTTTAACAGAATATGTACCTCCGTCCTCGGTTGGGAAGGACGACTACGTTTAACCTACGTATTCTCGGTTGGGTAGAGTACGTACCTCCGTCCTCGGTTGGGAAGGACGCAACCTATAACTTACTAGACAAAACTCTATCATGAAGTCCCTCATTTTTATATCGACTTAATCGCCGGGCCAATGGCGAGCGGGTCATTAGTTAATAGCGCTATTAGGGTTGACAAGCCTCACACTGTGCCGGTAGGACGGGCGTGTACTAATGGATCTGGGCACTTAGTCAACGATGATAGACATTGACGTTGGGCACAACTTCCTCAGTCAGTTTTCGATATGGTAAAGGTCTAGTGGATTACAAAATGGGGTAGCCCCCACTGGTTATGGTTTGGGAAACAAGGAATTGATCAACTATTGGATTTCAAATGAACATATGGTTTTTGAAACAACTTTAAACTGGACAACCAACGGTGAACTCGCTCAACTTTGTTGTTGACTCGTTGTTACATGCCTTGCAGGTCGTTAGGCGCTTATGGAGCTTGCACAAGGAGGAGTGGTCGTTGTGGGGCATGGACTATTGAGTTCCATGTTAAACATTTAAACTTTATGAACTTATTACTTATGTTTGGGTTTTACGTTTTATGCTTCCGCTGTTAACCTAAAGTTGATTACTTTCTTTTGGACACCAATTATATTGTGGTTGGTTTTATTTACTTAATTACGTTGTTCAATATGATTGGTGGCTTGATCCTGGTCATGTCACGCCTCCTGCGGTGATACTCCGCTTGTGGATTTTGGGGGTGTGACAACATTTTAACTATACATGAGGATTATTTGCTTGCCCAAATTTATGTACATGGGTGTGATGTGTTGGGTCATCCCATAGCCAAGTCGAACAGAGGAAGTCCCCTAGCAGTTTATATGCCCTTGGGGCAAGAAGAGAAGAAAAATTCCTTTGTCCCCTTCTTTGTGTTTGGGTTTTAAGGTGAGGAGATCTGTGTTGTGTGCTTGACCCATTAAAGATGAATTTGTAAATAAAATAAATACATTTATTTATGATCGTGACGTAAATTATTATATTGCATTAATCTCTATGTGAATATGAATGTGAATGTGTAGGTTTTGGGTCTTGCCATGACTGGGTCGAAAAGTCCCTTAACTGTTTAGTTGACTTTTGTGGGCAGAAGTAGTCCTCGCAACTTAACAGTCCTTGGGGCAGAGTAAGTCCCAAGTCCCCTAACTGTATCTATCTATCTTGGTGGGAAGACCCCTCACAGTTTAGAGGTCCTTGGGGCGAAAAGGGTCATTTTTCCTTACTTTGTGTTTGGCTTTAAAGGTCGAGGAGACCCATTGTTATGTGCTTCGTCCATTTGAATGGATGTTTGAAGTTATCTAAAAGAATGTTTTAAAGAAGTTGATGCTTATTTAAGACGATGTGATGAAAACGTTTTACAACTATTTTATTGTATTACGATATTAAATACTTGAATTCACTCAGCCTAGCCTAGCTGACTTTTGCATGCGTGTTAGATTAATTTCAGGTGAGCTGGATGAACGATGACCTCTTGGATGTTGAATGATGCATGAAGCTACTCGACATTTGAAGATGGCATTTCTAGTTGAAGACGCTTATTTATGAACTCAATTACTATACATTAAATTTTGTATTTAGATTTAGATGTTTCACATGTTTCAAAAATTTGACTTAAATGTTTTCCGTTGCGTATTCTTTGAAGTTTTAAAATAAAAGATTTAATTTTAGACTATTTTTCTAATGACGACCCAACTATGAGACACCTGGATTTTGGAGTCTTACAATTAAAGATGAGGAGGGTTTTAATGGAGAAACATAATGTATTTATAAGCACATTTGAATAGCAGTGTGATGGTTTATTTTACCCGTTTGAACATTGCACATGATATTTAGGGAAACTCAACAAACTACTAGTTTCTAACGTGCATCATGCATGTATGTGCCAACCGTATACTTACAAATATGTACATGTTGGTTTATGTGTATCAGTTGTATGTGGACGTGGGTTTTGTATATCATTTATGTATTTATACCCACATATTTAGAATAAACAAACTTTTTACAAGTTACAAGTAAAATAACGTACAATAAAAATATATTTTTAATAACTGTGAATTATAGTAGTTATGTAGCTATATAATAACGAATGGAGATAAATATGGTTGTTGCTAGTGTTGTAGAAATAGGTCTAGGAGGCCGATTAATTGGCGTCTAGGCAGTAATCGGTTGGTCATCGCCTAAAAATGAGCAAATCGGTCCAGGCCAAAGTTGGTCAAAATCGGTGCAAGGCGGTTCTAGTCGGTGTTAATTGGAAGAAATCGGACTAATCGGACCCGGTTTTTTACTCAATAAACCCGAATTTTAGACTCGACCCATGGTTTTAAAGGGTTATTCACGTTCTAACAGTGTTGCGGAAGTTATAACCCTAATATTTATAGTCGTCAAAGCTCTGCAACATCCTTTTTCTCCGTCCTCCCCTTCACTGCACACCACCACCACAAGCTCCGCCACACACCACCACAAGCTCTGCAACATCCTTCTTCTCCGACGAGACTTGTTAGTTTAATTGTTTAATTATATGATTAATTATTGTTTATTATATTGATGATTCATCAGTTTTGGTATTAACTATTAAATTATAATCAAATATCAATTGTTTATGGATGAGTATTAAGAAGGATTAATGTCGAATTCTTTTTTATCTTAGGTTAATTGTTGAATTTCTAAGTACTTGATTTGTTATGTTTATGTTTAATTGCCTATGTTTGAATCATACTATTTGAAACTAGAAGTATTTATGTCAATTTTGAAGTACTATTTTTATATTATTGTGTGTGTGTGTGTGTGTATATAAATTTGAAAAATTACATATAAAAATCCACATTCCGATTAATCCCTTATAATCCTTATTAGTCTGGATTAATCCCTAGGCAGTACCTCACCGCCTGACTAGCGCCTTACACCTTCTACAACATTGGTTGTTGCAAATTAGGTTAATGATTTGTAAGAATCAAAACGTGGTTGTTTTATATTAACATCTCTGGTAACAACATAGTTTATTACATTATAGATTTTTTCTTTAATTTTTGTCTAGAATGTTCAAGTTCATAATTTACTTTCCTGCATTTTACAACTTCATTATACATACCTTGATGAAATAAACCCTTTTAACGATGTCAAGTTGGCTTAAATTTAAGATTCTTAATGGCTAATTTAGTTTTCTCATAAACTTTGAAATATGTCATTATGTTTGTGTTATGATGCTTTTAATTTGATTAATTCTTATTGTTGCTTCTGGATATATATAGAATCAACAAATGCTCGTGTGTTGCGGTGGTATGTTACCGCAGGCATTCGATATATGGATGGTTACAATTCTAGTACGATACATACACTCGATACAAAAATCAACACGTGTTTTACATCGACCAAAGGCCGAAGTCCATAAAAACGAACACTTCTGCCGCCACCAATGTTGTTCAAACATTTTCGAAAAGCTTTGATCGTCACTGTAGTAGTACCGATATTCATGTATCTTGACCGACAAAGTTGTAAATATGAATAATTATGGAAATCGTTTACCATAAAATGAATACAAATACTAGTAGGTGTAGTTCGGTATGGTACCGCAACAATATGATGTATGTTTTTTTTTTAATAATAAAAAACATTTTCAATAAAAAATGTACCACAATGTTGCAAGAAAAATAATACAAATACCGGTATTGATGTTCGGTATGGTACGGTAGGAATATGATGAATGTTTATTATAAACATTTTCAATAAAAAATGTATCACAATGTTTTATAGAATAACACAAATACCGGTACTGATGTTGTTCGGTATGGTACGGTACGGTAGTAATATGATGTATGTTAATAAAAAACAAAAAATGTTTTCAATAAAAAATATATCATAGTGTATTTTTCATTGTTGAATGTTAAATCTTTCTACACTTTCTACAAAAAAAAATATCATTTGCAACAACAGAATTTGTCAAATAGCTATATGTTGATTAAGTATACATGATTTTCTTTATTTCAATATGATTATAGGATCAAAATACCAATATTATTTACTTGGGACAACAATTTGTTAATCTAGGACATTTTCGAGAACATGATTCTTGAGTTATGCTGCAGCATTCAACACTTGTTAACCCCTGAACAACAAAAATCTTATTTAGATCCGATTGGATAACATTGTTGACTACACTGTTTGGTGGTGGGAAGTCATTGAGATCCCTTTTCCCACCTTAAAATTCAATGGACAAGATGTTGATTAGGATGTTTATTAAAAACATGTGAGATGCAAAAATATTGTCACACCCGCAAAATCAGAATTTGGCGTAACTACTGGTATGTTCATTGCATAGCGGAAGTATAATGCTAAGACTTCTAGAAAGTTGAACGCCTGCTAAGTACTCAAATCCTAAAGGGTTCTCCTATTCCAACCGTGTCATAGTTTGAATGTGTAACCTGAGAAAGAACATGCTAAAAGTCAACATAAAGTTGGCGAGTTCATAGTTTTTTTTTAAAAAGATTTGAGATAAATCTTTTTTATAACCGGTTTAAATAATGTTGAGAAAACGTAATAAAACCATCTTCCTCAGCACGTCATTTGAAAACTTTGTACTTGTAAAACTTGTATAACCGTCATTGTCCACGTAAGACACGACAACATACCCGCATAAGCCTATAACCAACCTCGACCTAGTGAGTGCCTCTCCAAACCCTGTACTCAAGATGGTAGACTAGCAGTCGGTCATAGTTCCGAAATTTAGCAACATCAAAGACCTCTCCATCACCGAGGTCATCCTCGGGGTGATCAACGTGAAAAATTGGGATGAAATATTCATCATCAAGATCGATGATAGGAGGGACGATAGCAAAAGGTATGGCTAAGGGTACGATCCCGTGCTCCCCCTCTGGATGGCCGTAGATGACCATCTCATGTGGAGGTTGCGGAATAGCTAGGACATCATCTCCTAATGGGGGCGTCATCCACCGCGTGATCGATAAGAGCGAAGGGCTGGAAGTCGTCCATCAAGTCATCGTCGTTAGAGTAGGCCTCATGGTCTGACTCACCGTCGGATGATATGATCTCGATAACGGGTCCATGCTCGTCATCCGAAACAAGCACCATCCGATCCGCGTCCGAAATGCTCGATGATGAAGACATCGGTCCTGGCAAATAATCCGTACAATATATATATATATAGTTATATGTTAGCAAATAAATTTTTACTTATAATATATTTTCATGTAGATCACTATATCTCATGGTAAGTTATCATATTATTTTCGTGTGGACCAACTTAATGTTTTGTGTCTATTCCTTATAGATAGTCATGTAATGTTATTGTTGGTTACTCATGGGTTCACTCGTGTAGTTTTATGCAACGAAAACCTTTTTGTTGTTGTAAGAATTCACCTTTGAAAATCCTTTTGTTATTGTAAAATTTGTTTTCATAAAAGAGCCCTTGTAATTGTAGACTAGACTCGAAAAAAAGTCTTAGTTCACTACAATCGAAGCTTTGATACCAATATGTCACACCCTGCTCGTAGCGGAAGCGCATTCGTGTGACTGTGAAAGGTAATCATTGCATTCGACAAGTAAACAATAAAATAACAACGATGCCATTCATAGATAGTTTAGAAACATAAGTACAAAGTGTTTAGAACAAGTTCACAACGTTTTCCCAAAATAGAATTTCAAGTTATAAGATAACTTTAATAAAAACATAGTTTGCTTCGATAATAAAACAAGGCTTTGACTTCTATATGCACGCACGAGGGCGGAATATATAAGGCAACCCTTCAAAATGGCCATCATTTCTTGTTTATCAACTTTTCTTGATCTCCCGTCATGTTATGCTTTCTTTCCTGAAATACATGTAAGTTTGAAAAAGTCAACAATAAGTTGGTGAATTCATGTGTCTGTTTTCTTTGTATCAAATGAGTCTCAAAAACATTTTAGGATTTTGTATTGTAAACCGGTATGTGAAAGCCTCTATGAAATTCGAGGATCCATTAATGTGTAGCTAATACATTAATATGTGTACCACATAAGTAAGCAAACCAAACCTAGATAATGGTATTCGGAATCTTCCAATACGGGACCACAAAAGCACCCCTAAAAGGTTAATAAACCAGGAGTGGAGCTCGCCAAAACCCAATAGATCAACACCCTTTGCACCTCGGTCATTACGATTAATGGTTACTCTTGTTCATTTTCTACTTATGCGCATATGATCTAAAGTGATTTCATTCCATAGCTAAACATACCATTATTGTAACATGTATTCCCCCTCGATTGTTTAACAGTAAAACATTGAAAAGTTTGAAAGGGGGGACATGAAGTCACATTTTTGCGTTCACGTAAATGAAGTGCTAGCAAACTTGGGCGTCCGTATATGTATTGCAACCCATAAGTGTTCTAATTTTTATTAGACACTTAGGTCTCACTGGACCTTGTACAAGTTGCTCATCTTGAATACTCATTAAGTATTGTATTTGTTTTGTTTGGATACCCTTGATCATTTTAGTTCGTTGGTACCTCGTTTATTCGTTTGTTATTATTATATATTTTATAAATATATATATATCGTCATGTATTTCTGCTATGTATGAATAGGCCTCGCCTTTGATAGTCTTATGTTGAATTATTCGCATTGGATTCATCCAATCGATAGTATGTCTTTATCACGCATGACCAGTCATAGCCCTTGTTTCGTGCTTGTGTCTCACACAAGTGTTAATGATATGAAATATATATTGTGTTGCCAATATATATTCATCTTTGAAGGGATCTGTCACAACCCCCGACCCCTACCCCGGAAGCGGGCGGTCGTGAGCCAGTTTCAGTGGTATCAGTGTTTATTAATTTGGCAGCGGAAAGTTTCATCAGGACCGTAGTTAGGAAATATTTTATCAGAGTTAAACATAAAAAATATTTAAAATAAAGAAATGGGATAAAACCCGCGTTTCTCTGATAATGCATTTATAAGTGGGACAAAACCCGATTTTTCATTTTGATACATTTATAGGGAATAACCCCAATTATTGAAAACAATTCTCCTTTTTTAATTAGGTAACTTTTATTGCCACTTTTCTAAGCCTCCAGTGCTCTCCAGCTGGCTTTTATGGGCTTCACACTAAGTTACCTGAAACACGTGTTTAAAACATTTTATCAGCAAGAAATATGGTGAGTGAATCCCAGTTTAATCAAGTTTAAAAACCATTGTACAGGATTGAGGGCGGTCGCGCAATTACATTTGTTTCCAATTCATACTAATTACTACCCACGGTACTGTCCTCTCGACTTATGGTCATGTTACTCCTCGCAAGGCAGTAACAAATTTTGTATACAAAACCCCAATTATACCGACAATAATTGTATCATTACAAATACTCAATCACTGTTTAATGTAATTTAATTTAGGTGAGGTTTTGTAAAAACAGTTTGCAAAAAGGAAATTACTCACAAAAAAAGGTTTACATAAAAAGAAGGATTACTCACATTGCCAATTCAGGGATTTCCTTGTGACTTCCTGGTTATAATCTAGTTAAATAAACAATCCACACGTGTTAGTATAATAACCCAATTTACATTAGTTATACCTTCCCCGAGACAGAACTCCAACGACTACGTCGGGCAGAACCTCGACAGCCATTACGGAGCACTAGATCAATCGGGCAGCGTATCTAATACGTAGCCGGGGGTTAAAATACTTACAACAAGGCAGAGCTTCGCTAATTAGGGGGTATAATGCCCGGGAATTACTTATACTATTCAGAATTTCGAGAGAGAAAGTAAAATTTGAACGAATTGGAGTGAATCCGATCGATCCTATTTATAGTGCAGATCAGGCACTTTGTCGCGCCCCGCGTAAGAAGCATCAAGGGCTTACGCGCCCCGCGAGGACCCCTAGGACGGCAAAGGATCGCTGAGTCATTGACACATGGCGGCACCGGAGGAGGTCTGGTGTTTGAGCTGTCGCGGCCCGCGTAGGTCACCGCCAACTCGTTCGCGGCCCGCGAGCGAGGTCTGAATCTTGTTTTTATTTTATTTTTAATTATGTAAAGGTATTCGGGACCGGTTTTCGCATACGGGGTGTATTTTAGGGCGTATAGGGAGGTTATAAATATTTTAGGGGTGTCGGAAATATTTTAGGAGGGTTGTTATATCCTCCCCACCTTATTTTAAATCTCGTCCTCGAGATTTGGGTTACGATCTCTTCTCGGAGTTATGTCATGTTTGTAAGTTAGTAAAAACGGTGTCAAAGTGTCTAGGAAATATTTAATGGAAGTTCTAAACTCCTCTCTGTTGGACGGCAATTTGGAGAAAAGCAACTTATCTGGGCTCGAGATAGTGTAAGAAACAATAGACAAGATAATTAAAGTTAAGGCAATACATGATTATCAAAAGAATTATGTAAGTAACAGGCGGAAATTTTTTTCAAGTGGGAGATAAGACATTGTTAAAAGTTTTTCTTATAGAAAAGGGTGGTCAGAGTTGTTAAAGAGGAAAGTCAAGTTTCTGGTATGTTGGACCTTTTATTGGATGAGTTGAACCCGTAGCTTATCGGTTACAAATGTATGAAATCTTACAAAAACACTTAGCAGATGAATGCTTAGTGAGATTTTTTTCTAGGGACATAGAAGACAATTAGTTCCAGGAATTATTAATTGAACAAGATTAATAGAGACATCTGAATCAAATCTACATGACTTTTAGGGACAATAGGATTCAATGCTAAAAGAGAACTTACTTTGTTCGTTTTAAAAGACTCTGAATCAAAAATCTCAATTGAAGATAGAAGTATGAAAAATGATTTGTCAATAATCAATCCAGAAATCAATAACGTTTATTTAAATGGCAAGGATACACCGGACAATAATAGAATTTAGTGTATCATGGTCTTAATATATAATTGTATCAAGATTATTTGAATGACGGGTCAAATGAATAACGTGTGATTAGGGTTTACTATTAACACAGGCTACAACTTTATACAGACACCGCAAGGTGTTGTAGTGACTGAAAGAATTCAATGATTTTGGTGACCGAATGAATTCACCGTTTTCGAAATTAACTGAAAGTTTTAATGAAGCGAATTTGGATATTTCAAAAGATAGGATGTTTCAAATGAAGAAAGAATTGAATAGTGTGGAATTAATTCAAAGATGAAAGAATTACTAGAGGTACACTAGAATAAAAATTTTAGGTACCTTTATCTTAACACAAAATTGTATTAAGACTGGTTTAGGATACTGAATCAATAAATAGATAAATTCGTACCTCAGTTGTGAAAATGAAATGAGTTCAAGTTTCAAAGAAATCGCCACCGCAAGGTGTTGTGTTTTAACAAATGATATATTGAAATTGATAAGTTTACTATGATTCAAACAATGAGATTACCTCAAATATGATGATTTCAATTCATCATATGGGATTTTGAATTGAATGTATATTGTGAACAAGTTTAAACAATTGAGCTTGGTTTGGACATATTTCAACAATGGATATATGTTTTTGGCAAGAATGGTTATAGTGAAAAATCTGGTAAGTAACCTTGAAAAGGAAAGGAGTTGTCCAAGAAATTTGTTGGCTTGATTATCAAAAGTCAGCATTTTCACAATCAGAGGAGGAAAATTTATCAAAATGAGGATAACAAAAATATTTATTAAAACTCATGAGTAAATGATCTTTTTAAAGTGAGTTCACATGTATGACAGGAAATGCATGTATGACATAAGAATTTATCAAGAGACGAGACAAATGAGAGTTGGTTCTATAAAAGAAAGACCTTTCATTGATGAAATTTTGGTCGGAATCAAAGCCAACTAATAAGTGCAGACAAAACATAAGGGTGTTTTATTTTAAAAGTTGATGTTGGCTCGGGTGTTATAAATTTTTATACGTTCTCCTTAGCTTCATCGGGGTTTTGATCCTCGTTGTCGGGTACCTTAGATAGTTTTGAACAGTATGGACGGATGTGGCCTGGGTCTCCGCATTGGTAACACACATTAGTTTTCCTTCTACATTCTTCCTCTGCATGTCCAGCCTTTTTGCAGAAATTACAGCGAAGTGTCTTCTTAGAATGGTGTTTCCTTGCATGTTTCTGGTTATGGTTATCGCAGATAGGTTGCATGTTTGCTGGTTTCATTTCTTTGTCCTTAGGCGATTGGTAGGAGCAGAATTCCTTATAAGAGTAACTATAGGTTGTGGTTTTCTTTCGTTTGGAAGATGAAGTTTTGATACGAATATCAGGATTTCCATTGATACTAGGGTTAAGTTTGAAGTGATGGGTATGTCTACAGTGTATAGTATGATCTTCGTTTATAGGCACGGAAATTTTAATAGCTTCAATGATCGAAGGTATGGCATTTGATATTCCTTGAGCTATTATATTTTCTATAGTGTTCCCATCCAAAGAGTTTCCATTACTAGCCTCAATTTCTTGATCACATGCCATTTCATTTGACATCTGTATTATAAACATGTTTAATTATAATTATCACAGAACTAGGTAATGATACAACCACGCAATTATAGTCATAGCTCTTCGTATTATACATGGATAGATATATATATATATTCAGATATATACATATATATATTATATTTTGACATTTTCTTTTAGTATATATATATATATATATATATATATATATATATATATATATATATATATATAGTGGAGAGTTCAAATGAGAAGAAACTTTTTGTAGGAAGAAAAAAGAAGAAATTATAACCAATAAGAATGCTTCATTTTAGTTCATTTAATATAAGGATTTAATGTTACTATAAGGGTAATATGGTAAACCTACAAAGATCATTAATTAGTAGTATTTCTTCTTTAATAGCTAACTAAATTAAAATTTGTAACTTATCTTCAAAATATATATTTTTCAAAACAAAATAAAATAAAATAATTTAGAGTGTAGGATAAATTACAATGTGTATATGATAAATTACGGGTCGTGTAGGATAAATTTCAACATGTGTAGGGTAAATTTCGAAAGGTGTAGGGTAACTTTTGATGTGTGTAGTCAAAAAATATTAGTGTGAAGGATGATAGTTTTTATGACTAATTAATTAGTCAAAGATGATAATAAATGAAATAAATGAAAAAGTATTTAGTGTTTTACAATTATACCCTTTGTTCTTTTTCTTCTCAATTAAATTTTCTTCTCAAATGAACCTTCCCCTATATATATATATATCTTATCAAAATATAAGGAAAATGAATATATTATATGTGTTGTTTCTTCCTTTGGTATAATAACTTTTCTCATTTGTTTTAATTTAACTCTATTTTCAGAGCTTATGACTGGATATGTATTCAAAATAAAGGTAAAAGCTTCATATGGAATTCTGAGATTTTCCGTCATTGACCCATTTATTGTTTTTCAAGAGGTGGTGCTAATACAGATATCTTTAAGATATCTTTTGAATTAAAGTTGGGTATCAAAATGGATCTTGAGTAAACATGTAGGTTGGTTTCTTCTGTTATATAAAAATTTGTCCTTTTACCAAAGTCGTTTGATCATTTTATTATATATATATATTATCAAGAAAATTACGTCTTGTATATACATACGTATAGATATAAGGTTTTAAAATTTCTTGTAATATAATATCAAATTATAAGAATTATATAACTAATTTTTCTGTTTATTCCCATAATTTTGTTTATTTATTTTTTTATATTTATTTATTAAAGAATCACAACAGAGAATACAAATTTTAATATAAAGTATCATTCTCATCTTAGAATATATGTACATATAACTTAAATATAATTTAAGAAATAAATTAAAGTTATCAAATATTAGAAATTGTTTCTTCTGAGATATATGTACATATATTTTAAATTATATCGTTATACTGTACTATGTTTTTGTACATATCTTTATTGCATAGATGGAACATTATTTATATTATTGATACAAGTTATATAAAATATGCATATATCTGATTTACATATAATCTAAGAAATAGGTTTAGGCTATTTCCAAGTGATATATAGGTATTACAGTATCAAGTTGTTATATATATTCCTGTTTCCTAAATACTGTTTTATAAAATATTTTATATCTTCAATTGTATATATATATAGATGTGCTTAAGGTTTAAAATTGTCAACTATGAATTACCAACTACAACAATTCATGTTCATTATTTGTATAAACTGAATTAAGAATTTTGTTTTTATAAAATTCTTTTTAACAAAACTTTATTCAAGAGCCAATTATTTTATTTTTCCAGAACGTTATTATTATTATTATTATTATTATGAGTTTTAATTTAAAACAGAATTTAAAAATATTGTATTATGATGATAAATAATAATAGTACATATTAAAGACTTTTCTTAAAGAGTGTTTACTTATTAAAAATTTCTCTAGCATGTTAATTATCATTAATATTGACTATACACATAATTTCTTTATTAAATTTTGATGAATAATCTACATATTTAATACTTAATAATACAATAAAGAATTATAAAGTGATTGACAAAATATTTTAATTATCGTATCTAAACAATGCTAAAACATTATATTTTAACAAAATTAATATAAATATATGTGTTATCAAAACTTTGCTAAATACACATCTTTAAATCGAGTAAAACTTTTGGATTATATCATAAAATATCTTGCTTTCATTGAATAATATTTTATATTATGATTTTTCAGTAATACCACACCTAAAGGTGTTATTTTACATCTTTGGTTAAGATATTAATATCAATATCATAATATTATTATAATTTATTTTAAGTTGTATTTACATAAATATGAAGATACAGTTTTGAATATTATATTATGAATATATCCCCTTTTTTATAGCCTGTCATATTTACGTACCCCGAGAATTTAAATGATAGGAAATTATCTAGGTACAATACATATTATTTATATCATGATGTTTACCCCGAGAATTTAAATGATAGCCTATCATATTTACGTACCCTGAGAATTTAAAGTATCATATCTTAATTGCATTTATTAATACTAAAATATTAATATTAACATTCTATTATTATTATAAAATTTATATTGCATTATGTTCTCATATATATATATATATATATATATGGATATGATAGATATATAAGATATCACGAAATTTACTAAGACATGATATTATTAATATATATCATTTATATATATTTATATATATATATTATAACATAGAGTAAATTACAAGTTTTGTCTTTTATCTTTACACCAAATTGCAGGCGCTGTCCTTTTTGCCAAAATCTTGCAGGCGGTGTCCTTTGTGTTTCCAAAATCTTGCAAGTTATGTCCTTTAGGCCAAACCCAGTTAGATTTTTTGGTTAAATCAGATTACATAAGGGTATTTTAGTCTTTTTATAAATTTATTTAAAAATATTTATTAAATAAAACAAAACAAAATAAAAAACTTAATATATATTTATAGTTTTATATAAAATATATCCAAACACCATTTCAGTAGATTCATTCAACCCCCACCACCCACCACCACCACCGCCAAAAGACCACCGCTGACCACCAAATCCAGCAACCAAAAAAATCCCCACCATGTTTCCCTATGATCGTCATCACCAAACCCCCACCACCACCACCACCACCATTTATACCCCTCTTTCTTCAACATTAATGATCTGCATATTCTTAAATGGGACAACAATAAGAGCAGCAACAACATTATCATCAATCATCATCAATTTTAAACCCAAACATAAACATTTGCCAATACATATCCTCACAGATCCAAAAAATCACAAACAGATCCAAAAAATCACAAAAATATCATGAAACAATTGCCAATACATACCTCACACATGATCTACCACCTGCCACCGCCACTCCACATCATCTGCCGCCGCCGCCATCACCACCACAATTGCCTTTCATCATCTACCGCCGCCTACCACCACCCTCCACCATCTCCAAATCAACAACCAACATCCCCCAAAAATCCCCAAATCCCTAAAAACGAATTCTTCAACATCTGCAACCACCCATCTTCCACCATCTGGAACCATTTGCAACCACCCACCATCTGCAATCGACTTCCACAGCCGCCAACAACCACCATCAACCACGCACCCACCTTCAGATCTGAGAAAGTTGGAGTCGATAGAGAGAGAGAAGAGAGAGAGAGAGTCTGATAGAGAGAGAGGGCTTCTTTATAGTCGATAGAGAGAGAGAAGAGAGAGAGAGTCTGATAGAGAGAGTGGGGTGGGGGCGGTGGTGACTTGTGGCGCCTGTGGTGGTTGGGTATAGAGACAGAGATAGAGCGGGGTGTTCGATGGTGGTTGCACGAGTGGCCGGTGGTTGATGGTGGTTGATGGTGGTTGAGGCGGTGGTTGATGGTGGTAGAGAGGGGAAGTGGTAGAGAGAGTCTGATAGAGAGAGAGGGCTTCTTTTATATATATATTGATATAGTATAGATATTTGTATGTATATATATAAATAAATAGTAAATAATAATAATAGTATTTTTTTAATAACAATATTAAATATATAGGTAAAAAGACAAAATTACCCTTGGATGATCAGATTTAACCAAAAAATCTAACTGGGTTTGGCCTAAAGGACATAACTTGCAAGATTTTGGAAACACAAAGGACACCGCCTGCAAGATTTTGGCAAAAAGGACAGCGCCTGCAATTTGGTGTAAAGATAAAGGACAAAACTTGTAATTTACTCTATAACATAAGTGTAAGATACAGATATGGGTAACACATATGGGGAATTTTAGATTCGTAAAATAACATAAAAATCATAATAAACATATTAAGATTTTATGTTCACATGATAACACATAAGATATTAATTTCCTAACACGAATGGTTAAGGGTTTAGGTATTGGAAGAACACCTAAAGGGCTTAAACTAGTGGCATAGCTCTGATACCACCTTCTGTCACAACCCCCGACCCCTATCCCGGGAGCGGGCGGTCGTGAGCCAGTTTCAGTGGTATCGGTGTTTATTAATTTGGCAGCAGAAAGTTTCATCAGGACCGTAGTTAGGAAATATTTTATTAGATTTAAACACCAAAAATATTTAAAATAAGGAAATGTGATAAAACCCGAGTTTCTCTGATAATGCATTTATGTCACACCCCGACCACGTAGAACATACAAAACGTGGCGGAAACGTCGGGGAGTGTTGTAACAGAATTAATTGTTTCAAATCCATGGCAATTGAAGTTTCGTTTTATTAATCAAACATGAGAGTTTACATTGTTTTAAACAAGAAACATAGAGTACATAACATAAATTAACTAGTTCTTGTCTCGTTTTAAGTCACTAAGGCACAGGTCCGCCTAAGTATGTCTTGATAAGTCCTATGCATCATCTCCTGAAAACACATGTGAAAATAGGTACGTCAGCATAAAAATGCCTGTGAGATACATAGGTTTTGTGAAAACAGAATTCATGACTTATGTTTGAGAAAGATGTTTAGTCATGAACCTTGTAATTTGCTTTGTCTTATAAATCATTTGAAAAACGATAAGATCCGATGATATGTATAAATAAGAGAATAATGTATGGTTAAATGAATAACCATGTAAAATGAGTTTGTATAAGATAAGTTGTTTGTAAATCAATGTCTTGTGAAAAGTATGTTATTTGTATAAAATGTTATATGTCTCAAATTGAAATGGTTCAAATAACGCTACGATATGTAATACCATACAGACACTTATATATAGGAAGTACCAGCGGCGTATCCACCATGCATGTATCATATTACACACGCATTGTTACTTAAATCACTTACTCAACCAAACCATCAAGATGTAATGTTTAACAGTTGTAGAAATGTTTAGGTATAGTCCAATGTCTATTGTCAAATGTAAATCATGTCAACAGATACGAAAGGTTCACACGGTTCAACAGTTACAAACGGTTCATATAATCAAATGGTTACAACGGTTCACATAGTCAAATGGTTACAACGGTTCAGAATGTAATATAATGTGTTCATATGCTGGATGAGCATATGCAATAGAAATGCAATGTAAAACAATGTACTAAGTATGCACACAATGGGCATACATAGCATGAAATGTAATGTAAAACAATGTACTAAGTATGCGCACAATGGACATACATAGCATGTAATGCAAGGTAAAATAATGTACTAAGTAGGCACACAATGGGCATACATAGCATGAAATGTAATGTAAAACAATGTACTAAGTATGCACACAATGGGCATACATAGCATGAAATGTATTGAAATCATGTACTATAAATGTACTAAAGAACATAGCAAGTATATGATGTCAAAACAGGAAAGCATGAAAGTAACAAGTAGGCACATGTGTTTCACCCCAAAACGTTTGGAAAACAGTAAAAGAGGGGTCTATGTACTCACTTGAGATTGCTCAGAAGTCCTAAGATAACCACCAAGCAATGCTAGAGATCACGGAATCAAACGGCACCTAATATAGGTAACTATGTTAATAAACCGGACCTAAATCGGAGGATCGGATAGAATGAGGGTTCGTAAACCAAACGAGTATAGAGACTCGTGTAATATGGTTTAACAAAGCCTACATACTAAATGAAACCTAACATAAGTGCTTTCGACCCATCGCGACCCATTAAGGTAGCTTATGAAACCTAACCAAATGGGTCGGGTTCGAAGGCATAAGCGATTTATCAGATCGCTTACCCTTACGACCCTAGGCAACGTGGTAATCAGTAGGCATAGTCACAAGGGACTATAACCATCGTGATTACAATCACGTTGTGAAGTTCAAACGAACTTCGCATTGACCATAAACTGGTCAATGCAGAAAGTCAAACAAAGTTTGACTTTCGGACTCGGAAAGCAATAAAAGAACGAAGGAACACTTACAAAGGGTCCCCGAATGCTAATCTCGATCCAAGTAACTCAGGTATGAAACAATGGTTTCAACTTAGAGCTTCTAAGATCAAAATTCTTGTGGGTTTTGCAAGTGAAGGCAAGGGGTATTTATAGGATTCGTAGAGCCGTTAAGATTGTTCCCCGTTAACCGTGCTTCAATCTCAACCCTCCACCTCAAAACCCTGGTTTTTGAAAACCATTTGAGCCCACGGTATTGCCAAAACCATGTGCGAAAGTGAA
Organism: Helianthus tuberosus; assembly: GCA_030545235.1. Taxonomy (NCBI): domain Eukaryota; kingdom Viridiplantae; phylum Streptophyta; class Magnoliopsida; order Asterales; family Asteraceae; genus Helianthus; species Helianthus tuberosus. Next base: position 188,882,959 of record CM060359.1, read on the forward strand.
AATGGACCAGATGCAATGTTTCTGTCCAGGTTAGGCAGTCGCGTAGCGCCACTGGTAAAGGCCTTAGTGCTCACGCTACGCCACCATGCACCATATTCAGCAAAGTTTCAAAAATGGCATAAATGGTCCCTGCATCCCTTTTAAGCTATTTTCGATGCGTTTGAACCCCGTTAACCTCATTTCAAGGCTCTAAAATGAAGTTAAAGTATAGGGAACTCAAAACATGCTCAAAAATATCTCGGATGTCGGTTCATTTGGTCGTACGATCGCGATGTTCGCTTAATTACGACGAAATGCGCATAAGCGCGAAAAACGATCCAAATGACGCGACGAATGGATTTTTGACCAGCCAAACACTAAAGCATAATATTATAATGCTTACATAAATTTTTGGATGTCCGGATGTACTCAGAACGTAAGCTATGCGCGGAAATGCAAACTTGTGCACTTTTTGACGCTTTTAGTCCCTGAATGACCCAAAAGCTTGATTTTGCCATACCAAAGCCTTCAAAACTTATTTCCAAGTTATGTAAAGGTTATTTAAGGTATGTTAAGCCTATTTCACTATTCCGGAGTGTTCGTTGCATTAAACTGGTTATATTTACGCATCAGTGAGCGTATAACCTTCCAGAAAGTGATTTAGAGCTTGAAATCAAAAACGAATTGATATGTGCAAAAGATACACATATTTATACAAGTCCAAAGTATGAAATACAATATTTCATTGGTTTGGTATTTGTTTGATGGTCGCAGTGACACAGGTGTCACAGTCTCCCCTACTTAAGGAAATTTCGTCCCGAAATTTATTCGTAGAAGTCTGTCTGTGACTTTGTGTTAAATAGCCATCAAAGATATGTAAAGCATAATTTTGTTATTTTCCTCAACGGATATTTTTCAGAAGCGAAAATGAACGAACGGAGTCATTTTCTTCAACGGGTTCTTCGAAAATGGAAAATAAAGGATTTTTTTAACTAAACGGATATACATTTCCCTCAACGGATATTCTTCAGAAGTGAAAACGAATGGATGATTTATTCTTCCTCAACGGGTCCTTCGTCAGAAACGGGAATGAAGGAATAATCCACGGATATTCATTTCTCTCAATGGATATTCTTCAGAACGAAAATGAACAAACGGGGTCATTTTCCTCAACGGTTATTCTTCAGAATTTGAAATGAAGGAATAATCAACGGATATTCATTTCCTCAACGGATAATCTTCAGAAACGAAAATGAACTAACGGAGTCATTTTCAACGGTTGCTTCCTCAGGTACGGAAATGAAAGATTTAACAACGGATATTCATTTCCTCAACGGATAATCTTCATAAACGAAAATGAACTAACGGAGTCATTTTCAACGGTTGCTTCCTAAGGTACGGAAATGAAAGATTTAACAACGGATATTCATTTCCTCAACGGATAATCTTCAGAAACGAAAATGAACTAATGGAGTCATTTTCAACGGTTGCTTCCTCAGAGTTGGAAATGAAGGATAAACGGATATTCATTTCCTCAACGGATAATCTTCAGAAACGAAAATGAACTAACGGAGTCATTTTCAACGGTTGCTTCCTCAGAGTTAGAAATGAAGGATAAACGGATATTCATTTCCTCAACGGATATTCCTCAGAAGTAAAAAATGAATAGCTAGTTCATTTTTCCTCAACGGATGCTTCATCAGAATTGGAAATGAATTGGGTTAACTTAGATACAAGATAGAACTTGCTGTGATTTCTGTGCACTAAATTCCATAATTATGTATGCATCCATAATTACGTAATTCCTTGCACAGTCCGCACAGTTCGTTTTGTAATGTTGGGGGGAAGGATATCAAACTTGTGATGAGGGTGACTAGACTACCATAGGGTCCTTTTAATTAGATCGATAGAGGATCTTCTTAATTAGGCCACCAAGGAGTCCTTTCATCTATATCATCACATAATATTCCTAACCAGATTTTTGGATCGTTCAGTTTAACTAGACCACTAAAGGGGTCTAATTATGAAGTAGTACTTTATAATCCAAGGGACTTAACTACAGCGTAGAAGTCCATTAAGGATTTTAGATAGTGCCTTTTGGGTATCCTATTATGAATCTCTTGTACAAGGATATGTAAGATTCTACGAGGATTTGGATAACATAATCTGGATCACACGACACATAAAAGGGAACACATAAGCACGTAACCACATAATTGTTTAATTGTTATTATCTTGTTATTGATTGCTATCGACTTGGCACCTCGTACTTCGTTTCTCTTGGAAGAAACGGGTACTTAGGATTTTCGTGGAAAACGCAAGAGATCATACAATGGAAGAAATTTTGGGGGTAGTCTGTTCTTCAAGGAATACGGTTCCTTGATTGTTGGTATTGTAAAGGATATGTTTATACATGCAATCACATGAACATATAAAAATGTAAATGAAAGATTTATTTATAACAACGATAACAACAATTGTTTCATATATCGTGATAACAAAAGAAAATAATACACAAGGCTTGATTATTTTCTAAACAACGTTGTCTCCTGTCTGTCAGATACTCATCTCTGCGCTGGATTTGCATTAACAAGCTTTGGGCAATTCCTACGAAAATGGCCCATCTCGCCACAGTTGTAACAAGACCCCGGTGGAAAATGAGCTTGAGCAGGATTGTTGCCAGCTTGATTTGGTGCAGCTGCGGTTGGGCAAACCCTCGCTGTATGACCTATAAGTCCGCAAACTTGGCATGTGCGGCACTTCACACCAACATGATGATGTAGGCCACATTGGTTGCACAAGGGTGCAGTTCTGTTGTAGGGTTTCCTGGCAGGGGGTTGAGCTGGTTGGTTGGGGACGGCTTGACCATTGTGAGCGACCACGGCGAAGTTTTGAGAAGCCTTTCGCTTCTTTGACCTCATAGGGGATCCAGTCTGTTCATCCATGGTCTTTGATTCCTTGATTGGGTTCGATTCCTCGACCGGTTTCTTGTCACCTTTTCGGAAAAGCTTACGTTTCCTGATCTGAGATTCAGTCAAGGTTGCAGCTAGCTCAATGGTCTCCCTAACTTTAGTAGGGTTGCTAGCAGTCACAATGTCTTGTATTGAGTCAGGGAGGCCATCAATGTACTTTTTGATTGCATTATCCAACGGCGTGACCATGTTTGGGCATAACAGACTTAACTCCTCATAACGGTCCGTGTAGGCTCGATGCTCACCGCTATCTTGCTTCAAACCATCAAACTCTCTTTCCAATGCTCGCAGTTCATGACGAGGACAAAACTCCCTCATCATAAGAGCTCTAAGTTCAGCCCATGTCTGTGCTAGAGCAACTTCTGCACCACGGTCTCTCATAACCCCGTTCCACCATGTAAGGGCCCTCTTCTGAAACACACTCGAAGAAAACTCGACCTTACGATTGTCAGGACACTGCACGTGGCGGAAAGTATTCTCAATGCTCTCGAACCATTGAAGAAGCCCAGTCGCTCCCTCAGAACCACTAAACTTGAGTGGTTTAGCCGAGTTGAAACTCTTGAAATTGCATGGACCATTGTTGTTGTTGTTGGCTTGGTTCCATTGAGCAAAGAGGTTTGGGAATTGAGCAGCCATTTGCTGCGCAAAAATTTCTGCCAGTTTGGCACTTGCTATCTGGTTTTCACGTCGAGGAGGCATTCTAAAAGAGGAAACATGAAAGGAAACGAGTGAGAGAATTAGACGAAAAGAATGAGATGAAACAAATCTGATGAAAGCAAGGATAGTGGTCATTTGTTCGCATTACAAAGCAAACAAACTATACAAAGTGACTAATCAAAGTAAATGGGTCAAAAATAATGTATCGCGAAGACATGCTCGCCTATAAGTGAACACTCACCCCAAGAGTTCCCAGGTAAGAGTGACTGGTCTGATTATGTGGATTTGTACGAACACTCTAGCCTTAGACAGAAAACCCAGGGTACAGGCATTCACCCTTCCAGTTTGCACGTGTTCACATTATTTAAAACCCAAAACCTTGACGAGATTTTGAAAACTCAAAGGGGTTCAAAACCATATAACAGAGGGTTCAAAACCTTACAATAGAGGGTTCAACACCTAGTAATCAATCATCCTAGAATAGATGATTAGTTTTCAAAGCGGTTTTGAGATTTATGTTCTTGTTGTGGTCGTCGCCTAAGGATAGGTGACGGTATTGTTTTATGACTAAACGCAAGAAAACTCGCGTTAGGGTCCTAGAAAGGTTATAGACTAGGTCAAAGCATTACTAATAACCTAATTCCCTATAACCATTGGCTCTGATACCATCTTTTCTGTCACACCCCGACCACGTAGAACATACAAAACGTGGCGGAAACGTCGGGGAGTGTTGTAACAGAATTAATTGTTTCAAATCCATGGCAATTGAAGTTTCGTTTTATTAATCAAACATGAGAGTTTACATTGTTTTAAACAAGAAACATAGAGTACATAACATAAATTAACTAGTTCTTGTCTCGTTTTAAGTCACTAAGGCACAGGTCCGCCTAAGTATGTCTTGATAAGTCCTATGCATCATCTCCTGAAAACACATGTGAAAATAGGTACGTCAGCATAAAAATGCCTGTGAGATACATAGGTTTTGTGAAAACAGAATTCATGACTTATGTTTGAGAAAGATGTTTAGTCATGAACCTTGTAATTTGCTTTGTCTTGTAAATCATTTGAAAAACGATAAGATCCGATGATATGTATAAATAAGAGAATAATGTATGGTTAAATGAATAACCATGTAAAATGAGTTTGTATAAGATAAGTTGTTTGTAAATCAATGTCATGTGAAAAGTATGTTATTTGTATAAAATGTTATATGTCTCAAATTGAAATGGTTCAAATAACGCTACGATATGTAATACCATACAGACACTTATATATAGGAAGTACCAGCGGCGTATCCACCATGCTTGTATCATATTACACACACATCGTTACTTAAATCACTTACTCAACCAAACCATCAAGATGTAATGTTTAACAGTTGTAGAAATGTTTATGTATAGTCCAATGTCTATTGTCAAATGTAAATCATGTCAACAGATACGAAAGGTTCACACGGTTCAACAGTTACAAACGGTTCATATAATCAAATGGTTACAACGGTTCACATAGTCAAATGGTTACAACGGTTCAGAATGTAATATAATGTGTTCATATGCTGGATGAGCATATGCAACAGAAATGCAATGTAAAACAATGTACTAAGTATGCACACAATGGGCATACATAGCATGAAATGTAATGTAAAACAATGTACTAAGTATGCGCACAATGGACATATATAGCATGTAATGCAAGGTAAAATAATGTACTAAGTAGGCACACAATGGGCATACATAGCATGAAATGTAATGTAAAACAATGTACTAAGTATGCACACAATGGGCATACATAGCATGAAATGTATTGAAATCATGTACTATAAATGTACTAAAGAACATAGCAAGTATATGATGTCAAAACAGGAAAGCATGAAAGTAACAAGTAGGCACATGTGTTTCACCCCAAAACGTTTGGAAAACAGTAAAAGAGGGGTCTATGTACTCACTTGAGATTGCTCAGAAGTCATAAGATAACCACCAAGCAATGCTAGAGATCACGGAATCAAACGGCACCTAATATAGGTAACTATGTTAATAAACCGGACCTAAATCGGAGGATCGGATAGAATGAGGGTTCGTAAACCAAACGAGTATGGAGACTCGTGTAATATGGTTTAACAAAGCCTACATACTAAATGAAACCTAACATAAGTGCTTTCGACCCATCGCGACCCATTAAGGTAGCTTATGCTACTTTAACGCGTCGTGCGCGCAAAAGCGCACTCGAGACATCTAACTAGCCCTATGACAAGTGTTATATGCCTAATCAAGTAGCTTATGCTACTTTAACGTTAACCTCATTTCAAGGCTCTAAAATGAAGTTAAAGTATAGGGAACTCAAAACATGCTCAAAAATATCTCGGATGTCGGTTCGTTTGGCCGTACGATCGCGATGTTTGCTTAATTACGACGAAATGCGCATAAGCGCGAAAAACAATCCAAATGACGCGACGAATGGATTTTTGACAAGCCAAACACTAAAGCATAATATTATAATGCTTACATAAATTTTTGGATGTCCGGATGTATTCAGAACGTAAGCTATGCGCGGAAATGCAAACTTGAGCACTTTTTGACGCTTTTAGTCCCTGAATGACCCAAAAGCTTGATTTTGCCATACCAAAGCCTTCAAAACTTATTTCCAAGTTATGTAAAGGTTATTTAAGGTATGTTAAGCCTATTTCACTATTCCGGAGTGTTCGTTGCATTAAACTGGTTATATTTACGCATCAGTGCGCGTATAACCTTCCAGAAAGTGATTTAGAGCTTGAAATCGGAAACAAATTGATATGTGCAAAAGATACACATATTTATACAAGTCCAAAGTATGAAATACAATATTTCATTGGTTTGGTATTTGTTTGATGGTCGCAGTGACACAGGTGTCACAATTTATAAGTGGGACAAAACCCGATTTTTCATTTTGATACATTTATAGGGAATAACCCCAATTATTGAAAAACAATTCTCCTTTTTAATTAGGTAACTTTTATTGCCGCTTTTCTAAGCCTCCAGTGCTCTCCAGCTGCTTTTATGGGCTTCACACTAAGTTACCTGAAACACGTGTTTAAAACTTTTATCAGCAAGAAATACTGGTGAGTGAATCCTAGTTTAATCAAGTTTAAAAACCATTGTACAGTATTGAGGGCGGTCGCGCAATTACATTTTGTTTCCAATTCATACTAATTACCACCCACTGTACTGTCGTCTCGACTTATGGTCATGTTACTCCTCGCAAGGCAGTAACAAATTTTGTATACAAAACCCCAAATATACGACGATAATTGTATCATTACAAATACTCAATCGCTGTTTAATGTAATTTAATTTAGGTGAGGTTTTTGTAAAAACAGTTTGCAAAAAGGAGATTACTCACAAAAAAAGGTTTACATAAAAAAGAAGGATTACTCACATTGCTAATTTAGGGATTTCCTTGTGACTTCCTGGTTATAATCTAGTTAAATAAACAATGCACACGTGTTAGTATAATAACCCAATTTACATTAGTTATACCCTCCCTGAGACAGAACTCCAATGACTACGTCGGGCAGAACCTCGACAGTCGTTACGGAGCACTAGATCATCGGGCAGCGTATCTAATACGTAGCCGGGGATTAAAATACTTACAACGAGCAGAGCTTCACTAATTAGGGGGGTATAATGCCCGGGAATTACTTATACTATTCAGAATTTCGAGAGAGAAAGTAAAATTTGAACAAATTGGAATGAATCCGATCGATCCTATTTATAGTGCAGATCAGACACTTTGTCGCGCCCCGCGTAAGAAACATCAAGGGCTTACGCACCCCGCGAGGACCCCTAGGGCGGCAAAGGATCGCTGAGTCATTGACACGTGGCGGCACCGGAGGAGGTCTGGTGTTTGAGTTGTCGCGGCCGCGTAGGTCACCGCCAACTCGTTCGCGGCCCGCGAACGAGGTCTGAATCTTGTTTTTATTTTATTTTTAATTATGTAAAGGTATTCAAGACCGATTTTCGCATACGGGGTGTATTTTAGGGCGTATGGGGAGGTTATAAATATTTTAGGGGTGTCAGAAATATTTTAGAAGGGCTGTTATAGGATCCTTGATCCTTGTATATGTATGCATTCATGCTTGAAGAGATCCTCGATCCTTGTATATATATTTAGGGGGGGGGGGGTTCAAGCGAACTTCTTTTATTGTGAAAACTTGAAAACTAAATAAAGAAGCCTAAAAAACATACCAGATTTTCTTTTACAATTTTTTAATAAATATTCGCTACTTTTTATATATAAAAAAACTTAAAAAATATTGTAGTGCACATGTGCAGTACAAGTTTTTTTTTTTTTTTTTTTTTTTTGAAAATAAGTTTTTTATATATATAAAAAGTAGCGAAAATTTGTAAAAAAAAAATTGGCATGTTTTTAGGCTTTTTAGTTAGTTTTCAAGTTTCCACAATAATTAGTGATTTTTAATTGAACCCTCCCCTGTATATTTATTCTAAAATATATATATTTGTATATCCCATTGGATACATTGTTAAAAATATATATTTTTAACCATGAACTTGTTATATGTACATGTATTAATTCTCATTGTATATGTACACTTCATCAAGTGTATTTGTGTACATCACTATGTACCTGTATTTATACGTATACGTATATCATATATATACACGTCTCTAGTATACTTTTGTGGTCGGTATTTATACCGTATTTTCATACATGTACATTACTTGTAATATTTGTATCTTAGCAAGTGTCTTTTTGTGCGTATTTCGTACGTATAAGTATATTTATATACTTTTATTATCACACTTAGAAGTTTATATCTATACTTTCCGGGTAGTATATTATTTAAGCGTCTAACAATACATTATTTTTAGAGTTCGTCATAACAATTGTTAATATATTTTCGTTGTCGAAATACCCAAGTGTCGTCGGTGAGATGCACATGTTTCCTTGTTGTGACGATATGGCAATCGTTGTCGGTGAATTATATATATATATATATTCATTTCTTGGCAACTCTTTGAATATCTTATTTGTCGGTTTCATATATATATTATTTCGATCAGTATATATATATATATATATAGGGGATGAATCATGAAAAAACTAGTTTAAAAAAGAAAACCAAAAAACTAACTAAAAAAGCCAAAAAAACATACCAATTTTTTTTTACAATTTTTTTATAAAAAAATCGCTAATTTTATATATAAAATTTTTTTATTGCACATCTGCACTAATACGGAAAGCCTAAACCACTTAACCCACCCCCCACCGACACCCCGCAAAAACCTAAACCCCAACCCCCCCCCCCCAAAAAAAAAAAAAACCTAAATTCACCGTCCCACAAAAAGCCTAAACCCCCCCACCCCCCAAAAACCTAACCCCCCCTCCCGAAAACCTAAAACTAAACCCTAAACATAAACCTGGAAAAAACCTAACCCCCCCCCCCACCCCACCCCACCCCACCCCCCCAAAAACCTAAACCCCCATCCCCCCCCCCCCCCCTCACACCAAAAACCTAATCATAATCCTAAACATCTAAAAAACCTAACCCTAAAAGCTAAACTAAACTCAAAAGTTAATTTTAAGCATGTAATGCATATATGTAGCACTCATATAATGCACGTGTGCAGTACAAATTTTTTTTTTGAATTTTTTTATATATAAAAACTAGCGATTTTTTTATAAAAAATTGAAAAAAAAATTGGTACGTCTTTTAGGTTTTTTTAGTTAATTTTCTAGTTTTCTCATTTATATGTAGTTTTCTAATGATCTTCTCCACATATATATATATAGGGGATGGATCATAAAAAAACTACTTTAAATGAGAAAACCAAAATTAACTAAAAACAGCCTAAACAACATACCAAACCATTTTATTAAAATTTGCTATTTTTATATATAAAAAATTTCAAAAAAAAAATGTACTGCACATGTGCAATAATACGAAAAAGCATAAACCACCTAACCCACCCCCCCACAGACACCCCCTAAAACCTAAACCCCCACCCCCCCCCCCCCCCCAAAAAAAATAAAACCTAAACCCCCCTCCTCCCACACCCAAAAAACCTAAAACTAAACTAAACTCAAAAGCTAACTTTAAGCATGTAATGTACATGTGTAGTACACATATAATGCACGTGTGCAGTACAAGTTTTTCTTTTCTGAAAAATTATTTTATATATAAAAAAATAGCGAATTTTAATAAAAAAAATATGGAAAATAAAATTTTTTTGGTATGTTTTAGGGCTAAACCACCTAACTCATGATCCTCTCCCTATATATATACACACACACACATATATATAGGGTCAGGATTTAGAGAAAACGGTAGAAAGTGTGAGAACGCTTACGGATCGTCCGATCAAAACAATCTATGGACTAGATTGGCGTGGTGACATTTTGATAAATAACATCAATTTTATTACATCGACACGCTTCATTAAGGGTACAAAAGGTAAAACATAATTTTTCACATAAAACGCCGTTGAAATATAAAACGCCAAATAAATTCAAAACGCCAATTTTATCACTGCATACTTTTTTCTGTGTTTTTATTTAAGCTCTCAGTCTACAAAAACGCCACAAAATGTGAAATGTCATAATATATAACGCCAAACCTTACATCCGGATAAATGTTAATTACATTTTTTGTTATAAAAATAATATACCGCCTAAACTACACGCCAAAAAAATCCTATAAATATAAACGTCTCACCACCTTCCGTTTATCACACCAAAAAAACACACAAAAAACACAGTGGTTCCTAAAAAAATACAACTCAATGTAAAACGCCAAAAAATACAACGATGGCAAACATCTTTTCTTTGATACTCAGTAATGTTCTGCATGAAAGTTTTGTGAAATGATTTGTTACGTGAGTGTAGTATGATGCATGAGATGGACAAATTTCAAAAAAGAGGGAGTGATGACACCCATATGTCATTTTGTCATCTTTGTTCTTGAAGTAGGTTTGGATGATTAGAAGAGACCTATCCCAATGTAAATGCTACTTTGGCCTCGATGATTATAAAGACGACGGGCAGATAGCATCCACCTACACAGGGTAGATCTATGTCTCCAACATCCACAAAGACACTTCAACACATGAACAAAGAAAATAAACCACGCCAAACCCAAAACGCCATTTATTTGTGACAGTTCTGTAGTTTCAAAAGAAAAAAGAGAATGATGACACTGAAGATTTAGATCATAAATTGCTTCTATTTGTTTTTTTTTTTAATTTTCTTTATCTGTTGTTTGTTTTGTAATTTCAGCTAATAAACAAACAAAAATACATTAATAGTTTAATGAAAAATATAATAAAACGCCAAAACCATCAAACGCTTGTAAAACGCCATCATGCCATTAAAACGCCCCCCAAAAACCTACCAAACTATAATAAAATTACTTTGAACAAGTACTATTATAAAAAAAACGCTTAAAACAGTGTGCAAAGAAAAATAAAACAAAAAAGTCCCATCGTTATCTAAACGCCATTGGAAAACAAAACGCCATAATTACATCCGTCAAGATTAGATGTGTTACACCATAAAAATAGTTGAGTCTGAAAACAAAACACGGTTGTCACACCCCCAAAACACCACATACGGAAACCCCCGCTAGGCGTGTGACGTACCAGGATCTAGCCACTAATCATATAGAACTCATAACAAGTTTTCAAATGAATTTTCCAATTATAAATGAAATGTACCAACAATAAGTTTAATAAAAATCCAACAAGTTCAGCGGAAGCAATAAGTAAACCATAGTTCAAATGTTTCAAAGCAAATGTGTGAAATCAATAATCCCGTCATGTGAATCCAATCAGTTCGACCCATGACCACTCCAGCCACTCAAGACAGCAAGTCCCAACTAAGAAATCTAACGACTTGCGAGCATGCAACAAGTGTATCAGACAAATTTGGCGAGTTCATAGTTTGTGAAAACGTTAGTTACCAAGTGTTTAGTTCAGTTCATAGATAATAATGTTGATAATAACTCGAGTACCGTACAAGATGGCTCCAGATTATTTTGCCCATCCCCAATGCCCCCTATCTAAGCATTGGTCATGATTAAGGTCATTAGTTCACGCACGTCCTCTCAGGTACGGTGTGAGGTTGCCAAGCCTAATAGCGCTATCAACTAATACCCCGTTACCTCTCAGGTAACTATTTGGTATATGATGGGACTTAAAGTGATAGGAAAAGAGTGTATTATCTAACTTCCCAGTTTTTACCCAAAAGACTTATTCCTCTCAGGAATACCCATTTGATTGTCCCACCCACCGAGGCGCATGCTCAAGAGAAATGAACTCACCTTAGTTTTGCTCGGTAAATTAAGGCACGTGTTCCATGTTGGTCAATTCGTCCCTAATGTGGTTACCAACACCAATCAGTTTCATTAACACCAAATAACACATATCCTATCCATGTAACTCAGGTAGTATACACATCACATCACGCATGCTTGAAAAATTGTTCATGAAATCTAACATCATATCATGCATCATAACATAGCATACAATTTCATTCAGGCTACATACGGTATCTCATCACGTATTCATGTTCCAAGTAAACAGTTTAGCACATATCGCAACTCTGTGCAACTCCTATTACAAGTGTACGATTTCATAAATGGTCCTGTTATGCGACTCGGCCCAAACCTAAGGTGCATTCATGTGTGTAGGTGGCCCAGTTATACAAGTCCAAAGAACGATGTGATGCGGGCTTGGTGTGTGACCCGGAGTCGTGCAGCCCAACTCACATAACTTAGTGGACTATGCGGCTCCCATAATCCCTTGGCCCGTTAATTTGATTAATTCAGTCTCATGCATGGCAACTGTTTGCATTCTAATTCCATAATTTAAAACAAACTTCCAAAGGTTTCACATGAATCATTCGAATCTACCACTCAACTTGGTTTACCAGTTCATCGTTTCATCAAATTCATCATATTTTATCATGTATATATATATAGGGGAGGTTCATTTGAGAACAAAATTTAGTTGAGAAGAAAAAGAACAAAGGGTACAATTGTAAAATATTAAGTAGTTATTCTTTAATTTCATTTATTACAATCTTTAAGTAATTAATTACTCATAAAGACTATTATTGTCTACACTAATTTTCATTGCCTACACACATAAAAAGTTATCCTACACATTTTGAAAATTATCCTACACATGCTCAAATTTATCCTACACAACTCCTAATTTATCCTACACACCTAGTAATTTATCCTACACTCTAAATTTTTTTTTTTTTTTTGAAAAAAATATATATTTTTTGAAAATAAGTTACAAATTTAATGTAGTTAGCTATTAAAAAGGAAGACTAGATATTAATGATCTATGTGACTTTACCAATATACCCTTACATTAAAATTAAATGAAGTAAAATGAAACATTCTTATTGGTTGAAACTTATTCTTTTTTCTTCTTACAAAAAAATTCTTCTCATTTGAACCTTCCACTATATATATATATATATATGAACCTTAAACTTTGAACAATCATCTTACTAATTAACAATTTGATATCAAACAGTTCAAGGGTTAACATATTGTTGCGTATCATTCCTTACTAGATCATGGTTTCACACCTTAATTATTATTCCCTCCACTCCAACAAGTAGAAACCAAATACAATCATTCTATTAGTTTGTGAACATCAATCATAATCTCGGCCTATGCTTACTAGATCGATATCAAACCCGTTTGCATATCAACATAATTCAGTAATTTAAGCATATAATCCACCTTTACCACATACATGCTTCAAGGAAAAATCGGCATATATGAACACAATACAAGCAACCAGTCAAGAAACTACATCTAATAAGTTATCATATTAACCTGAAATAGAGGGTGTGCGAGTTGAAGGATTTGAGGATGAAGGGGGGGCTGCCGTCAGGTTGTGTATGCTAGAGAGGTTGTCCTAGGGTTTGCAATATGTTGCAGGAAAAGAATTGTATACCACTCCCATGCATAACCATGATATAAGATAGGGGTGTGCGGCTCGGGTTAGGCTTCAAGTGCTATGGGCCGAGGGAAACAACACATGTGCTGAGTTGGGCTCAGATGATTCAAGTTTGACATGAGTGTGGGTCGAGGTGAGTGTATGCGGCCCATTACATGTGTGGCCCAAACTTAACAATTTTGACACTAAGGATGGCCCAACCAAACACTCAAACATACTACAATACGTTTTACATTTGAACAAGTTTATCATAGCTGAGAGCGTTTAAAATTTTATCATAGCAAAGAACGTAAAAGAGGAATAATAAGAAATCAGGATCACGAGACTAAATGACACTAACTTTGAAAGTCCGGGTTGTCACATCATCCCCAACTTGAAAGAAATTTCGTCCTAAAATTTGACACGTAAATCCCAGAGGAGTGAAGTGATAAATCAAGATGAATGCAGATTTTCTTCAGCTGCCACATCACCCTCAACTTGAAGTGGAATTTCGTCCCAAAATTCACCAGTGATCCCAGAATTAGATTGGTCATCGGGGAAAAGTTGAGGATATTTGAGCTTCATCTGATCCTCGCGCTCCCACGTGAACTCCGGTCCACGTCTTGAGTTCCAACGAACCCTCACAATCGGAATTTGACTATGCTTACGAACCTTGACTTCCCAATCCATGATTTCAATAGGTTCTTCGACAAACTGCAAGTTGTCGTCAATCTTGAGTTCTTGAAACGGCACTGCCAATGTCTCATCAGACAAACACTTCTTTAGTTGCGAAACGTGGAAGACATCATGGACATTAACCAGCTCAGTAGGTAACTCGAGCTTGTAAGCCACTTTACCGATTCGCTCCAGAATTTTAAATGACCCAACATAACGCGGATTAAGCTTGTCGCGCTTCCCAAAGCGTACTGCACCCTTCCACGGTGAAACTTTCAACATAACACGATCGCCTACAGCGAACTCCAACGGTTTCCTACGCTTGTCAGCGTAGCTTTTCTGACGGTCGCGCGCTGCCGCCATACGGTTTCTGATCTGGACAATCTTTTCTGAAGTTTCAAGTACCAGCTCTAGACCCGTGATCTGGCTGTAACGCACCTCAGCCCAACAGAGAGGAGAGCGACATTTTCGCCCATACAACGCTTCAAACGGAGCTGCCTGAATATTGGTATGGTAGCTGTTGTTGTAGGAGAACTCGATCAACGGCAAATGTTTCTCCCACCCTTTACCAAAATCGACCACACATGCCCGCAACATGTCTTCAAGTGTTTGGATGGTTCGCTCGCTTTGACCATCCGTCTGTGGGTGATAAGCAGTACTCATATCGAGACATGAACCGAATGACTTATGCGTCAACTTCCATAAATCGGATATGAAACGCGGATCTCGATCTGAGATAATGGAGGTTGGCACCCCGTGCCTAGAAACCACTTCCCTAAGATAAACAGCTGCAAGTTGTGAGAACTTATCCGTTTCCTTGATTGCTAGAAAATGTGCTAACTTTGTGAGGCGGTCAACGATCACCCAAATGGTATCGTTTCCGCTTTGAGTTCTCGGCAAACCAGTGACGAAATCCATAGCAATCTGCTCCCATTTCCACATGGGTATCTCTGGTTGTTGAAGCAGGCCCGAGGGTTTCTGGTACTCCACTTTGACTTTAGCACAAGTCAAACACTTTCTCACATATGTCGCTATGTGAGCTTTTATCTTCGGCCACCAATATATGACTTTGAGATCCTGATACATTTTATCTGAACCCGGGTGAACAGAATATCGAGACTTGTGCGCTTCGTCCATCACAAGCTCTCTAAGATCACCATACAAAGGAACCCATATCCGTTCCATAAAATAATGAATGCCGTCAGATCTCTCCACCAGTCGTTTTTCCATGCCCCGCAAATATTCAGCCTTAAGGTTGTCTTCTTTCAATGCTTCGATTTGAGCGGAACGAATCTGATCAGGTAAGTTAGAGTGGATAGTGAGCTGCAGAGCGCGAACACGCTTAGGCTTCATCTCCTTTCGACTAAGGGCATCAGCTACGACGTTAGCTTTACCTGGGTGATATTTGATGGCACAGTCGTAGTCATTTAAAAGTTTTACCCAACGACGATGTCGCATGTTCAACTCTTTCTGATTGAAAATATGCTGGAGGCTCCTGTGATCGGTATAGATAGTGCATTTGGTACCGTACAGATAGTGCCTCCAGATCTTTAGCATGAATATCAGGGCCCCTAACTCCAAGTCGTGAGTCATGTAGTTCTTCTCATGAAAGTCACACTTAGAAAACTTCGCGTAGAGTTGCTCCTTCCTCAGGAGCTCCAAGATAAGACGTAAGTGTCGCTCGTGGTCTTCATTGCTTTTAGAGTAGATCAAGATGTCATCGATGAACACAATAACAAAATCGTTGAGATACGGTTTGCACACGCGGTTCATGAGATCCATGAAAACCGCTGGTTCATTAGTCAACCCAAATGGCATAACCAAAAACTCATAGTGGCCATACCACGTTCGAAAAGCCGTTCTTGGAATATCCTCTTCTCGGACTCGCACCTGATGATAGCCCGATCTCAAGTCGATCTTTGAATAAAAACTTGACCCTTGCAACTGGTCAAACAAATCGTCGATACGTGGCAAAGGATAACGATTCTTGACTGTCACCTTGTTGAGTTCCCGATAATCAATACACATACGGAAAGATCCGTCCTTCTTCTTCACAAACAAAACGGGGGCTCCCCAAGGCGAAGAATTGGGTTGGATAAAACCCTTATCCAACAGTTCTTGGAGTTGATTTGACAGCTCTTGCAACTCTCCTGGTGCAAGACGATAAGGAGCACGGGAAATCGGGGCTGCTCCTGGTGTGAGGTCAATCTGAAATTCCACCTGATGGTGTGGAGGTAAACCAGGAAGCTCCTCAGGGAACACATCAGGAAACTCACGAACAACTGGAAGGTCTTCGATCTTCCTTTCTTCAGGTTGAGAATCAGTAATAAGAGCTAGAATAGCAGGGTAGCCCTTTCGTAGACACTTCTGGGCTTTCATTGCTGAGATAATGCCGACCATTGCGCCACCACGATGACCTTGAACTGACAAGAATTCCCCACTGGGAAGAGGGATAAGCACGATTTTCTCTAAACAAAGAATTTCGGCTTGGTGCTTAGACAACCAATCCATACCAACGACCACATCAAAACTTCCAATGGTAATAGGGAGTAGATCAATATCGAACACTTGACCCATAAGATCGAGTTTACACCCAACAAGAACATGTGAAGCTTCAATTGTTTTACCATCAGCTAGTTCTACTATATGTTTGGTTACGAGGGGTGTAGGACTCAACTCTAACTGACGACTGAACCCCAGAGATACATAACTCCGATCAGCACCAGAGCCAAATAAAACAAAAGCAAATAGATTGTTCACTGAAAACGTACCGGACACCACATTGCCATCATTCCTAGCTTCCCCAGCACCAATAGTTAACACACTTCCTCGTGCACCGTTCCCACCATTGTTCCCATTGTTGTTATTCCCAGTGTTGTTGTTATTATTTCCCGTATTCGGATTCAACTGGGGGCAATCCCGCCTGAAATGGCCCTCGTCACCACACTGAAAACAACCCTTTCGATTACCCTGATTCTGTTGAGGTTGCTGCCTATCCTATTGCTGTGGCTGTGGGGGCTGCTGCTGTTGCTGTCTTGGGAGTGGAGCCCTGCAATCTCTAGCCATATGACCCACTTTGTTGCATCTGTGACAGACTCGGGTGCACGGTCCACGATGATGAAAGTTGCACTTATTACAGTTTGGCTGCTTCCCCGCGTAAGAACTCTGATTCGAATGGCTGCTCTGGTTCTGATTAACAGAAGAGGACTGACTGAAATTGTGATTGCTACCGATGTCTGGTTTCTTCTGTGACTGTATCGGATTGGACGCCTTGTCCACATCATTCCATTTGCGCTTGTTGTCGATAGCTGGAGTAGTAGCTGTAGCAGTAGTAGAAGAAACACGCGGTGGTAGCGAGCCACGCTCCACCTCCTGATCCGTGATCTTGTGGGCTTGACGTATGATTCGAGGCAGGTTGTCAAGATTTGCAGCAGTGACCAAACTCTTGACTGACGGTGCTAAACCTTTGATGTACAATTCGATTCTTCGAGGTGGTGGTCGTGATAAGTTAGGACACATATTCGCGAGCTCATGTAACCTTTTTGTATACGCTTCAATTTCAAACCCTTCCATCTTCAAATTGTAGTACCCGTTCTCAAGCTTCTGAATCTCATCATGAGGACAGTACTCCTCTCGCATCAACTCCTTGAAATCATCCCAAGTAGTTGCATTAGCCATTTCGATGCCCAGCATTTGCACCTGGGCATTCCACCAAGTTAAGGCACCATCCTCCAATATGCTTGTAGCATACTTCACCCGGTCCCCCACGGGACAGTTACACATAGCAAAGACTGACTTAGCTTTCTCAAACCAACGTAGTAGTCCCACAGCTCCTTCAGTCCCACTGAATGTCTGTGGCTTACAATCCATGAACATCTTAAACGTGCAAACTGGCGGATTGTTTTGATTCGCAGGTTGACCTAAAAATGAAAGATAGTACAACCCACGGTTAAAATTTGGGTACGCAATACAGGGATAAGGAATGATTGGCACATATCATACCAGCCTGATAAGCCGCTAGGGCTTCAGCCATACGAGTGTTGATCAGATCGGTTAACTCGGCCTGAGTCATAGAAATGTTGCCACGTCCACCGCCGCGGTCACCACCACGTCCACCATTACGTCCACTCATGATTCTATATAAAAGAAGGGGGAAAAGGTTAAGGGTCAGACTTTAGTAGGAGTTAAACATCACGATGACTCCTATAGACTACCAAGTTTACATCAGACAACAGAGCGGAACCCCTTTTACACTCGTTAAACATCACTGGGACTCACATGCACCCCACATTATTATTATGTGTTCACCCATAATGATAACGCAATTTGCATGTTCATCTCAGCTCCTCCCAACTCATGTAAAAAAAGTTCCCCAAAATTTAAGTAACGAAACAAAAGACATCACAAAACATGGGCCATGAAAGTCTAGAGGAATGTCGCATTGTGACTCTATCATCCACAAAACATAGGCAAGTAACACATGAATTCAGACTGTAGTGCTAAGTGTGCAATCATATGCATCATCATACGTAAACATACACTAGATATGCTATGCAATAAGTAAACGAGAGACAAACCTTGCAATCTGGAGCTGAGTGTCATGGTCGTTTTTTGAATTGTTCGGTTATAGTCTGGTTTTATAAAAACGTTTTAAAACCAAGTTCACTATAACCAGTTGCTCTGATACCAAACTGTCACACCCCCAAAACACCACATGCGGAAACCCTCGCTAGGCGTGTGACGTAGCAGGATCTAGCCACTATTCATATAGAAATCATAACAAGTTTTCAAATGAATTTGCCAATTATAAATGAAATGTACCAACAATAAGTTTAATAAAAATCCAACAAGTTCAGCGGAAGCAATAAGTAAACCATAGTTCAAATGTTTCAAAGCAAATGTGTGAAATCAATAATCCCGTCATGTGAATCCAATCAGTTCTACCCATGACCACTCCAGCCACTCAAGACAGCAAGTCCCAACTAAGAAATCTAACGACCTGCGAGCATGCAACAAGTGTATCAGACAAAGCTGGCGAGTTCATAGTTTGTGAAAACGTTAGTTACCAAGTGTTTAGTATAGTTCATAGATAATAATATTGATAATAACTCGAGTACCGTACAAGATGGCACCAGATTATTTTACCTGTCCCCAATGCCCCATATCTAAGCATTGGTCATGATTAAGGTCCTTAGTTCACGCCCGTCCTCTCAGGTACGGTGTGAGGTTGCCAAGCCTAATAGCGCTATCAACTAATACCCCATTACCTCTCAGGTAACTATTCGGTATATAATGGGACTTAAAGTGATAGGAAAAGAGTGTATTATCTAACATCCCAGTTTTTACCCAAAAGACTTATTCCTCTCAGGAATACCCATTTGACTGTCCCACCCACCGGGACGCATGCTCAAGAGAAATGAACTCACCTTAGTTTTGCTCAGTAAATTAAGGCACGTGTTCCAAGTTGGTCAATTAGTCCCTAATGTGGTTACAAAAACCAATCAGTTTCATTTACACCAAATCACACATTTCCTATGCATGTAACTCAGGTAGTATACACGTCACATCACGCATGCTTGAACAATTGTTCATGAAATCTAACATCATATCATGCATCATAACATAGCATACAATTTCATTCAGGCTACATACGGTATCTCATCACGTATTCATGTTCCAAGTAAACAGTTTCGCATATCTCGCAACTCCTATTACAAGTGTACGATTTCATAAATGGTCCTGTTATGCCACTCAGCCCAAACCTAAGGTGCATTCATGTGTGTAGGTGGCCCAGTTATACAAGTCCAAAGAATGATGTGATGCGGGCTTGGTGTGTGACCCGGAGTCGTGCAGCCCAACTCACATAACTCAGTGGACTATGCGGCTCCCATAATTCCTTGGCCCATTAATTTGATTAATTCAGTCTCATGCATGGCAACAGTTTGCATTCTAATTCCACAATTTAAAAACAAACTTCCAAAGGTTTCACATGAATCATTCGAATCTACCACTCAACTTGGTTTACCAGTTCATCGTTTCATCAAATTCATCATATTTTATCATGTATATATATATATATATATGAACCTTAAACTTTGAACAATCATCTTACCAATTAACAATTTGATATCAAACAGTTCAAGGGTTAACATATTATTGCGTATCATTCCTTACTAGATCATGGTTTCACACCCTAATTATTATTCCCTCCACTCCAACAAGTAGAAACCTCATACAATCATTCTATTAGTTTGTGAACATCAATCATAATCTCGGCCTATGCTTACTAGATCGATATTAAACCCGTTTGCATATCAACATAATTCAGTAATTTAAGCATATAATCCACCTTTACCACATACATACTTCAAGGAAAAATTGGCATATATGAACACAATACAAGCAACCAGTCAAGAAACTACATCTAATGAGTTATCATACTAACAGGAAATAGAGGGTGTGCGAGTGGAAGGCTTTGAGGATGAAGGGGGGCTGTCGTCAGGTTGTGTACGCTGGAGAGGGTGTTTTAGGGTTTGCAATATATTGCAGGAAAAGAATTGTATACCGCTCCCATTCATAACCGTGATATAAGATAAGGGTGTGCGGCTCGGGTTGGGCTTCAAGTGCTATGGGCCGAGGGAAACAACACATGTGCTGAGTTGGGCTCAGATGATTCAGGTTTGACACGAGTGTGGGTCGAGGTGAGTGTATGCAGCCCATTACATGTGCGGCCCAAACTTAATAATTTTGACACTAAGGATGGCCCAACCAAACACTCACATATACTACAATACGTTTTACATTTTAACAAGTTTATCATAGCTGAGAGCGTTTAAAATTATATCATAGCAAAGAACATAAAAGAGGAATAATGATAAATCAGGATCACGAGACTAAATGACACTAACCTTGAAAGTCCGGGTTGTCACATCATCCCCAACTTGAAAGAAATTTCGTCCCGAAATTTGACATGTAAATCCCAGAGGAGTGAAGTGATAAATCAAGATGAATGCGGATTTTCTTCATGTGCCACAACGGTAACTACAAAAACAGTAAAATGAAACGACGCAAAACATAATTACTAACATTTATTATATTGAAAGCCAAATACTTTGGGAATTGAATTTACTTATCTTTTTCAAAACGCCATAATTACCTGTCATGCGCGGGGAAAAAATCAATATAAAATGACCATGAGAACACAAGCTCAAACACGCCAAAAACATTGACTAAAAACGCCACATATTGTCCAAAACGCCAAAAACTTTAAAAATGGCTAAGGTTATTGCATGAAATTTTGAAAGGAAAGAGAAATGATTCATCATAAAGTTCTCTGATAGGAGAAGGGTGAAGGTAAGGACAATCAAAGCCATGCTTAGTATGAATGAAGGGATTCAGAGGTATATCCTGGCCCTTGGGGTTCCAATGGCAAACGATTGTGAAATAACCCGAACTATAATAAAAAAGACTGAAGAGAAAATTTCCGGCAGAAGATGATGATGATATTGACGATACTCCTCGACCAACACTTAGCAGTTGGGTGATGCATGAGAAAGAATGAACGCTTGAAGTGACTTATAAAAACGGGATGCAATATTCATTGCCAATAGAGGAAATGTTGAAGACAGGGTTACTATCTATCATTGAACAACTCTGTGATTTAACACTTGCGAACGATCCAAAATCCAAGGATGCAGTGATATTCAAGAATAGGCTGCAGCAAAGAAGAGACGAGCTAATGGAGTTATACGCCAATCTAAAATCTGATGGTGATGAATCTGAAGAAAGTGATGAACAAAGCGATGGGTACATCTCTGATGTAATCCCATCCTCGGAAGATTATTAGTTTATTTTGATTTCGTATTATTGTAATTTTATAAAATATTAATTTATGGTAATCAATTATTAACAAAAAAGATCCAGAACGCCAAAAAAAAAATAACATGGAAAAAGCATAACGCCAAAAAAATTAACTATGTGACATAAAAAGAATTAATTCAATGAGAAGAAATCTAAGAAAAACAGTAAAACACCAAGTAATTAATAATTCTAGATAACGTCAAAATTATCTTGCATGGCAAAAATGAAGCAGCATGTCAAACGCGAAAATCGGGAAAGGAAGAATACTAAAAAGAAAAAAAAACCCTCGGACCCTGATCATGTCCCACGCCACGTGTTGGGCCAGGATGCGTTCTCACCGTTCTCACAGTTTTGGTCGTTTTCTCCTGATCCCGTTTCTCTCTCTCTCTCTCTCTCTCTCTCTCTCTATATATATATATATATATAGGGGATGGATCATGAGAAAACTAGTTTAAATGAGTAAACCACAAAACTAACTAAAAAAGTCTAAAAAACATACCAATTTTTTTTTACAATTTTGTTATTAAAAATCGCAATTTTTTATATATAAAAAAATTCAAAAAAAAACTCAGAAAAAAATATTGTATTGCACATGTGCAATAATACGGAAAAGCCTAAACCACCTAACCCATCCCCCACCGATACCCCTCAAAAACCTACCTCCCCCCAAAAAAAAAAAAACCTAAAAATAAACCTTAAACATAAACCCGAAAAAAAACCTGACACCCCACCCGCACCCAGCCAAAAACCTAATCCTAAATCTAAACCTCCAAAAAACCTAACCCTAAAAAAGCTAAACTAAACTCAAAAGCTAATTTTAAGCATGTAATGCACATGTGCAGTACACATATAATGCACGTGTGCAGTGCAAGGTTTTTTTTTTTGTGAAATTTTTTTATATATAAAAAATAGCGATTTTTTAAAACATAATTGTAAAAAAAATTGTTATGTTTTTTAGGCTTTTTTAGTTAGTTTTTTAGGCTTTTTAGTTAGTTTTTTGGTTTTCTCATTTAAACTAGTTTTCTCATGATCCATCCCCTATATATATATATAGTGGAGAGTTCAAATGAGAAGAAATTTTTTGTAAGAATAAAAAAGAACAAATTTCAACCAATAAGAATGCTTTATTTTACTTCATTTGATATAAGTATTTAATGTTACTATAAGGGTACATTGGTAAATCTATATAGGTCATTATTTTGCAGTCTTCCTCTTTAATAGCTAATCCACTAAATTTTTTGTAACTTATCTTCAAAATATATATT
Organism: Helianthus tuberosus; assembly: GCA_030545235.1. NCBI lineage: Eukaryota > Viridiplantae > Streptophyta > Magnoliopsida > Asterales > Asteraceae > Helianthus > Helianthus tuberosus. The sequence continues at coordinate 188,906,317 of CM060359.1, forward strand.
TTTTCAAAAAAAAAATAATAATAATTTAAAGTGTAGGATAAATTACGAGTTGTGTAGGATAAATTTCAATGTGTAGGATGAATTTCGAAATACGTAAGATAACTTTTGATGTGTGTAGGCAAAAAAAGTTAGTGTTGAGGATAATAGTCTTTATGACTAATTAATTAGTCAAAAATGATAATAAATGAGATAAGTGAAAAATCTATATATAGGGGATGGATCATGAGAAAACTAGTTTAAATGATATATATACACACACACACACACACATATATATATATATATATATAGGGGATAGATAATGAGAAAACTAGTTTATATGAGAAAACCAAAAAACTAACTAAAAAATCCTAAAAAACATACCCAATTTTTTTTTTTCAATTTTTTATAAAAAAATCCCTCTTTTTTTATGTATGAAAAAAAATTAAAAAAATTGTTATATTGCACATGTGCACTAATACGGAAAGTTTAAACCACTTAACAAACCCCCACCGACAACCCCCAAAAACCTAAATTCACCCTACCACCAAAAGCCTGACCCCCCCCCCCCCCAAAAACGTAAACCCCCTTCCCCCCATACCCAAAAACCTAATCCTAATCCTAAACCTCCAAAAAAAACTAACCCTAAAAGCTAAACTAGACTCAAAAAACTAATTTCAAGCATGTAATGCACATGTGTAGTACACATATGATGCACATGTGCAGTGCAAGTTTTTTTTTTTTTTTGAAAATTTTTTTATATATAAAAACTAGCGATTTTTTTATAAAAATTTGTAAAAAAAATTGACATGTTTTTTAGCTTTTTTAGGCTTTTTGTTAGTTTTCTAGTTTTCTCATTTAGATGTAGTTTTCTCATGATTCTCTCCCTATATATATATATATATATATATAGGGAGAGGATCATGAGTTAGGTGGTTTAGCCTAAAAAACATACCAAAAAAAATTATTTCTACAATTTTTTTATTAAAATTCGCTATTTTTTATATATAAAATATTTTTTCAAAAATAAACTTGTACTGCACACGTGCATTATCTGTGTACTGCACATGTACATTATATGCTTAAAGTAGCTTTTGAGTTTAGTTTAGCTCTTAGGTTAGGTTTTTTGGATGTTTAGGATTAGGATAGGTTTTTGGGTGTGGGGGAGGGGGTTTTAGGTTTTTGGGGGGGTGCGGGTGGGGGGGGGGGGGGTTAGGTTTCCTTCGGGTTTAGTTTTATGGGTTGTTTTTTTTGGGGGGGGGGGTAGGGGGTTGGGGTTTAGGTTTTTGGTCGGAGGGTGAATTTAGTTTTTTGAGGGGTGGGGGGTTTAGGTTTTTGGGGGGTGTCTGTGGAGGGTGGGTTAGGTGGTTTAGGCTTTTCCGTATTATTGCACATGTGAAGTACAACTTTTTTTTAAATTTTTTATATATGAAAAATAGGGAATTTTAATAAAAAATTTTGGTATGTTGTTTAGGCTATTTTTAGTTAGTTTTTTTGTTTTCTTATTTAAAATAGTTTTTTGATGATCCATCCCATATATATATATATATATATATAGGGGACCGCTAGAATGAGAACCACCACGAGTTATGAGAACCGCGAGAACCAAGTGCCACGGAGGGGCGTTGACCACGATTTTTTTTTTACAACTAGATGCGTATATTTTAACAACATTCGTAAAAAAAAATTTCAAACGGCGCGCCCGAGGGGATAGTTTTTTACACCCAAAGTTTGGTGTTTTTATTATTTTTTTGTTTTTTCTTTTTTTTTTTACAAACTTTGGGTGTAAAAAACTACCCCCTCGGGCGCGCCATTTGAAATTTTTTTTTTTACAAATGTTGTTAAAATATACGGATCTAGTTGTAAAAAAAAAATCGTGGTCAACGCCCCTCCGTGGCACTTGGTTCTCGCGGTTCTCATAACTCGTGGTGGTTCTCATTCTAGCGGCTCCCTATATATATATATATATATATATATAGGCTAATTATAATGAGAAAACTCACTCCAGTTGAGAAAACCAAAGAAACCCACATAAGTGGCTAGGATTCAGCCACATCACATCTGCCACATTAATAAGTGAGGGGTATATACGTCATTTTACATGATGGCAGAAAATGTAACAGTCATTTTCTCTCTCTACAATTAAATCCCACAAATCTTTTGAAACCTCACCAGATCTCATTTCCTCCTTCATCTCTCTTCTCTAGCACACTCCCCCCCCCCCCCTTTCTCTCTCTCTTGTTCCAATATAGAGAAAACAAGAACAAAAATGAAATCGGAGAAACTTATGAGCATTAGATCCATGTAGACGCCATCTAGATCTAGATCTGGACCGTCATCTAGATCTGGATCCATCATGTTTCTTTTAAACCCGTCAAGATCTAGATCTGGATCCATCATGTTTCTTTTCAAACCCCATGAAGACGGATGCTCTTTGGTTTATTTTGAAGAAAATCGTTGACGGGTGGTCCGTAGGACAACCCTTAGCTGCCTTAAAAAGATAAAAAAATCTCATGCTATACACGGTTAATTGCTTGAACTTGGTAACCACTAGATGTTTGGATTTGCAGGTGTTAAAGTGCTCAAGGAGCGGGTTTTATGAAGCTTGGATAGGATGTGGGAAGTTGTAGAACAAAAATGGAGTTTGGAAGATATTACAAAGAAAACAAGGAAAAGAGCCCCGTTTAGCACCGTAGCCTACGGCTCTAGCCATAGGTTACGGCCTCCACTTTTGTCAAATTAGTTGGCCGTAGCCCAGGATGTTCCTGTCGTAAAGAAATGATGGGTGTCGTAGCCTACGGCTGGCACCGTAGGTTACGGCACCAAGTATGACTGCCTTTGACTCGCTGACCGCCGTAAGCTACGGCGCTTACCGTAGCTTACGACGCGACTGGAGAACTCTTGTAACTCATGCATTAATGGGTCATGTTGATGGGTTTTTATGTGGCTAATCATGGTATTTCGGTTACACATCACTTAGGGACGAAACTTGGTTGTTCTTTGGAGCTTGAAGACTATCTTGGATCGTTGTTCTTATGTTTTTAATTTCTTTTGAAGATCAAGACATTGTTATGATGTTTGTTCAAGCCATGAGTGGCAAAAACTATGATTGTCTTTAGTTGAAGGTTTGTTAGACTTTATGCTTTGCTTTCCTTATTTCTAGAATAACAAACTCTATCTTTATGCTTTGTTTGTTATGGTGTGTGATTAGTTGTTAGTAAATTGTTGATTCTTATGTTAAACTAGTTGGAAACCATACGTTCTTGGTGCTGTTGGCAATCGAGATATCATGGGTATAATTAGGCTTGGGTAAGGGTTAATCTGTCATCGGGTAACAACCTCACGTTCTAGGAAACTGAGTACTTAGTTCCCTTTCATCACTACAAGTAATCACACATGAACTATGTCTATGTAGTTCTTTCTAGTGGAATGATAGCATAAATGTCAAAGCAAACTGGAAACTAAAGATGGTCATTTGTCTCTAATTTGTTTACAACCAACACTTTCATTTTGCAATTAGAATAGGACTCTTAGTTTTTAAAACTCAATCAACCAACCAAATTCTGAATTTACATTTCTTGCAATTTAGTTTACCTTAGTTGATTTAGAGTAACAATTTAAATAGCACATATTCCACAAACTCCCTGTGTTCGATACCCACTTACCACTATCTATTTAGTAGTATTTGGATTAAATTTGATTATGACCACGACTTCACGTCAAATTTTGGCGCCGTTGACGGGGAGTAGTGCGCAACGTGTGTTATTTTTTATCTTTTTAAGTTTGTTATTTTTCTGGTTTACGCTGGGTGTGTTGGTGTGTAGGTATTTACAGGTGCATGCGTACTAGAAGCTCTCACAAGCTCTCACCTTTGGCATTTGATCCAGAAATTGAACGGACTTTATGCGTACAAGAACGTATGGTTTCCAACTAGTTTAACATAAGAATCAACAATTTACTAACAACTAATCACACACCATAACAAACAAAGCATAAAGATAGAGTTTGTTATTCTAGAAATAAGGAAACCAAAGCATAAAGTCTTACAAACCTTCAACTAAAGACAATCATAAAGAGTTTTAGCCACTCATGGCTTGAACAAATATCATAACAAAGTCTTGATCTTCAAAAGAAATTATAAACATAAGAACAACAATCCAAGATAGTCTTCAAGCTCTAAAGAATAACCAAGTTTCATCCCTAAGTGATGTGTAACCGAAAAACCATGATTAGCCACATAAAAACCCATCAACATGACCCATTAATGCATGAGTTACAAGAGTTCTCCAGTCGGCGCCGTAAGCTACGGTAAGCGCCATAGCTTACGATGGTCAGCGAGTCAAAGGCAGCCATACTTGGTGCCGTAACCTACGGTGCCAGCCATAGGCTACGACACCCATCATTTCTTTACGGCAGGAACATCCTGGGCTACGGCCAACTAATTTGACAAAAGTGGAGGCCGTAACCTACGGCTAGAGCCGTAGGCTTCGGTGTTGAATGGGGCTCTTTTCCTTGTTTTCTTTGTAATATCTTCCAAACTCCATTTTTGTTCTACAACTTCCCACATCCTATCCATGCTTCATAAAACCCGCTCCTTGAGCACTTTAACACCTGCAAATCCAAACATCTAGTGGTTACCAAGTTCAAGCAATTAACCGTGTATAGCATGGGATTTTTATCTTTTTAAGGCACTTAAGGGTTGTCCTACGGACCACCCGTCACATCCCCACACTTACCCGTTTCTTGTCCCAAGCAACCTATTCAAAAACCATTTCATAACCACAAGCAATCAATCATGCAAACCAAGCTAAAATGTACCATCCTTCTACTAACCTTTTATCATACCACAAGACACACCCCTCACAACAACTCTCGATGACAAGAAATATTAGCACATTATGCTAAAACACTCAATGCATGTGTGTGATTGTGCGACAATAAGCTTGTATAAAAATCACGTCTGCTCCTATCAAATACCTAGCATGCTTATGAATCAAAAGGACTTACGGGTTGTAACTGGGCTATGTGCAAAGGTAGGAAAATGGTGGGATATATATATATATATATGCAAGAGCTAATTGATTTGACCCGGTTTTTATTTCTACTACTAAACAAAGCAGACATCAAATATATACACAACTTCATCAACTTTCTCAACTACTATTGCAACTAAATACTTCTTTGTGTATTTTTCTCATATTTTTCTCTTTTTTTTCACATAAGACATAAAAACTCACAATATATACAAGAAAATCAACACTACATACTAAATCTCCTAAACCGGTTCGTCTCAATAGGTAAAGTTTTGTAGGAAATAGGTTCGGGTCACAACCGAATGGTATAAGGCTCAAACATGGCTTTCTAAAGACCAAACCCCCACCCCTCACAATACCAAGCTCATATATGTAACATATGAGGTCCAACCCCCAATTCCCACACTCTCACACATCTAGACGAAGCTACCTAAAAGTCCCCTATCATTTTCACAAGCATGCTAACTCTAAGATTCAACAAGAATTCATACACAAGTTCTATTAACACAAGCCACACACCGCCACACAAAACAAAGAAAACATCTTTAATAATCATATGTGGCTCAAACACTCACCAAGAAATGACTAGAAAGGGGTGTCGGTGTGTCATGTGGAACAATATCAAGTGTCCAAATTTTGACAATTTTCGCTTGGCTTCGTAAATTTTTAAAATTCTCAAAAATTTTCCCCCATCCCCACACTTGGGATACATTGTCCCAATGTATGGTTTTGAAGGGAAGATCGCTTTTAACCAAAAACATTAGCTTTCGCTAATACTCTCAAACCCCAAATTTCTTTGTTTTTTAATTATTATTTTTTTATGAAAATTAGAAACACACCACCACTAGCACATCCCATAAATCACATCAATACCTAAAACACCACCCGACCTCCCAACCATAAACATTAGACATGAAAAATATACACAAATATACAAGACAACGGAACACGACCTGATCAATAGTACTTTGGCTGTGGAGGTCCGAAAATGGAAGTCATCATGTCATTCCATTCGCCAAACCCAAATGCTCCGCTACTGCTGCTGCTGCTGCCTTGATCACCCCCTTGACTCGCCTGCTGATAACCCATGGTGTGTGGATCCACCCATTGAGAATGGTGCAATGGTGGGGTGGGATACGATACACTACCATCATATGGCGGCAATGTGGTATAATCCACAACTGGTGGGTCCGCTTCGAGTGGTTGGCCCGCATGCCACTGATCATGTAAACGTCTCTGGCGGTCATCCAAGTAACGGTTGTTCACTTCTTCATGGTGGGCATACATATGAGCAGGATTCCATTGCTCATTTCTATCATAACTCTGTTTAATAGCTCTCTCCATGCTAGCCCCCATATTCGTCTGCTGATCAAAAAGCATTTGATTAGGTTCGAACCAATCACCAAAAGTAGGCGGTCGCCTTTGCTCAATAATCTGCCCCATGTTCCCCGTGTGAGCCCAGTAAGGATCATAAGGCTGTTGTGCATAATCAAATGCACTACCCACATACCCCGACTGTACTCCTGCTCCATGAACACCACTTGGGCCAGCGCCCCCCATCGGTACATCAACCGTGAATGTGTCCTCACGGTAATCATCGTCACCACTAACCTCATCTTCACTCACCTCCGGCTCATCAGCCTCGCCCGGTCGTAGAGGCCTAGCATCCGCTTTCAAAACTCTCCACCGTCTCCCTTCTGTCTTCAACTTATGGTACCTTTCTGACTCCTTGTACTCCTATCCTGGTCCCAAATTCTTTATATCAAATGGCTTAAACCTCTTGTATGAGCCTTTGTCATCGGCTCCAATTGCCCCATACTTCTTCAACAACGCCGTAATCAATCGGCAATGGGGTACAATTTTTCTCTCACCACTATTTCGACTGATCCAAATATTGTTTAACACTAAGAACCGGAAAGGAACCATGGGCGAACCATGCATCAACATGTATAGAATCGGTACCTCCTGAAATCTAACCTCCATCTTATCACCCCACCGTGGGATGACATTGTTTATACACAACACCAACAATAACTTCGCTTCCATTCTCAAGTTTCTTCTAAACAATTTCCCGTGTGTAGTACCCGGAAGAAAGAGGTAATCGAGCATGTGTTGCCATTGGGGGTGTTTTTCGGGCTCGAAGTAAAGATCTTTAAGGCTTGAATAAATGTATTGATTTGACGATTTACTATCAAACTTTGCAATGCGGCGCAAGGAATCATATGTATAACAACCCTCCTGAAAATTTTTCTAACACCCTAATATATTTTAAAAATACCCCTATATATCTTAAAATACACCCCGTATGTGAAAACCGAGCCCAAAATATGAAATATCATTAAAAATAAAATAAAAACAAAATTTATGGGTCTCTCGTGGGGCGCGTAAGCCACCCCCTTGGTCTTACGCGGGCCGCGACAGCAAGGAGGCCAGACCGCACCAGAGCACGCCATGTGTCCGACTTGTGTGGGGTCTAGGGTTGACTGGGCAAACCTATAACGGGACACGTAGTCCCTGGCGGGCCACGTAGCCCTTGGCTACACTTTACGTGGGCCGCATAGAACTCAATTTCAGGCCCTATAAGTAGAGGGCTCGGGATTCAGTCTCAATTCGCTCCCAAATCTTTTCTTTCTCTCAAATTCTGATAGTTGGCATAATTCTCGGGTATAATATCCCCCTAATTAACGAATTTCTGCTCCGTTGTAAGTATTATAACCCCAGTTACGTATTAGATACGCTGCCCGATTGATCCAGGGTTCCGTAACGACTGTCGGGGTTCTGCCCGACGTAGTTGTTGGAATGCCGTCTTGGGGAGGGTATCGTTAATATAAATAAAGGGTTATTATACTAACATATCTACATTGTGTAAATTATAGATTATCACCAGGAAACCTTAGAAGAAATCTAAGACAACAATGTGAGTTTATCCTCTTTTGGTAAACCTTTTTGTAATCTGCTTTTACAAAACCTTAAATGTTTTACAATGTGATTAAGCAGTGATTGAGTCTTTGTAGTTCTTCAATTACTACCGGTATGTTGGGGTTTTGTATAAAAAATGTGGAACACGTTACCATTGGACAACGAGTTAGCCAATGTGTCACACCCCCAAAATACCACCTAGGGAATGTCCCTATTAGGTGTGTGACGTACCAACAACGAGCCACAAATTATGTTGAACCCATACAAGTTTCAAAATGAAATTCTCAATTATTAATAAAAATACCATTCACAAGTTTAAATGAAAGCCAACATGTTCAGCGGAAGCAAATAGTAAACCCAAGTTAAACTGTTTCAAAACCAATGTATAGTATCATTAGTTTAAACACATAAATCCCTCCAGTCGATCCATGACCACTCCAGCTACTCCAGACAGCAAGTTCCAAATCCAAGACATCTAACGACCTGCAAGCATGCAGACAAGTGTGTCAGACAACGTTGGTGAGTTCAAAGTTTTGTTAACAAGTTTAGTTACCAGATATGTGTATAAAACAGTTCAACGATTTGATTTGATGTTGTTATTAACTTGATTACCGCAATGGCTACAAGATGTATTTGCCCAACCCTAATGTCTCTATCAAAACATTGGTCATGCTTTAACGAAATTAGTTCACGCCCGTCCTCCCCGGTACGGTGTGAGGGTGCCAAACCTAATAGCGCTATCAACTAATAACCCCGTTGCCTCCCTGGCAACTGTCGGTAGATGTAAGGGGTCTTATATGATAGAAACTGAGTAATAATAACAAACATCCCAATAAACTAGCGTTCCCTTGCAATCTAGTAACAGTGCACAACGGCCTAAAACAGGTGGCCCACTGGCCGGTTCGCAGCCCACTCGCCATACCAGCCCAACCACTATGTAAATTATTCGTTTAACACCTTGGCCCAAATAGACTTGCATATTATTATTATTAGTCCAATTTCCCAGTTGTCACAGCCATCCTAACCCATATTTAATTCATTCTAAACTCACAACCATGAACAAATAATCCTTAAAGTCCTAAACTAATTCTTGGTATCCAACACAGTCACGTTGCACATGCACAACTCACATGTCCCAATCATCATGTCAGTTCAGAAATCATGTGCCACATTCAAACTAGGTTGACTATCCTTAATTTTTGTCAACAATTCTCTTTGTTATACAAACCTAACCCAACCTATACCAATAGAATCAATCATTCCAACAGTCTTGTTTTATATGCTTATCACATGATCATTAAATAATTCGAACAAACACATTTGCAAGAAGTCAATGGAATTTAATCATTACCATTGATATTGACAAAACTCATGAACACTATATCATATAAACTGTTATATCAAATTCACAATGGATCTTCATGAGCCATATTCTAACTAATTATTAACACAATACCAAATCATTTAACCATATTCTAATAATCAGTTCGGTTCATTAGCGGTTTTTAAGACGAAACTCTAAATCACTTTCGAATCTTATACACACCAATATAGTTCATCATGTAAATGCATAACCCAGATTAACAGCAATATAAATTAATTTAGCAATGAGTTCTCACTAACCGAGGGTTCAGGTTACATACAAGAACGAGGAAAAAGGTGATGCTTCGTAGGATGGGGAGCTCTGATGAATACAAGTTGCCGTCGGGTCGTTTGAGAGGGAATAAGTGAACTAGGGTTTGAGGTGTAATACATGATAGGAAAATATGGGGATGTATGATCATGTATGCGTATAACATATGTGCGTACCGCCTCATAAACCAAGTTGGGCTCGGTCTGGCCTCCACATTGGGCTTAATAGAGTGAGTAGAGTGTGTGGGCCGAATTAGTTTTTACGGATAGAGTGCGGCATAAGGGATATGCGTGTGGTCTATATACGCATGAGGTGTGGGTGTGACCTAACCTACTAGTGGCCCAACTAAACTTACGACCCAAATACTCAAGCATATAGTTTAATCAAGTTATCATATATGAATGGATTTAATCAGAGTTATAATAGTACAACACGTTTAACACATTGGAAAGGGATAACGAGAGGTTAAGATCACAAAATTAAACATCATTAACCTTGAAAGTTCGGGTTGTCACATCATCCCCAACTTGAAAGAAATTTCGTCCCGAAATTTGATAAGTAAGCACAGAGGAGTGAAGTGATGAATCAAGATTGCTGCTGGTTTTCCTCGGGTGCCACACAATGGGTAATATGACCCACCAGTCAGGATTGACAATACTGAATGAGTAATTGTGTAGAAATAAACAATGTGATAGATCTCAATACTGTGTTAATTGATAAAACTCTTCTTGATTAAACTGGGATTCACTCACCAGTATTTCCCACTGACAAATGTTTTTAAAACGCGTTTCAGGTAACCCAATGTGAAAGCCAATTAGGAAAAAGCCAACTAGAGAGCACTGAAGGCTTGGAAAAAATGTGGCTATAAAAGTTACCTAAAAGACGATGTTTTAAATTCAATAAAATAGGGTTTATCCCTATAAACATGTTGTAATAAAGAAACTTGGGTTTTACCCATGTGGTTATTCATATAAAATATGGTGGTTTTACTATGATAAACATTTCCTAACTACGATCCTAATGTAATTTCCGATGCCAAATAAACAAAATGATACCACCACAACTGATGTTCGCGGCCACCCGTTCACGGGACAGATAAGGGGGCGTGGCTTGCGACAGAAAGTGGTATCAGAGCCTTGCCACTGGTTTAAGCCAAAGAAGTGTTCTGCTGACACTTAAATTTTAAATTTTCTTAGGAAATAATTTATGTAATTATGTGTTTTGTATTTGTTAGTCTACAGTATGGGTAAGCAAAGAATTTCGGACATCTATCGTCAATTAGATAGTTCATCAAAAGATAAGGGAACCTCATTTCAACCAAATCCCTCAGGATACTCAGCAGATACTGAGGAAGGAATATTTATTCGTAAGACACAGTTTGAGAAACCATTTACCACTAAGAAGAGAGGTTGGATTATTAGAAAAAGTCGAGAGAAGATAAAGGAAATAAAGAAGTCACAACCAAAGGGAATAATAATCAATCAGGAAATAAATACACAAACTCAGGGAACAGGCAATAACCCACCATGGGAAGATGAATTAGATAAGCAATGGGTAAATCTCCATATGTTAGCCACTACAGCAGTAAATGCTAACTTATATTAAATAGTTGAACCATCAAACCAAGACCAACCAATAAAATTAGATCACAACCAGAAAAAAAAAAAAACAAACCATACCCTTATAAACAACCTATCTCTCAACACCCTGACCCAATACCAGCACCATTTCACCTATGAGCCAGAAACTTTAAAAGGATTTCGCCTATTAGATAACAACTTAGTAGAGACAGGAGATAGAATAAACCCTACATAAAAACACGTTGAGCATAATACTTCTATAATCTAGATAGATTAAAATAAGTTACGAATGCATAACCACTAGTATATTTTGAACTCCAGTTGTAGTTTGTAATAGACATATATATATATATATATATATATAAAAGTTGCAATGTTTACTGTTTTTAATTAATCTGTTTGTATGATTGTATCTAAATGTTTGTACTAGATATTGTCTGTAATACCCGAAAAATAATCAGATGAACACTGAAGTAAATCAGGAAAACCAGAATAATGAGAATAATGGAAACCTAAGAAATAACAATGTTATCCAACACATAGTAGCACCAGAAATTTTAATGCCTTAGTATAAGCTTCAAAATTAGCTAATTATTTGTATAGATAAATTTTAATGGATATTGGTATGCCCTAAGGATGATAACTAGAACGGTGCAAATATGATAAATAAGCAATAACACTTGGCCACTGTTATTTCTTGTTTATTGTATTACTCAATTCTAGAATATGATCTATCATGAGAACACTAAATTCCATGTTTCCTGATACCAACTATGATGAATAATGAATTGTGATTTAAGAAAGAATTCTAAGTATAGGATAGACAAGTGATAAGTACCTCTCCGGTGAAACCGGGTAAGATGGGGTATATATGTTAATCACTCCAGCGATGTCTGACCTATAATTGTTTTAGGAACGTAACTTTGTTACATATATTAACCTTACGAATAAGGTGTACATGAAATATATGATTTTATAGATATATATCTATAAACTCTGAAGACAAACATTATTCCGTTTAATCATCACTATCCAAATTTGTGTGACCTGATGAAGGCAGTAACTCTTTAAAGTTGGGATGCCATCAAAAGTATAAGAATTTCCCTTACATTACTATAAAAAACCTGTAATTAAAAAAATTAACTACGATTATTGAAGCACCTAAGAAAATGCTAGAACATTTGCTCTGCCTACAGATGAAGCCAAGATAATTTCAGATGTGATAGCCGGTACGTTTTTAGTTAATGATGTTTTTTTTTGCTAAAATATTATTTGACTTTGGTACGAACCAAAGTTTTATTTTGCAAATTACTCCCACAAGAATGTCTAGTAGAGACAGCGAAAGGAGGAAACCATTAAGATTTCTGATATCTTGCAGGGAGCAAGAATAGAATTTTAAATCAAAAGTTTAGTATAAATCTTTACCCAATGAATCTGGCAGAATTTGATATCATATTAAGAATGGATTGGTTAATAGCCAATAAAGCCAGCATTTTATGTGATCGAAAGTCAATCCAATTAAATTCACCAAAGGGTGAAAAGATCACAATTAAAGGAAATAAACCCTCTAGACCTACAAAATTCATCTCTATGATGAAAACAACAAGTTATATATGAAAAGGGTTATTAGTGTATTAGATTTCCATAATCACTAACACTAAAGGGAAAAGATTAAAAGGATATTCTAGTAGTATCCCAATTTCCAGATGTATTTCCAGAAGAGCTACCAGGGTAACCTCCAGACAGAGAAGTTGAATTCAGAATCCATTTAAATACCAGGGACAGCACCAATTGCCAAAGCACCTTACCGTTTATCACCCGCAGAAATGCAGGAATTAAAGAAACAATTAAACGAATTATTAGAGAAAGGATTCATACAACCAAAGTTCATCCCCATGGGAAGCGCCGATTTTATTCATTAAGAAGAAAGACGAATCCCTGCATATGTGCATCGACTACTGTGAATTGAATAAAATCACGATTAAGAATCGGTATCCATTACCAAGAATAGATGATCTGTTTGATCAGTTGAAAGGAGCACGATTTTTCTCAAAAATCGATTTAAGGTCAGGATATCATCAATTAAAGGTACAGGAAAAGAACATTCCTAAGACCGCCTTCAGAACAAGGTATGGCCATTATGAATATTACTGTCATGCCATTTGGTTTAACCAATGCCCTAGCTGCATTCATGGACATGATGAGCCGAATATGTAAGCCATATTTGGATAAATTCATAATTGTCTTTATAGATGATATTCTCATTTACTCTAAGAGTAAAGAGGAACATGCAAAGCATTTGCACGCACTTCTAAGTTAAGTTATGGATATGTGTTGATGCAACGTCAAAATGTTATAGCTTATGCATCCAGACAACCTAAGAATCATGAAGAGGATTATTCAGCTCATGATCTAGAACAAGGAACCATAATTTTTGCCCTTAAGATTTGGAGACATTACCTATACGGTAGTAAGTTTACTATTTTCACCGATCATAAGAGTTTAAGGTATGTCTTCGGGCAAAAGGAATTGAATATGAGACAAAGACGCTGGATGGAAATGCTTAGTGATTATGATTGTGAAATCCAGTATCATGCAGGAAAGGGAAATGTAGTTGCTGATGCTTTAAGCCGAAAGTATCACGAACAGCCAAAAAGAGTACGTTCTCTTAAATTAAATCTACAAGTAGATTTAAATGAACAGATTAGAAAAGCACAAGAATCAGTAATCAAGGATCATACTGAAAAATTGAAAGAAATGATTAAGGAATTAGAACAAGGAACAGATGGAATTTGGAGATTCCATAAGAAAAGAATGTGGATACCTAAATTAGGAAACCTACGCCACCATATATTAGAAGAATCCCATAAGGCTAATTATACGATGCATCCTGGAAGTGATAAGATGTATCTGGATTTAAGAAAGAATTTCTGGTGGATAGGAATGAAAAAGGATATAGCATCATATGTTGCAAAGTGTTTAACCTGTTCGCAAGTCAAAGCTGAACATCAGAAACGTTCAGGTTTACTATAACAGTTAGAAATGCCAGTTTGGAAATGGGAACTAATAACAATGGATTTTGTTACTAAATTACCCAAAACCAAGAAAGGTAATGATACAATCTGGGTGATTGTAGATAGACTAACTAAGTTAGCTCATTTCCTACCGATACAGGAAACTTTCAGTATGGAACAATTAGCTAAATTGTATGTAAATGAAGTAGTTTCATTACATGGAATTCCTTTATTAATTGTTTCTGATAGAGATAGTCGTTTTACCTCTCATTTTTGGACAAATTTCCAAAAAGCAATGGGAACCAAGTTGAATCTAAGCATAGCCTATCATCCTCAAACGGACGGACAAAGCGAAAGGACAATTCAGATAATGGAGGACGTGCTTAGAGCTGGTGTAATTGATTTCGGAGGTAATTGGGACGATCACTTACCATTAATAGAATTTTCTTATAAGAATAGTTATTACACAAGTATCAATGTTGCACCATTCGAAGCACTTTATGGACGAAAGTGCCGAACCCAGTCTGTTGGGCAGAAATTGGAGAAAAGCAACTATCTGGACCTGATATAGTACAAGAAACAACAGACAAAATCATTCAAGTCAAGGAACGACTTAAAGCAGCACGTAACCGACAAAAGAGTTCTGCTGATAATAGACGAAAGCCGTTGGAATTTCAAGTAGGAGATAAAGTGTTATTAAAAGTCTCTCCTTGGAAAGGAATGGTAAGATTCATATAAAGGGGAAAACTAAGCCCCAGGTATGTTGGACCTTTTGAGATTATTAGAAGAATAGGATCTGTAACCTATCAGCTACAACTGCCAGAGGAAATGGCAGAAATACATGATGTATTTCATGTATCTAATCTCAAGAAATGCTTAACTAATGAATCACTGATAGTACCTCTTAAGGATATAGAGGTAAATGAGTAGTTAAAATTTGTAAAGAGGCCTCTACAGATTGAAGATAGGAAAGTCAAAAATCTCAAGCGCAAGAGATTAGTTCTGGTCAAAGTGAATTGGGACTCCAAAAGAGGACCAGAATACACATGGGAGCTTGAATCAGAAATACAAAAGAAATATCCACACTTGTTCCATTAGACCTTGAGGATGAGTTCTAAAACAAAGTGGGGAGGATATAACAACCCTCCTGAAAATTTTTCTAACACCCTAACATATTTTAAAAATACCTCTATTATCTTAAAATACACCCCGTATGTGAAAACCGAGCCCAAAATATGAAATATCATTAAAAATAAAATAAAAACAAAATTTATGGGTCTCTCGCGGGGCGCGTAAACCACCCCCTTGGTCTTACGCGGGTCGCGACAGCAAGGAGGCCAGACCGCACCAGAGCACGCCACGTGTCCGACGCGTGTGGGGTCTAGGGCTGACTCGGCAAACCTATAACGGGACACGTATGTCACACCCCAAAAATGTCGCAGCGGAATATTTAACGTAATGTAGACGGAAGTTGGTGCCCATTTATATCTTGTCGAGCGATGCATTTTATTGTTGGACATATTGGTTTATTTTAAACATGAGTTGTTAAAAATTACGTTTTAAGTCACGACACAATTACACAATTAAGATGTCTTTGATCCTCGCGGATCTTATTACAAAAGTCCCATAAAGTTTAAAAGATGTCCAATATATTTAAAAGAAACAACATGCATCATTCACCACAAGATACGCCATGATTTCCTGAAGCCGAGTTCAAGTACCTGTAGAACACGTTAAAATCAAGTGTCAACACAAAGGAAGGTGAGTTCACTTATTCGTTTACTAACAAATTTTATTCCAAGGAAAACTTTCTGATTAGGTGTTTATTTGAAAACATCCATGTAATTTTAGAAAGTCTATTTTACTGCTTCGATAAAAATCCATGGGCCTTCCATCGGGTCATTACTCCGACAATAGTAATACTGCCCAGGTTTTGTATATTAAATTATAGCGTCAACTTTCAGACTCGTATGTTAGCTAGACGATACGAACTATATATTAACCATGCAGGGATAATCAATGCTAGAAAATAAACAGAATTTTAATTCGTCGTTTGACATTGACTCGGGGCAACCGGTCACGACGGGGTTGTCAACCCGATAGATCTACCAACAATTCATCGCGTGCAATACTTAAATGATTAAACAACATCATGGGCGCAGGGTTCTTTCTCGAAGAACAATATGATGTCTGCCTCACGTACAATATATATATCCTACTAATATGACAATTTAATAGACGATGTTGTACGAATCCCCTGAAATCCCCGACGAAATGTAAGCCTATGCTGATACTTACTCTCTTGATACCAAGCAATATTCGTACCAACTACACGGTTGTTTTCCCCCAAACACCGTGAATAATCCCGTTTCCTCCCGAAACATATTTATTCTTCAAAACCATTTCATCCCGAAATATATATAATTTCCCAAAATCCATATATTTTCAATGAAAATATATATTTTATAGTAAAAGGTATGTTTTATTTCAAAAACATTATTAAACCCTTTTATTGGCGTGTTCTACCCCCAAAATATATATAAAGCAGTAAAAAGAGGGGTTTAGTGACACTCACCTTTGGGTGCGTATTTTAATACCGCAATCCCAGAAATTGATTATATACGTCCTAATATAGGAACAATTCTAAATCAAAATAACATTTAATCATGAAGATCTTAAGTTTCTCAGTTTCTTAGAATTATCACATAACTTTGAGATTTTCTCGAAAAGTTGTCATTTTTTATTATGTTGGCACGTTAGAATATATATATGAGTCCATATATATTTATATTTATATATATATATATATTTATTATGATTTTGCATTTTGAACGATTTTATTGGTGACCATTATTGTGTAAATCCATTAACTCTCCCGTTTATACGCAATATATCTACGATTTGCGCGTTGTATTATATATATATATATATACATATGCGTTCATATAATTTGTCATCACACTCACGAAATCTTGTTAACTTATCTATTTTGTCATTTTTAAAGCAATTATACATAAAATGTCCTATATATATCAAATTTCATGCTCGACAAACAAGTTACACATTTAACGCACTTTTACCGTTTTTACCGCACCAAAACGTACATGCATACATGCATAATCTAAATTTCCTATTATTAGATTAACACTTAACATATTATCACATTTACATTTCAAAATCACTTAACACATTTTATCACAAAAGATTCACTCAAAATTCACCCATACTAATGTTCATTGAAAAATGCGTATTTTAGCGATTCGGTAACGTTTTCGGGCGTCGGAAGTCACGTATGATCAACCAAACACCAAGTAAACTTAAAATTAGTTAAAATAATTGTTTTTAAACTAAAAACATCAGTTAATTTACTGATCTAATTCAGTTTTATATAAATCATCATAAAAGCCGATTTTTGACCGTTTTAACGCATAGTTTTGCGTTAAATGTTACCGTAACCATCCCAACTCGAAACGATTTGATATTTTAAAAAGATACATGTCATTTAATGATTAAAATGGTGATTATATTCAGATTAGTGCAGTTTTTATTTATGTCACATAACTCATGCGATTTCACATATTTTACAACTTTTAATGCACCAAGTACAACTTACAAAGCTAGCAAACATTATGACAAAGTTACATATCATTAAACACTTCAAAATAACTTTATTTTAAGGTTTATAATCTGATCTAAAACTATTTTTATCATAATATCATTTATTCATTATTTTATATACATACACCCACATGCATGACTATGTACAAGCACTTAATGCACATATATCATATCATCATCAACATGTATGGACTAAATGCATCTAGACATGCCTTTAACTCATGTTCATAAGTCCAAAATTAATATCATCTTCATATGATCATCAACATCTAATCATTTAACATAAATACAAGACATATTCCTTCTTTTATTTACATATGACAAAATTTAGTGTATACACTTACATATACATATATACCTACATGACATACACACATATATACATATTCATATGCTCCCAAATTTATACTTTTCATATATTCATTTCAATCACCAATCAACTTTTTAGAACATTCCAAGATCAAACATTCTATCACATGTCAACACATCATCATGCAAGATCAATCAAAAAATAAAACTCAAAATCTCACATGTGTATATATATACATATCTACGGCCATACATATACACATACTTATCCATTTTCATTTTTATTAAAACCCATTTGTTTTAGTTTTCAAGTTAGTGTTTATATTCAAGAACTAGAGAAACTCCCATAACCATCCATCATTATGAACCAAGAACAAGATGAAGTGTTATACCTCCAAGATTCCTAGTGGGTTTTGATGAAAATGATGATATGGAACTTGTTCTAGCTTGATCCTTCTTGAAAACACTTCTAAAACCCTTTTTAGATCTTCAAATGGACTTGGAACATGATTGCATGAACTTGAATCTTCAAGACTTCAAAATTTTGAAATGGTAGTGTGTGTGTTTGTGTGTGTGTGTGTGTGTTTTCAGCCTAGATTCAAGAGAGAAAGAGTGGGTGATTTGGTTTGATTTGGTTTCTTGGGTTTGTAAGATTATGGAAGATATGTAAATGCCTAATCATTACTTCAAGTCTTCCAAGAACCACCAAGTGTAGGAGAGACAAGAGGATTTACATCCTCTAGCCGCCACATGCCCCCATGTCTCACATACTTATCATATATATATACATATACAAATGTTATATAAACCACAAACTGGTATTTTACTAGATACCGGGTATTTTATCTAGCGTTTTAAACCCGTTTTAGTGCGTTCTAAATTATTTTTAGCCCTCTATAAAAATAAACTTACCAAAATATTACTGAACAATATTTTGTTTGCCTGGTCTGGTGACGTTGTCGGTATTTGGCAGTATACGCGATGTGCAGCGCGGTATACGTTAAAAATCGCAAAAATAGGAATTTAAGTGTTTTTATTTATTTTTGTCATTCTATAAGAATAAACTTATCAAATTATTGCTAAAATAATTTTCATTTGTCTTGACGGGCTGTGTTGACAGTATTTTGTCGGTATATGCGTTGCATCGCGCGGTACGCGCTTAAATTCGAAAAATAGGGTTTCTTAACGTTTTATTTTATTTTTCCTCACAAATAGGATTAAAACTATTATTTTAATTATAACAGGCTATTTTTAGAATTTTAACACTGTCCGGTTGGTCACCACGTTCGTTTTGCATTTTAACCGTTACGCGATAAGTGTTAATTTTATCATTGCTAACATAATTTTTATCAAAATTTAATTTCACCAACACATTAAATTTTACATATAAACATCATAACCAATAAAATATAGCCCTGTTACCTATTCACAAAACGTTCTACAATTGTACGGTACGGCTAGAAAAGCCGAGTGTCACAGTCTCCCCCTGTTTAGGAAATTTCGTCCCCGAAATTTTTATTTCACAGGTTTTGTTTTTGCACTAAAATAAATTAATTAAACGAATTTATTGAGTATAGTCTCCTAGTTTCTGCGAGAAACTTGGATTCTTATGAAGAATCCTTGTAGATCTATATTACACACATTCTCGATTCCTATACTCTCATCTCAATACTCTCCACCCTTTCCACGGTCCAACATTCGTAATTCTACATCAAGGAGATTTAAATCAAGGTTCCACCAAGGCAGATGTATCTCATGGCGAAAAGCTCAATCGAATGAATTCCTTGTCTAAAAGCTCTTAAAACTATTTCTATCATTTCCGGCGGTGCTCAATCTGTAAAAAAAGATTGTGCTATTGGGCGCAGCACCGTGAGTTAGATCGATTCGAGGTTCGATCCATCTTGCAGGGAAGATTCCAGGTAAGTCTCTTTAGAAAGACTTCCGGATAGTTGCCTTTGATAGAAATTTCTTCGACGTTCCTTCATTCGATTTCCTTATCCATCGTGTTCACTACAAAAGTTGGATAACCCCTTTCTGTACAACTCAGCATCCTCACAATACTGATCACTCTCGACTATTATTACTCAATACTTGACTCGAACGATCCCCGCGAACCGCTACCGCCTATCCATCGTCATCGGGACGAAATATTCTAACTAGCTTCTTCGAAAAATAGTCCCCATTCCATCTTCAGAAAGTGAATCCATTCTTGCATTTTCGCAAAAGCTTCTCAGCTCCACTGATAGGACTCCAATCTCTAGAACTACAATCGCCTATCAATTACTATAACTACGAACAACCTCGCTAGTTTTTATCAATTAACCAACTATTAGTTCTATCGGACACTTCATACTTGGCTTACTTATAGGTGAACACAAAAATGGTTCATAGTTTCTTGAACGAAACTCAGTCAACTTTAGTATTATAAGTATGATCATAGATTGGCTTGTGAATTGAAACATACCGGTAACAGTAGCAGGGCTCTCGCTTGCCTTCCTGACACTTGTCCCAACGGAATTACTCTTAACATCCTGTCCTTTCGAATTCGGGCATTCTCTTTTGTAGTGTCCTTGTCCATCACATGTAAAGCATCCTTCAAGCATAGCTCCATCCAATGTACTCTTAGCATAACACTGGGTAGTCGCATGTCTGGTTCGGATACATCTGGCGCACTTCTCTTGTCTATCGCCTTCCTTACCCTTTCCTGACTCTTGAGGGTTAGCTGCACTTGCTTTCTCCAACTTGCGTTTCTTCCTACTTCCAACTTCGGGAGTCTTCTTGGAGCTCTCGGGTTTGCGCTTCTTCGAATCCAAAATTCTAGATTCAGACCGCTGAAACACTCGGATAACTGACTCATTCTGACAGCCTGATATCACGCATATCGAGGTCACGTCATTGCATAGGACACCAGTAAATGATCTCAGGCTACAACCCTGGATTGTTTTGTGTACGCTCAGGTGCACTGTTCATATGGTTAATAGAAATCAGGAATACGTTCCAATGAGATCATAACGGATGAACAACCAAAACTTTCCGATCATTATTTTACCTGAAGGGTTTCCAATCTGTGTCCCACCAAGATCCTGCCCAGGGGTATCACATTCACGTTTCTGACCGTCATTTTGGTTAGCCTCACGCTGTTCCAAGGAAGTATTAACGTGTTGGGTTATGAGTCATGCCAACTCCTCCGGGGTGGCAGGTAGTCCAGTATCCGGTTTTGCTTTTGGCGGCATTTCGTCGTTTCTATTATTTACAACAATAATAATCACATGACGCGATAACCAAGATAAAAATATAATTCAATCATTAAATATTAGTGTTCTAAACATAGCGCATGTATAATATACACATTTTAATGAGAACAATTTCTAAACCAAAAGTTAACTTATCTGATATTATCATAGAAATTAATCAACTTGTTTTTCGGTACATGATATCTAGTCATTGGCATGTCTACATCGACAACCATAACAACTTTTTCACAAACTTTCTACCTAATATCACAAAACATAATCGGCTCGCAGGCCCCCAAAAGAAAATCATCAAAAAGAGTATCCAGACACAATCAACCAAAAACAAACAACCATCAACGAACATAAACAACCTCTAACGCTTCATCCCCATGGAGTCTAGCATCTTCCTAACCAACTCCTCCATCTCTACTATCCTCTAATGCATCTGACTCATCGCGCTATCGTCTAACTCCTTCAACTCATCAAACCAGTCGATTTGCCCCTCGAGGTCCTTCAGTTTACCCTTGGTCGTTTCCAGCTCTTCACGCATAGCAGCGAACTGTCGGTCACAATGGCAACATCGATCCACCCAAAATCCTTTCTGCTTCTTAGAATCAGATGCAGTCTCAGCTTCTGAGGTAGAAGCTACCTCTCCAGCAGGCCTAATTCTCTTTCTGCGGCGATAATACACTAATAGAGGCGTAGGAGATGCGCGTGTCTCAATAACAGGTAAAGGTGTCTCTGATAAAACAGGTGAAGGGACCTCAGAAACAGGCTCGATCACAGTAGCAGGTGGAGCAACAGACGGCTCTAATGGTAGAGCTGTAACAATAGTGACATCCACTACTGGTGCAATACTAAAAGGTCCTCAAAATATAGGGACATCTCTGATCACGTCTTCGATAATTGGTACTGTGCCAGATGATTGTCCTGTCTCATGGATCGAGAGAGGAGCTTCATCGGTGTCATCAATCCACCCGTTGCTCGTGAAAGCATATCGGGGGTCTACCTGACTAGCGAAAGCAGGATCGACACGGAATGATGAAGCAAACTCATCCATACCAACCATCTGTGGGGTCGTGATAGGTGCCTCTGGTAAAATAGATCTGGGTGAAGTCTTGAAATCTGGCTCGTTACTAAAGTCGTTGATCTCGATGACCTCGTGCGACATCTGTGACACATATATAATCGTACAAGTAAGTGTGTGATCAACATAAATAGTAACACATAAGGCTCAAATAAGCAGAAAATCACGTATGCACATAAAACACATAATGGATTTTCACATATAATAAAATATTTTCTATGTTTATTTAGAAATCTTGGCTTCGAGAATTTTGGACTTTATATCTCAAAATTCTTCGGTTGAAGTCTAGTGTTTTTCATGAAAACATCTAGTTCGCTAACAACCAATGGCTCTGATACCAACTTCTGTCACACCCCAAAATCGTCGCAGCGGAATATTTAACGTAGTGGAGATGGAAGTTGGTGCCCATTTATATCTTGTCGAGCGATGCATTTTATTGTTGGACATATTGGTTTATTTTAAACATGAGTTGTTAAACATTACGTTTTAAGTCACGACACAATTACACAATTAAGATGTCTTTGATCCTCGCGGATCTTATTACAAGAGTCCCAGAAAGTTTAAAAGATGTCCAACATATTTAAAAGAAACAACATGCATCATTCACCACAAGATACGCCATGATTTCCCGAAGCCGAGTTCAAGTACCTGTAGAACACGTTAAAATCAAGTGTCAACACAAAGGAAGGTGAGTTCACTTATTCGTTTACTAACAAATTTTATTCCAAGGAAAACTTTCTGATTAGGTGTTTATTTGAAAACATCCATGTAATTTTAGAAAGTCCATTTTACTCCTTCGATAAAAATCCATGGGCCTTCCATCGGGTCATTACTCCGACAATAGTAATACTGCCCAGGTTTTGTATATTAAATTATAGCGTCAACTTTCAGACTCGTATGTTAGCTAGACGATACGAACTATATATTAACCATGCAGGGATAATCAACGCTATACAATAAACAGAATTTTAATTCGTCGTTTGACATTGACTCGGGGTAACTGGTCACGACGGGGTTGTCAACCCGATAGATCTACCAACAATTCATCGTGTGCAATACTTAAATGATTAAACGACATCATGGGCGCAGGGTTCTTTCTTGAAGAACAATATAATGTCTGCCTCACGTACAATATATATATCCTACTAATATGACAATTTAATACACGATGTTGTACGAATCCCCTGAAATGCCCGACGAAATGTAAGCCTTCATCCATACTAAGTATGGCCAAGACTTTTTAGGATGATGCCCCGTTGTTTGTTCTTAGATTCAATGGCGTTTAGATTCAATGGCGTTTTAGACAAGATGGCCCATTGTTCTATTATTGTTTACATATATTTTGGCGTTTGTGGTATCTTGGCGTTTTACAAGCGGAAAAATATATTACAACCACAGGGGAAAAATAGAAGCTAAAAAAAATAAATTAAAAATCCTAATCGGATCTCTCTTCACAATCTTCACTTTCATCAGTCTCTCTCTTCTTTGATACTACTAGAACTGTCACCAAATATATATGGTGTTTTTATGTAAAACTTAACAAACCCATCGGTCTAATTATTTTGTTTGTTTGATGCCGTGTGAGTGGGTTTTTCACTTTGCTCTTCAACTTCATCTTCATCTTTATAATCATCCCACTCTTCGTTGTCATTGATCTCTTCTCCTCATCCAAGCGTTCTTCAAGAACAAAGAACATAAAATGACATATGACTGTCATCAGTATCTTTTTCTTGAAGATTTGTCCATCTCATGCAGCAAAATCTTATTGAGTTAGTCCCCTCACCTAACAATTCATTCAGTGAAACTTCACGCAGAACAATACTGAATATCCTAGAAAGCATGTTGGCCATCTTTGATTTTTTTAAATTTTTGGCGTTTTACAGTGAGTGGTATTTAGGAACATTGGCTTTTGTTTTTTTGGTGTGATCAAATGGAAGTTGCTGAGAGGTATCATTTTATAGGATGTCTTTGGCACATAGTTTAGGCAGGATATTATTATAATAAAGTATTCATCGTTTCAGTTACTGTTTATATTTACTGTTTTTGATAAGCTTTATCTATGAAGTCTGTAACACGTCCCATCTTTCAAGTTTGGTGTTTTATATTTTAATATAATAAATGTTGTTAATAATAAAGTTTCCGTCGCTTCAGTTTACTGTTTTGTAGTTACTGTTTCTAGTTACCTTTTTGAGATTTTGGCGTTTTGTATTTTTAATGAGGTTTTATATAAAAATGGCACTTTGTTCTATTCTCTTCTACCTTGTTTTTATACTTTTTTTTTAGTTTTTTATAATACTTGTCCAAAGTAATTTTATTATAGCTTGGGAGTTTTGGGGCGTTTTATGGCATGATGGCGTTTTCACAAGCATTTGTCTGTGTGGTGTTTTTATTATATATGACGTTATTATATAACAATCAACTGAAAAAGAAAATAAAAAAAATATAAACAATTGAAGTTCCAAATCTTCAATCTCACCAGTCTTTTTCTTCTTTTTGAATCATGTTAACTGACTATTTCGACTTTCGTATGATTCATTTTGTTTTTTTTTGTTTTGAAGTAGCTTTTTTGTCGTCGTGTGGAAGCACAAAGTGTCACCTCACCATCTTTTTCTTGAAGATTTGTCTATCTCATGCAGCAAAATGTTATTGAGTTACACCCCTCAGCTAACAATCCATTCGGTGAAACTTCGCGTAGAACAATATTGAATATCCAAGGAATGATGTTTATTTTTTTAACTTTTTGGCGTTTTACCAAGAAAAAGAACGCCACTAAGTAAAAGTACCTTAAACCTCTAAATTTGGTCATGCTAAACTCAATAATGTTTTGTTGTATGAGATGGACAACATTGTTAATCCTCAGTTAAGAAAGATGTCTGAAAATGTTGTCCACCCCATACAGCTAAACTTTATTGAGAACAAAACTGAATCTCCAAGAAATGACGTTTTTGCAATTTTGTGGTTTTTGTTTGTTTTGGAGTTTATAAATTGGATGGAAGTTGAGGATAAAGTCAATGAGATTTTACTCAATGAGATGGATAATATCCTCACTTAAGGATTTTGTCCATTACATTGAGTGAAACCTTACCGACAACCAAACTGAATTTCAAAGAAACGTTTTGTTTTAGGAATATTTGATGTTTGGGTTTTTTGGCGTTTCTAAGACGAATGGTATATATTAAATATGGTGTTTTGGGTTTGGTGTGTTTAACGGAAGGTCTGAGATGTTGTATATATAGGATGTTTTTGGCGGTTGTTTTAGGCGGGATTTTATTATAATAAATGCTAGTAATTAAGTCCCGTCGTTTCAGTTACTGTTTGTTTAACTTTATTGTTTAAAAACAAAGTTTGGCGTTTTATATCTAATGACGTTTAGATTAGGATGGTGTGTGCTATGTAGGTTAAGGTGGAAATTTAATGGCGTTTTATTCATGAGTTGGTGTTTTGTGTAGAGAAGTCAAAAGACTTTTTTACCCTTAATGAAGCACACCACAGTAATAAAAGTGATGTTATTTACGAAAACGCCACCGCGTCATCTAGTACATAGACTGTTTTGATCTGACGATCCATAACCGTTCTCACACTTTTCACCGTTTTCTCTAAATCCTGACCCATATATATATATAGGGTGGGGTTCTAGAGTGAACACTAGTGTATTTGCGAACTGAGTGAACAAATCCTGGCCATTGATCTACACACGTGTATGGCCATGATCTCATCATCAAATCGTAAAATACACTAGTGTATTTCAACATCAAATCCTGGCCATTGATCTACACACGTGTATGGCCAGGATTAGTTCACTCAGTTCGCAAGCTACACTAGTGTTCACTCTTGAACCTAATCCTATATATATATATATATATATGGAGAGGATCATGAGAAAACTAGATATAAATGAGAAACCAAAAAACTAACCAAAAAAGCACTAAAAAGGAGGGGGGAGACTTTTAATGAAGGAGGGGTAAAATTGGAAAAAAAATATAAACTTTTCAAACATTTCCCATTTCTCCATACGTTATCATTTTAAAACAAAAATGGCACAATAAGATCACAAATTTTTGTATCTTTCATTCAAGTATATTCGAGCATATTTTTTATGACATAAAAAAAGATTTATGGTGTCGTCTTGTTTTCAATACTATTATTATAGTAGTGCACATATGCAATATAACATGTACTACAATTGCATTACATGCTTAAAATTAGCTTTTTGAGTCTAGTTTAGCTTTTAGGGTTAGTTTTTTTTGGAGGATTAGGATTAGGTTTTTGGGTGTGGGGGGGAGGGGGGTTTAGGTTTTTGGGGGGAGGGGGAGGGGGGTTTAGGTTTTTTTAGGGTTTAGTTTTAGGTTTTCGGGAGGGTGGGGGTTTAGGTTTTTGGGGGGTTGGGGGGTTAGGCATTTGGTGGGAGGGTGAATTTAGGTTTTTGGGGGGTGGGGGTGGGTGGTTTAGGTTTTTGGGGGGTGGGGGTGGGGGGGTTTAGTTTTTCGGGTTTATGTTAGGTTTAGTTTTAGGTTTTCGGGAGGGTGGGGGTGGGGGGGATTTAGGTTTTTGGGGGTTGGGGGGGTTAGGCTTTGGTGGGATGGTGAATTTAGGTTTTTGGGGGGTGGGGGTGGGGGGTTTAGGTTTTTGGGGGGTGTCGGTGGAGGGGGGGGGGGTAAGTGGTTTAAGCTTTATGTATTAGTGCACATGTGCAGTACAACCAAAAAAAAAATTTTTTTTTTTTTGAAAATTTTTTTCCATACATAAAAAGTAGCGATTTTTATAAAAAAAAATTGTAAAAAAAAAAAATTTGGTATGTTTTTAGGTTTTTTTTAGGCTTTTTTGGTTAGTTTTTTGGTTTTCACATTTAAACTAGTTTTCTCATGATCCATCCCCTATATATATAGTGGGGATCCTGCGGAAAATGTGTTTTTCCTAGAAGTGTAAGAGCAATCTGGGTCATCAGATGAGTGTGTTAATGGTTGAGATCTTTTGTTGGCATTTTTGTAATATACATGTCTTTAAAATAGGCTAATTTAATTGATTGGGGGTAAATGTGTCATTTAAGTTGTTTTAAATAAGGAATTAACTACAATCATAAAACACCTCCAAAAATGTCGCAATTTTTTTCTCTCTCTCTAATCCCTCACATTTGAAAACACCAAATCATACAAAAATAACAATAATCAGATTAGATGTGTTCGAGTAGTGTGTTTTAGCGATAAAACACTAGTGACGAACTAGTTACTGACTGCTTAAACACAACATCAGAATGCCAAAATCATATAAACAGTAACTGATAAAACACATTGTGATGAACCAGTAACTGATAAAACACAACGACAAAAATCCTCTAATTAATCAATGATAAAACTATTAAAACACAATGGTATTAGTCTATTTGCTGTAAAACACAATGTCAAGAAATCCTCCAGCAAATTAAACAAGAAATCAAGTTAATACTCAATGGTAATAGTCTGTTTGCTGGTAAAACACAATGTCAAGAAATCAAGAAATCATCCAGCAAAAATCATTGTATGGATTGTATGATTTAAATTAAAACTATTAAACACAATGGTATTAGTCTGTTTGCTGGTAAAACACAATGTCAACAAATCCTTCAGCAAATCAAACAAAAAATCAAGTTAATACTCAATGGTAATAGTCTATTTGCTGGTAAAACACAATGTCAAGAAATCCTCCAGCAAAATCAAACAATAAATCAAGTTTTATACTCAATGGTATTAGTCAGTTTGCTGGTAAAACACAATGTCAAGAAATCCTCCAGCAAATCAACAAAAAATCAAGTTTAATACTCAATGGTATTAGTCTGTTTGCTGGTAAAACACAATGTCAAGAATTCTTCAAGCAAATCAAACAAAAAATCAAGTTTAATACTCAATGGTATTAGTTTGTTTGCTGGTAAAACACAATGTCAAGAAATCAGAAATCCTCCAGCAAAAATCATTGCTGGTAAAGATGTTGTGAAATACCAGATTTACGAATTCCCTGTGAATATGTTGTATGGATTGTATGATTTAAATTAAAACTGCCAATTTGAATTAAATGGGATATTTAGTTTCCATAATTATCTGGTAAGTTAGTTATCCTAATAATATAATTCGTAATTAAAATAATATTCAAATTACACAAATGCCCT
Organism: Helianthus tuberosus; assembly: GCA_030545235.1. Taxonomy (NCBI): domain Eukaryota; kingdom Viridiplantae; phylum Streptophyta; class Magnoliopsida; order Asterales; family Asteraceae; genus Helianthus; species Helianthus tuberosus. The sequence continues at coordinate 188,934,861 of CM060359.1, forward strand.
TTTTATTAAAAACCCTCCATGCCACATGTCACCTTCCTATTGCTTCCTAGACTTTCTAGGAAACTTAGGCTTTCTAGCCAACTCCCACTATATATATATATTTAGTAGAGAGTTCAAATAAGAAGAAATTACAAACTAAGAATCCGTTATGAACCACCCTTTATTGCGAGAACCGCGAGAACCAATGTGAACATAACCAAAAATACCTAAAAAAATCTAAAAAAACACATAATTTTTTTTTGATATTTTTTTATCAGAAAATCGCTATATTTCGTTATTAAAAAGAATTTTATTTTTTTTAAATTAAAAAAAATTAAGAAATTTTTTTTGCTACTAAAAGTAGCGATTTTTTCATACAAAATATTTAAAAAAAATTCTTAGATTTTTAATATTTTTTTTAGGTTTTTGGACGTTTAGTTTTTAGCATTTAGCTTATGTGGGGGTGGGGGGGGGGGGGGGTTAGGTTTTTTCTTAGGTTTTAGGGGGTTTAGTTTTAGCATTTAGCTTTGGGGGAGGGGTGGGGGGTAAGGTTTTTTTAGGTTTTTTGTGGTGTAGTGTGTTTATTTTGTTGTGTTCGCATTGGTTCTCGCGGTTCTCGCATGAACGCTACCCTATATATATATATATATATAGGACAAAGATCCGTTAGGAACCACCTCTTATTGCGAGAACCGCGAGAACCAATGTGAACGCAACCAAAAATGCCTAAAAATAGCTAAAAATCACACAAATTTTTTTTTAATATTTTTTTATAACAAAATCGTTACTTTTCGTAGCAAAAAAAAAAAAAAAAAATTAAATTTTTTTTTTTAAATTTTTTTTTTGCTTCTAAAAGTAGCGATTTTAACAATAAAAAATATTAAAAAAATCAAAAAAAAAATTTTAGATTTTTTTTTTTGATTTTTTTTAGATTTTTTTTAGATTTTTTTAGGTTTTTTTTTTTGTTTAGTTTTTAGCCTTTTAGCTGGGGGGGGGGGGGTTAGGTTTTTGGGGGGGTGGGGGAGGGGGGTTTAGGTTTGGGGGGGGGGGTGGGGGGTTAGGTTTTTTTTAGGTTTTTTGGGGGTTTAGTTTTTAGCATTTAGCTTGGGGGGGGGGGGGGTGGGGGTTAGGTTTTTTTAGGTTTTTTTAGCTATTTTAGGTTGTGTTCACATTGGTTCTCGCGATTCTCGCAATAAAGGTGGTTCTCGCATGAACCTTACCCTATATATATATATATATAGGACCGCTAAAATAAGAACCACCTCAGTTGTAAGAACCGCGAGAACCACTTTCTAGCAATTAGATCAGTAGATGGATGAATAAGATTAAAAGTATTTAAAAATAATATTAAGTATTTTTTGTCTTATTATGTCTTTAATATTATAATCCAAAAGGGTATTTAAGTAAAATTACACTACCCATGGCATTATAGCCTAGTGGTATCTTGGTGGTGGATAAGGCTTATAACCATTAGGTCATGAGTTCGATTCTCACAAGGGGGTTTTTCCCAGATTTATTGGGTTTCCTCCTGAATTGGTGTATGGACATTATTGCCTAGTGGAGATGGATATGATCGAGTGGTTCCGCGGGTGACACGATGATACTCCAATGGTCCGGCAGTGATCCAAATTTGCCGTTAAAAAAAAAGTAAAATTACACTATTTTGTCTTTATTGTTTTTTATTACTTTTTGGTATTATTATATTAGAGCATTCACATCCAATCCATCAAATTATACTACATTCCACTAAAAAACAACTCCTATATCAATATATTTCCACTAAAAACAAATACTTTTTCTCTCTCCTTTCAATTAAATAATATTATCATTACATTTTTCTCTCACTTCCACTCACAACCACTTTCAAAATATATTAAAAAATTATAACGGGTGAACAGTGTCCCCCCAAATATACAGATGAACAGTAACATTTTCTCTCTCCTCTACTCACAACCACTTTTATACCCTTTATAATATAAAAACCCCTCCTCACATAATTTGATGGTTAGGATGTGAATGCTCTTAGATATTTATTTTTTAAACATAGTTTTTTTATTAAAACATTTTCAAATTCAGATTTATTCACTGATTTTACGTTTACGTTTACGTTTTTACGCCGGCCTTTTTA